>VWZZ01004028.1:550885-731084 GCA_013399095.1 Psophia crepitans
TTTTTTTTTTTTTTTTTATTGTCGTCACAGAACATCCAGAATCTACTATACTACCTTAGGTACAACATATAAAGTTAATTCAATAAATCTCTAGTATGAGATGACTGGACACATATCTTTGCTTTTCCTGCGTGTCTGTGGGCAGGTGACTGGCAATCAATATACAGGGTGTGCTACTGTCATGTTTTCTTGTACCTCTCCCTGTGTGAAGAACTGAACCACCTACAGAATCTTTTCCATATTAAAAAGCATTCAGCAAACTCTACTGAAGTTAGTAAATAGTTCAAGGGCAGTCACAAATGTTTTGTGATAGCGTTACTAGTTACCAACCAAATACAACATTCTCAGCTCCACTTGAGCTCCAGCTTTTCAGTTTTACTCGTGTCAGCAACCCAAGGGCAGTGCATACACTTTCATGTAGACCCACTTCACAGAATCACTCAGTAGTTGAGGTGGGAAGGAACCAGTGCTAAGTACAGAGGAAGGATCACCTCCCTTAACGTGCTGGCAACGCTCTGCTAATGCAGCCCAGGAGGCTGTTGGCCTCCTTTGCTGCAAGGGCGGGTTCATGATCAACTTGGTGTTTCCCAGGACCACCAGGTCCATCTCTGCAAAGCTGCTTTCCAGTCAGTTCATGACATGCACTCACCTTCCATGTAATTAGTTGAACAACTTCATGGCAGACCTCTGCCGTCGGTGTGGATCCAGAGTGAAAACAAGAAATGGCAGTATAGAACTCTGCTGGGTGACTGAGGTATTCATTTGTTGAGGGCAGGAACTGGTGTAGCTTAAAACAAAACGTTACCTTATCGATCCCATTTGCAATGTTCAAATCTCTTTGCTTTGACTATCAAACACCTGGAAGACTGTGAAACAATGGGCCTACAAGTCTGGAGCACTGCAGAATGGCGTATATCGGGATGCATGGAAAAATTTTGATTGTAGGACCATTAACAGCAGCTTTCCATTGCCATTTAGTCTCAATCCTGAAAAGTAATTAATTTAATCCCATTTTTAAATCTGCAAGCTTGCTGGGACATTAAAACCCCCTTACCCAATTTCTTCATTCAATGAGGAAAAGCCCCTATTTTCTTGAGTTTGTAACTCTAATCATATCTCAGAAACAGCTGAATGACACCATAACCAGAACAAAACTGGGCTGGGCACTGAACAATGCACTGGACTATACCTTAACACATATGCACCGCACTGGGTACAACCAAGGAGGAGTCCCTACAGGGACTTAAAGGACTGTCTCCCTCCCTACATGGAAATAAACATCATATTTAAACAGTCAAAAGTAGTTCTGAATCTGGACCTTAGTATTTCCATCTTCATTACAGTCACATTTCTGCTTCTGGAGCCAGATCTCATCAAATTCTAAATCATTCTGATTATGGTAATTTCCACATTTTACAAGACCTTTTGCAATTCTGTAGTTATTGATGTTAACTACAAAAAGAATAATCCTCACTTTCTCCAGTAATGAACCACTGAGTTATCCCACAATATTATCTTCCTAGACCCTGAGGGTGACTTTGAAAAGAATGTTAGTTATCTCTAATGGAGATATGTAAACAGATGTTATATTTGCCATCTGATTAAGCTTTTCAGAATGATCATTAAAGTCACTTACCCATATGGAACATCATATGTATCTACTGTTTAACTGGGCAAAGCACATTCCTTGGTCTGAATAAAATATATGATCTGTGATAGCTGAGGATAGACTAAGAATCTGAACTTATTTTCTCCATTCTCCTCTGGAAATAAATTAGGGTTATCTGAATGAAACTGTTTTCAAGACCTCTATCTCGTCTGCACCAGAACAGAGAGTGTGTGCAGATAATCAAGATCTGACAGTTAAAATAACTAAATCATTCCCCTGACTGCTGCCTTTGACCCCCTCTTCTGCCAAAATGTTTCTGTGTTCCACTGGGGAAGCCATTTAAAACAACATTATCACATGTGGTCATTGCATATGCCTAATTTTCTCACTATTCAATTTGAAAGCATTGGGTTTAGTTTGCAACAAGATGAAAAAAAAAAAACCAAAACAAAAAAACGCAGCTCATGTCGACATTAATTTTCTTATGTATTTCATGGGCTTTATAAGGCTGAGCAAATCCTGAATTATCAAGCGTGGTTAAATCAAGCATCTAAGATTAGTGAGAAGGTGGGTTTAGATTTTGGGTTTGGCTTTTGTTTTTTGTTATTTCTCTGTGCTCTAGTTCGCCCTAGAGTTTCCCCTGTCCCCTACTGCTTCCCAGCTGCATTCCACTTACCCTTTCTTTCCCAGAATCCATCCAGACAGATGGATTCATATAACCACTAATGCCCAGCTCCTAAGCTCCTCAGACTCAAAACGTGGCTGTGTTAACACAGTGCTATTCCCAAGACAATACAGTCTGTTTCTTAGTTTGGCTTATTATTCCGGGGCATAAAAAAGAAAGTCTGTGCTTTCAGTTCCAGTGCACAAACTCATCCGAGCATGGAGCAGTGGTTACAGTGAAAGGGTGACTTCATCTTGGAGGTAATCACCCTTAATACTTGGGAAAACAGTACCCATGGACTTTGGTTAGCAGAAGGAGCAGTAAGAACTTTCAGCACATGCAAAAAAAATGAGCTCTTTGAAGACTTAATTATTACCTCTAGCAAATACATAAAGAATTTGTGTGAACTCTGGATTGTAACCCAACCACATTTGTTTGCATATTCAGAAGACATCCGGCTCTTCTAGAAGTGCTGGAATATCAGAAATGCAGAAAAGAGTTCCAGGCTTAATTAGCTATTTTTGAGAATAGATAATGACTTTTCATTCCCTGGAATGGCTAAATCATTCTGGCTCAAACTGTGACAACACAGAAACAAATGATCAGATCAACTAGACTGAGACACGGAAAAAGAACACGGAAAATTTTAGCTTAATATGTAAACTTTGTCCAAGTTACAGACTGAACAGTGATTGTATAGGTAAAATCAAGCAATGCTAATAACAGTAGGTGTTATCAGTTCTGCATACCACACTCAGTTGTGGGAGCTATGGCAGAATAATTGTAATGGCTTTCTCCCATTAAATAACTCTGGTTTGTACTACATCTCTAATTTACCCTAATCAAAGTTTTTCCTTGACATGCACTTATAATAAATGTTTCCTATATAAAATACATTATTTTTTTTGTTATAGCGCCAGTAATACAAAAAGAAATGTTGACTTTTTTTTCTAAATCCCCTTGATTCGGATTCCCAGAGAGTGTGCTGCCTCAGGCGCAGGTTCCTTTGTCCTCCTGGCAGCTGCTCCTGCTGGCTCTGTTCTTCTCCACCTTTCTCACCTTCACTCTCCATATCAGCTCGTTTCAGCCTCCATTCCTCAAGTTTTCTGATTACCGTCCCGTTCCCCTGGCTCAGACATCTCGACACTCACATCTTATCATGTTCCTGCTATTGTAACTATTTCCGTCATAAGAGAAAGCCATCCCCAAGCCTGCCTTGCTCACACCTAGATAATATTACAGATACTGAGAAATACATTATCATACCTTCACCAAGAGATTCTCTAATGAAAACTGAGTTAGTGCTTCTGTTACAAGATGCTTCAGCATCCAACTGAGGGTTGATAAACATATTAAAAGGAAGATATGTTAGCCAGGCACTTCAAAACACGGCTTGGATGGTGCTGTAAAGGGGAAACCAGTCACCAGTCACCAGTGTATCTATGACTGGATCTAGCAAATTCATGTTAATTAATTTCTGTACTTCATTAAAGAAACTAGGATTTGCAATTTAATAGGCCTTGGATTTTATTTCCCATCTTTGTCCTGTGGCAGTTCAGAGTCTAAGTATCTTAATGGCAGTATGCAAGCAATTAGCACAGAATTTCATTTATTATACTCATGTTGATATTAAAGTAATGAGATAAAATGCCTAATAATAAAAACAGGAAATAAATAAGCATGGGTTGGGTGTAAAACATTACTTTTTGTCAGAGTTCTTAAAATATTTTATAACTTTTTTTCAAGGATACCTTCTAATATGGACAAAGGATGGTTACTGTTAAATACACATTATCTATCGACCTGTGATGTTTGCCTCTCACCAGAATGGTGGTGATATAACGCAGTCTAAAATAAACAGACAAGTCTATGTTACTGTAACTGGTACACTTGACTGATGATAATTTTTCCCCCTACTGAGTATTCTTAATGACAACATCAGATTTCATTTTATTGTGCTGTTAGTAACTAATAAAAACAATAAACATGGGAATATGACTTTCCAAACAGAAAGTTGTTTCATTTAGTCAGTCTGTACTGGCAAAGTCTCTGCAGTAGTAGGTGGTGAGAGCTGAACTTCAGCAATTAGAGAACAAAGCAAGAGATGATAGTCTGTGCTGTGCCTCTGCGAGATTGCCTACATAGCACAGAAGGCCAACTGTGTCCTGGGCTGCATCAAAAATAGTGCGGCCAGCAGGGTGAGGGAGGGGATTGTCCCCCTCTACTCTGCCCTCGTGAGACCCCACCTGGAGTACTGCGTCCAGCTCTGGGGTCCCCAGCACGAGAAAGATGTGGACCTATCGGAGCAAGTCCAGAGGAGGCCACAAAGATGATCAAAGGGCTTGAGCACCTCTGCTATGAAGAAAGGCTGAGGGAATCGGGCTTGTTCAGCCTGGAGAAGAGAAAGCTCTGGGGAGACCTCATTGTGGCCTTTCAATACTTAAAGGGTTCTCATAAAAAGGATAGAGAGGGACTCTTTACTTGGGTAGATAATGATAGGACAAGGGGTAATGGGTTTAAACTAAAAGAGGATGGATTTAGGTTAGACATTAGGAGAACATTCTTTACTATGAGCGTGGTGAGGCCCTGGAACAGGTTGCACAAAGAAGCTGTGGATAGAGATCCATGGAAGTGCTCAAGGCCAGGTGGAATGGGGCCCTGGCCAACGTGATCTAGTGAGTGGCATCTCTGCCTATGGCAGGAGGGGTTGGAACCAGATGATCTTTTAAGGGCCCTTCCAACCCAAGCCATTCTATGATTCCATGATTCACAGGCATCATTAAAAGGAGCTAACGTTCAGATCTGAAGCAGAATAACTGCCTGGCACTAGCTCCCTGTGTTGTTCTACCCTGAGTGCCTTGGTGCACCCAGGTTAAACCCCGCTGTCAAAAGGAAGCTGCAGAAAGGCACTGGGAAGGAGGCATGACGTTGCTCATGCAAGGAGAGAAGATGTCCACGACTTTGGGCTGTTTCCCAGTTCTCTGAGATACAACCCATACCTCTCAGCCTGAGGCATAGCTTCAATTAAATTTAGTCTTTCTCATGCCAGAGTCCTTGCTACAGGAAAAATCTGTGTAACCTGCAGTAATATCCATGCCTGCCTACGGGCAGTGACACTGCGTGTGGTACCTGAAGGCCACAGCTGTGCTGTGTGTGTGGCAACGTGTTTTGATACCCCAGTCTCTCCAGCAGCCCTGCTTTTGGTGAGATTCCTTATGCCAGCATTTTCAAGCATCCCCATCACTAGGATCTCACAGAATTCCTAACTTGTCTGCCCCCCACCAAAATCAAAGGTAAAATCAAGCAGTTCTAATAGTAGTGGGTGTTATCAGTTCTGGTTTTTATCCGTACTTTATTTTTCTAAAGTTCTGAGGATCACTTGTCAGCTGGGAATCAGGGGGTATAAAATCCAAATGGAAGATCTCATCTACTGCACTTGTAGTACACAGATTCATTTTCCCCATGATATCGAGCAAGCTTTTTATGCAAAAGAAATTTAAGAGTACTTTGAAGTCCAGACTTCTGAAATTAAGTTTTTTTCCTTCTTAATAGCTAACACCTTATGTGAAAACCATTTTTAAATTCTTTGATCTCAGTCAATGAATTATGGCAGACTATTAAGAACACTTCTATTTACACAAAGTGCATTTACATTTAAATTAACCTTATGTAAATGCAACTTTGATTATTTTCAATGTTAAAATACCAATTTTAAAATTTCTTATTAATTTCTCTGCTGACCAAATGCATTTAAAAACAGGTGGCCTTGAAGTAGTTTTTAAAATAACAGACAACGAATCTGAATAAATTTTGCAAAAGTACTAACCAAACCTAGAGATTCATGAAGAGTCGTTTAAAATGATTAAAAGCATAAAAGCTGACCATTTTGAAGATAATATTAATAAATAATGTTATCAGTTATAAATTTGTTTTAAAAGTGATTTTAATGAGTGAACCATCTTTCCCCCCCCCCTTCTGAAGGGTCCCTTAAACTGTGTCTCCTAAGTGCCAACACAATATGTCAATATTTAAAGTTCATACTAGTGTATGAGCCTCCTGAAACAGTTTTAATGCACACACAGAATGCCCTTGCAATAGTCACTTCCCAAATTTCAAAAATAACTTTGGAAAGACAGTAAGATTGTCTACCTAGATTTGCATATAACCTGTGTGTACTAGTTTGTGTCCCCTTAGCTGATGTTCACAGATTGTACAGACATTCAACCCAGGCCAAAACAGATACATTATTAAAAATACATTGTCAAGTGATTGCATACTCGAAAAGTTCACTGTACAGACTACAGAGCACTATAAGAATCACAAAAAGAAAGGATTAAAAATTAAACAGAAACAACTGCCGTTTTTCAATATTGTAACACTTGGTGTAGGAATATGTTTGCCTGTAAAGCTGCTACACCTGCTACAGTAAGAGAAGAATTTTCAAAAACATTTAAGAAATTTAGAAGCCCGTATCACATTCCTAAACATTTCCTCCAAAAATAAACTGGGTAATTGTTGATTTTTTTCCTTACTTTTCCTCACTTGACTTCAACATTTTCTATACATAAAGACATTCACTTATTCTACCACAGACTGCAAGAATTAAACTAAGAATGCAAGTTTTTAGAAGTTCACCACGAAGATCAGGCATGTGGTTCAAAAAAAAGAAAGTATGCAAAACAGTCAAATGTAACTTGCAGTTACATACTGTCTTCAGAAAAAAGGAAAAATTCTGGCACAGAGTAACCTGATTAAGCAAAGCACTGTGGATTGGGGCAAGGAAGCCACAGTTTCCAGTTATTAACAACAGAGAAAAAAATAATGCCAATAAATTAGAAAATATAATAAAGACCCTAAGTGGCCTAAAAATTGCTCTATGAACTGAATAAAATAAATTAGATGTTAAATGGCAGAGCAATGATGTCATTTTGAAGATACATATGAAGGAAAGGCTGGATGAGGGAAAGGCTGTGCATGTTGTCTGCCTAGACTATAGTAAAGCCTTTGATACAATTTGCCACAGCATTCTCGGGGAGAAACTGGCTGCTCATGGCTTGGATGGGTGCAATCTTCACTGGGTAAAAAAAACTGGCTGGATGTCCAGGGCCAAAGAGTTGTGGTGAATGGAGTTAAACCCAGTTGGTGGTCAGTCACAAGTGGTGCTCCCCAGGGCTCAGTAAAGGGGCCAGTTCTGTTTAATATCTTTGTCAATCATCTGGATGAGGGTATTGAGTGCACCCTCAGTGAGTTTGCAGACAACAACAAGTTGGGTATGAGTGTTGATCTGCTTGAGGGTAGGATCCCTCTACAGAGGGATATGGACAGGCTGGATCGATGGGCCGAGGACAACTGTATGAGGTTTAACAAGGGTCAGTGCTGGATCCTGCACTTGGGTCACAGCAATCCCAGGCAATGCTACAGACTTGGGGAAGAGTGGGTGGAAAGCTGTCAGGTGGAAAAGGACCTGGGGATGATAGTCAACAGCCAGATGAATATGAGCCAGCAGTGTGCCCATGTGGCCAAGAAGGCCAACAGCACTCTGGCTTTTATCAGGAATAGTGTGGCCAGCAGGACTAGGGCAGTGATTGGCTCCCTGTACATGGCTCTGGTGAGGCCACACCTCGAGTGCTGGTTTCAGTTTTGGGCCCCTCACTCCAAGAAGGACATTGAGGTGCTGGAGCGTGTCCAGAGAAGGGCAAGAAAGCTGGTGAAGGATCTGGAGCACAGGTCTTCTGAGGAGTGGTTGAGGGAACTGGCCAACAGAACCAAACTGGAAACTCAAATTTGTAAAGAAAGAAATGAGAAGGAAAAGCATACAGCTGACAGCCTGTCAACCAGTGCAAGAATTTAAGCATTGGAAGGGGGTGTCCAGAGAGGCTATGCAGTCTTCTACCTTGGAGGTTTCCAAGAGGAGATTGGACAAAGCCCTCAACAACAGTCTCTGAAATCAGTATTGACCCAACATTGAGCAGGATGGCTCTAAAATCTACAGAGGGAGATATCCTATGAATCTTGAGCACTAATATATGAGTTTGAAAACTTTATACTTTTATCTATATAGAGAATAATATTTAAGATATCAGAGATGTTTTCTGTAATATACATACAAATATAGTACATTTCTTTTAAAATACTGTCCATCCAGCATGATACTTTTCTTTTTTTTTTTCTTTCCCCTCTTTCCCCACAATCTTTCGTACTCACAAAGATATTTATCCTTCTACCTTCTTTCCATTTTGTGATGCTGATCTGAACTACACATTCTTGAACCAGATCTCAAATACTTTATAAATCTTCACAAATTCATTCCATAAATTTTTTTGTGGTTTGTACTTTTGAGCTTTTTTTTATAAGAAGATTTGTCTTTCTGTTGCCCAGTAGTTGTGCGACTCCCTTTTAAAATTTCAAATGTGAAATTATGACCACTGGGACAGAACATTTTCCAAGTATTAAGTATCACAACGGAGCATGTGTTGCAAATAATCTCTGTGTTTCATTTCAATACAGAGATTAAAGAGAACTTGCATTTGCTCATAAAGGCCAAATCATGCTGCTGGTTTTCCAAGATTAATAACTAAACGCTCACAACTTTCTTTTTCAGCAATAATGAAGTGATATCTGATTAGAAACACGTGCAAAAATAATCCAGCTGAAGGAATGAGTCACACAAAGGTGTCAAATCATCAAACAGAGTCAAGTAATCTTGGTGCCAAATTCTGGCTGAAACCAAGGTAGATCCAACTGTGCTCTGACTTGGTCAGTGCTTGCACAATAGTTTGAATGACCGGAAACGTGTAACACACTTTGTCTTCAAATACAGGACAGAGTTCTGAATTCTGAGAAGTATTTGTGCAAATAGAGAGAAACTGTTTCTTTATCCTACTATTTCATATTTCTGATATGACATAACTGGATCATTCTCAGAATTATGAATATATTTACACCTTCAAATCTCATTCAACATTTCATATATTTTTCAAGCAATGAGACTCTACACTTGTTGCAGAGAGTCAAGGAAGTATGAATTCTCCATATCCTGACACAGTCCCATCATAAACCTGTCAGACAACCTCTCCATAAAAAGAAATTTGGAAGTAGGCAAATATTTAACAAGATAGGGAAAGTCTGTGTTCCAATAGGGTTTCATCAAGAAGGGTGGTTAGACTATAAATTTTAGACTTTCCCAAACACACCAACAAGAGAGGATGTTGCCTTAGTCAACAGGAAGCTTAATGACTTATCTGGGTAAAATTTAAAGAGATCAAAACTTACGGCCCTTTCACAACATTTTATCACACAGTTAGATCTGGACAAGCAGGGCTTGTTTATGTGATATTTTAATGCAAGAAGAAATTGCTATTAAGATATTCTGCAGATGGAAAAAGATGCAAATAAACCTTGATATGAAAATAACCCACTGCCAGTTGCAGATATATCCAGGCTCAATAGATGTATAGCTTATGCTGGAGTTCTGAAGTCTCAGTGTCTGTTCACAATGCAGTTATTTTCCTTCTCCCTATGTTATCTGTTAATTTTTACACTGAAGAATGGATGCAGGTACTGAATGACTGGGTCAAAGCTTGTTTACATTGCTCACCTTTGAATCAAGCTAATCTGTACAGATGAAACCTAAAGTAAGATTATGTAGACAGGACATTTGCAGGTGCAAAAGACATAAACAATTATTACCAAGTCCTTCCAGTTATTAGTCCTTTGGCATTATTATCTCTCAGATACCTGATGCATACTGGTTTTACTCATCTAAAAAAGGAAAAAAATACCAATTTCCAATACACCGTCTCTTCTGAAAGTAAGGAAAATGCTTTTAATTAGAAGAGATGATTATGTCTCAGAGCTGCAGCATCATCACTGTGGTCTGACCTTGGACCCCATAGCTGGATTTCTGGTCACGGTCTCTGCCAGCGGAGCCTCTGGGGCAGCTGTCTGGAACAAAACCCCTGGAAAGGCACATGCTTTGCTTCATTCCGCAGATCTACCACCCTCTTTTGCTTTTTTATACTGTTACTTCTGTGCTCTCTGTAATACTCACCCTTACCGCAGATGGTGTCACAGCAAAGGGAGCCCTCTCCTCTCGTTCCTTCTCCTGGAAACAGGAGGTCACTTTGCAGAGAGCTTGTACAAAAGTGGTCTGGCGTGTTTTTTAATATATGAATTGATCTGTCAGTTGACTCCTGCCCACACAAATGCCTCATTATTTGCTGCATTTTCTGCCACTCTGTCTCGGAGGTATCCTCCCTGAGGCTGCAGCAGAGCCTTACTGGCTCTAACTTGATGCTTCTGTTTAAAGACATTTTAATTCTTCATGAAAGATTCTGTTTCACAGTTTTGCATAGGTAAACTGTCAATATATGCCACAAAATAAATCAAAAGAAGGAAAAATGTTTTCTAAAAAAAAATGTGACCTATGGCTGCAAAATAATTGGGTTTATTTTTTGGGTTTTGCTACATTGCTTTTCTCCATAATCCCGGTAAAACCTGATTGCTGCTACATTGTTTGCAATAGAAAAACCGTGTATATTATCATCTATATTGAAGCTAGTCAAGTGAAACGATGCACCCAGTTAAGCTGTGACCTTCTGTTTATGCACTGCTAAAAGCATCCATCTAAAAGACACAGAGCCAGCATGTTAATTGTTTTAATTATGAAGTACAAGCAGAATACACAAACAGAAGCTGACTTCACCGCTGCAAAGAGCATTACATTTAGATGAATGAAGAACAGTTACAGCAAATTGCTTCAAGGATGACATGATCTGGTGGAAAAATAGAGGGATGGAGAAAAATGAAAAATACCCCAATTCCAATGCTTCACCTCAACACGTTTCCGGTGGACTACAACGTTCTTCCTCTCCATGAAGAGCCACATTTCCCACTTCTTCTCTCAAGTAGACCTTGTATGCAACTCATACATAAAAAACAAAGGGCATGAAGAATATTTCAGCTAACGCTGACTGTTCTCTATTAAACTAACTGCAGTGGCTACAGAAGCCACCAGATGGCACGTTGTTTGTTCCCTCTTTCTCACAGTATCAACAAAAGATTGTGTTAGGCATCAGAAAGATGAACTACTGCAGCTTTATTAGCCCCATTATCTTTTCAATAACAAGCACTTTCCTCTGAGTATAAGATTTTAATTGCAGCAACCATTGAAGTTTCAGGAAAAAAAAAATATAATTCAAGGGCATCAATCCCACCTCCAGAAAGTGTACACATACCATGGTAGTGAGATATTACTGCTTTGCCTAAAAGCCTGCTGCAGCGTGTTCACAGACGTGTTTTGGTTAGTATCATCTGACTACAGTAAACAAAACACATTTGTAAAACTATCTGAATGATCAAAACACTAGTACAACATGCAAATCGCAGTGAATATAGTATATAACTTGCTTCCAGTCCCTCAAATTCTTTTATCAAATGCAGGCAATATTTAGGAATCCTACGCATACATGCCTGCATCATTACTACAGCACCGTTGATGTCCACCCTCTTTTGTGAACACATTCTCTTCTCCGTGGAAACCACTTGAAAAACCACAAGCAATACAAGTAACTCATGGAAACCCTACCTGAGAAAAGACATGTTTATTCCCACAACCTCATTCCCAAATCCTACTCAGAATTTGAGATGACCACAAATAATCGTATTTCATAAATGTTTTCAGGGTTCGATCTAGAGCTTTATTCTCTATTGGAATGAAATGGACACCTCTGAACATGGGGGAGAGAAGGAAAGGTGGGGGGGAACAGGACAGTGACCACTTTCTACTTCAGTACATCTCTGTAATCCTTTTTGCCATCCTTGGTATGAACTCCTTCTTCAGCTTTTATAGATGTGCTTTCTGACATCATAAAGTGGTCTGCTCTCACACTTGTACCACTTTCACACAACTGTGTTCTGAAGAAAACAGGTAGCAGGAACTTGAAAGTAAATACCAGCTTTGCTTCTGCCATAGTTCACACTAGAGTGGGATGTCCAGAAAATCCCTCTTTTAGACAAATAAGCATTGACTATAAAACTCCGAATGTCTCTTCTGAGTCTTTTTCAGGCTAATTTTACTTTTAACACAAAGAATATAATTATGAAATGTATCTATAAACTCCTTTTAAGTGAGCTACCAAAGCAATACTCCAGCTCCCTTAATAAAAACCCTTTGAGCTGTAATGTTTCTAGGTTTCAAATATTAAAGCTACATTTTATGTGGTGCTTATCTACCACAGTGACAGGATTCTAAAAGACAGTTTCCAATTCAATCCACAGCAGTCCCATCTACTGCTTATTGATGTTCCTAAGCTTGTGTAAAATTATATTGTGTTTTCTTTCCAGGCTGGGAATATTTCTCTGGTTTGGATTTTATTAAACCTAGTAATCTAAAAAGCTAAATTTGTCTTTTGCATGCCAGACTGCAGTGAAACACCGAAGAAAAGCTCAATGAGATGAAATGCTGTTCTCCAGCCGTACCCCTTCTGATTTCTTCACAGGAACTGTTGCACCCTAAAAGGATAGATCACAGCTACAAGTTCTTACCTTTCCTGTACTGTTTTCTAGAATCACTTTTTAAAGTTCACCAGCAACTTGTATGCATTGAAGGAACATAAGCACGGGAACATAAGTATTTAGAAAATCATTTGGTGCAGACTGTTTATTATTATGAAATATCATTCTTAGTGGGGCTAACCCAGGTCTTTTGTAATATTGACCTATGTGCATTTAGTGTTGAAGTAGTCCAGAAATATCTATATGACTAATCACCTCAATATAGTAGATTAAGACTGGTTATTAAGGGAATTGCAGTTTCTGCCTCCAGAAGACAACTGCTTTGTATGTGTGAAACAAAAGAAATGTACTTTTATTGTCTCTGTTTTTTTGCTTTTGAAACTCCCTACTTTGGCACTTCAAAAAGCAAAACCAGCAGGCAAGATGAAGAAGACAGCAGGGGAAGACTCAGGGAGAAGGCGAAGGAAGGCTGTATTTCTTCCCACAAGGGTTTGTTGTGCCCATGAAACATTTATGCAGTAAGATGATTATAAAGAATAGTTTCCTTTCTATATCTAATTAGAGTAAAATTACATTAGGAAATTGAATACATTTTTTATTCCATTCAATTCTGTAATAAGGGACACAAGTGTTTGACCAACTGCAATAGCGAGATGGAAAGACCTACTTTCAAACATAACTCTCATGGAGTAGCCTCAAAATAACACAGATTTTTTACACACAACTGGTGGCACAGGATGCTGCATTCAACAAATTGCAAGCTACATAAAAAGGAAAATGCTTAATATCCCCCCTTCACCCCATTAAAATTACATATTTTTATGGCAGGGACTCAGCTTAAGTTGAGGCTAAATACATGGCACTCTCCATGGTGAATGCTGACCCCTTAAGGGGAGCTAAAGACTGGAAAAATGCATCTAAAATATGACATATACACTGCATATGTGATCTTTAAGTCAAAATTACTGCTATCATGACGGCATCTCTGAAAGAAAACCCTGGGTTCAGCAGTAAAAGGGTTTTAAGTAACAAAACGCTTTATTTAGTCAATGGACTTCCCTGAGTTGTCAGACCTCAAAGTACTTTAAACACCAGATTTTGAACATGTTCCATGGTAAAGGCCTATGGAGATAAGAGGAAAATGGCCCCAAACTCATTATGAAGCACGGTTAAAATCTGTCTCATTTGACTGCTCATTTGTCAAGAAGATAATGTTTTTTCTTGATCAAAGGAAAATAAAAATCATAGGAAGAGGGCACCTAAAGGGCTGTTTGCAAGTTGAACTTCTGTCCGTTAAAGCGCACGGCATTGCAGGTGAAACACGTACCTGCTGAGGTTAGTGAGAGGTCATAGAAACCATTTACGCTGTTTCGTGAGTCCCTGGTGCTAATAATCCCAGTGCGCAAGGCAAGACGAGCGGCAGCAAGTGGCCGTACCAGTTTTAGTAAAGCAGCCTGGACGTCACTGTGAGAAGGCAATTTGATTCAGCACTCTACCCAAGGTTCCCAAGGCAATAAATCCAATCACCTGCCACTCACTATATGTTCATCCTCAAACAAATCTTAAGCAGAAATCTTTAAACAGGGCCGGTCTGGCTGTATGCATACCTCCTCCAAGGCATGATGAACCTGCTTATGTCTGCCAGGTTCTTTTTTCACCTGACATTTTTGCCATGTTTTTCTCCTTTTTCCTGCTCACCGGCTCTTCAAAGCGTACTGTAAACTGAATAATATTATGGCTCTTAATAAAAATTTACTTAAGCTGGAATGAGCTTAATTTTCCATTCTCAGGTATTATAAATCATGATAAAATCCAAGGTCTGCTAAAAACTGCTTGTGGTTTAACCCCAGTTGGCAGTAAAACACCACAGAGACGCTCGCTCACTCCCCCCAGTGGGATGATAGAGAGAATCAGAAGGGTGAATGTGAGAAAACTCATGGGTTGAGATAAAGACAGTTTAATAGATAAAAGAAAAGTGGCTTGTGCAAGCAAAGCAAAACAAGGAATTAATTCCCCACTTCCCATGGGCAGGCAGGTGAACATCTATCTCCAGGAAAGCAGGGCTCCATCATGCGTAACGGTGACTTGGGAAGACAAAATACCTTAACTCCGAAAGTCCCCTTCTTTCTCCTTCTTCCCCCAGCTTTATATGTCGAGCATGATGCCATATGGTATGGAATATCCCCTTGGTCACTTGAGATCAGCTGTCCCGAACGTGTCAACTCCCAGCTTCACGTGCATCCCCAGCCTACCTGACTCTGTAAGCACTGTTCAGCAGTAACAAAAACATCCTTGTTTTATCAACACTGTTTTCATCACAAATCCATAACATAGCCCCATAGAACCTACTATGAAGAAAATTAAGTCTATCCCAGCTAAAACCAGTACAAAACAGAAAACCCTCAACAATCTGTCAAAGATACTACCTCCCAACAAAATGTAAGCACAGCAATACTGGTTGGACCAAGCAGCCATCTCCCCAATATCCTGTGCCCCACAGAAGCCAGAAGAGGTAAATAGGACAATTCCCATCCAGTTGCTATGGCTGCGTGCGCTGATTCTAGCTCTAGGAGCTCATCTCCCACTCTCCTGTGTGAACGGAAGAAGAGTGAAGGAAACTCACTACTGCAGTTCCTTAACCAAAATCTGCACCACCTTAGACACCAAACTGTGGAAATGGGGCCTTCCTTCACCCCAAGTAGCATGGGAATACCTAGGGGAGGGGAGGGGAGGGGAGAATAGGATAGGATAGGATAGGATAGGATAGGATAGGATAGGATAGGATAGGATAGGATAGGATAGGATAGGATAGGATAGAATGAGAAGAGAGGAGAAGAGAGGAGAAGAGAGGAGAAGAGAGGAGAAGAGAGGAGAAGAGAAGAGAAGAGAAGAGAAGAGAAGAGAAGAGAAGAGAAGAGAAGAGAAGAGAAGAGAAGAATTTTCAGGTGGAATGGACCTGCAAGGATCATCTAGTCCAACAGCCTGACCAGTTAACTGACCAAAAGTTAAAGCTTGTTGTTAAGGGCAATGTTCAAATGCCTCTTAAACACCGACAGGCTTGGGGCATGACTATGGCTGTGGACTATGACTTCTAGACTATATGCTGCAATATGTGGCCTCCATGCTGCATGCACTCTCCTCAAGATGGCCTGTATACAGCATCTTCCCATCATTTGCTTTAAGAGGTGAAAATCCCCCCACAACCCTCTTGCATCAAGGTTACCCCATCAAAAGGGAACTCCTGTCTTTCATTCCATTTCTGTTCTCTTCATTTCCTGTCATGTTGGTGTTTTCCTTTGCTCTATTCTTTTCCTAATAATTTCTAATATAAGGGGAGGGGTGGTGGTGGGGGGTTGTTGTTGTTTTTTCTTTTTTTTTTTAGCACTACGGAGGTGATCTAATCTGGGAACTATCCCGACTCTAAGATCTCTGCCCTGGGCATCCAGAGCCCACCTTATTAAAAGTGTTAACGCAGTCTCCACCACCCTGCGCACTGCTTTAACAACCATTCATAGTAAATTTCATCAGCCATTTCATCTCACAGTCTTTTAAGATCCTTTTTGCAATTCATCATCCAGACTGTCTTTGCTACCTCAACGTGCAATTTATCACCACCTAATAAATACAATTCTTGACTATTCATCCCAAACTCAAATTAAACAATATCTGAACCCAACCTATTTTGCTCTATTTCCCTCTTCCTAAGACTCAATCACCTACACTAAAAGTCAAAACCAAGCCGCTACAGAGATGTGCAAATCATTTCATACAAATCATAATATGAAAATTCACAAAGCATCATAAAGTTTCTCTTGTTTATATTGGCAAATCTACCTGTATTCCAGTAAAAATAGAGTTGTGGTTTGTTGTTTTTTTTTTCATGGTAAGTATGACAATATTTTAGGTCTCTATTTTAGATTTACACAGTGTAGCCTCTTTCAATAATTTTTGCCTCCACTAGCACACAGTAATGATGGAAAGATAAAAAACTTACATATTGGGTTGAATCAAAGTAATGTGTGTTATGGAACATTTAAACAATTCTATTTTATTTCATGAGAAGGTGACAAAGTAAATTTAAAAATATATCATATCTATAATTTCTCGATTTTGGGGTGGGTTTTTTTTAATAGCAAAAGGGAGGTGCAAGAAAAGGTGAGGAAAAAAACATTTCCAGAGAGGATTTTGATTTTGCTGCTTAACACTGTCAAATAAGTACAAAGCAGCTCATTCTGTAAATGATTATTCTGAATACGAACAGTATAAGAATTCTTTAAAATAATCCGCTATTAGACCCTGCACTGCATTTCATTTTAAAATGCTGAAAAGAATGGAATTGTGAATGATTGTTATGACCCACTCACTATTATCACTCAAGCACTGCTACTGGAAATATAATATAATCCATTCCTCATTAAAAAACGCTTTATACTCTTTTGTACAGTTAAGTTTTGTCTTCTGAAGTTGAAAAGGATTTTTGCTTGAAGGTTAACTTTGAACAGATTTCATTATATCCATGAATTAGAACTGTCCATCTATGAGTAATGGCAGTGATGAGAATAAATTTGTTAAATCAGAGTAGTAACATAATAGCAGAAAACCAGTTCACTGCACAAATATTCTGAAAACAGATATACATAGCATTACATGCAGTCTATTATATTAATCTCTAACACTGCTAGAAATAAATATTTCAGTGCTGTATTTAGAGATTATTATTGAAATTCTGCTTGCACTGAAGTCAGCAGAAGACTTTGAACTTAACCAAGTTCTTACCTAGTCATATTATGGTATGACTTTTATTGTATTTTTACATTTTCCAAATATATATTTATTTGATGCAGTTTAACGTGGGACTCCAAACTGTGAAGTTGAAATGTGGTGAGAACCTGCGTGCTCTTGCAAACATTACAGTGACTATCAACATTCTTCATTCATAATACCTATGTTTACAATAAAAAAAAATAATTCCAATGTGCTTCTAATAAAATACGGAAAAGAAAAAATAAAACGCACAGCGAATAAGATTTCATTTGTAATCTCTGAAATATGATACTACACAACATTAATTATATGCACTGCAAAATTAATATAGCTGTATTTATATTTGAAATTAATTATCCCTTACTTCAGAATTCTCATCTGAGTTGTTGCAAAGAAGACTCCATGATTTTCAGCAAAACCTACTAAATTATATCCGCTGACACTTCAGAAAGCACCAGTAAGAACTAACTTAGCCCTTTAAAAGATCATATAATTAGCTGTGGACTAATAAAAATTCTGAAAACATATTCATAACAAGTTCCCAAACCATTAGTGTAAATTAGGAATGATATATGACATCCATATCTAATCTTTTAGACACAACCACACACAGCTGTTCAATCCTATTTCTTACAACAGCCAAGATATTCTGCGACTGACACATTACCTGAAAACAATTCAATTTAGTTTTGTGCTTCTTCAGTAGGCGCTCTTCCAAAGTTTGTCTCCATTTAAAAATAGTAAGAAGAGATGGCCACTTCAGCTGGCTTGACTCTTGGGTTTTTCCTTTCTGCCCATCCAAAGAACACCTCTTTTGGTGATGTGGGCGCAAAACCTCATGAGGTGCTGCGTTTACACTAGGTACACTTCCTCTGTGATTTATCAAGGTTGAGTTATTTACCACTAGATAGTTCATTTTTAACCTCAGTCTTCTGCTGTTTTCTCACTTTAAAAAAAACACCCTATAATTTAAAAAAAAAATTCCCTTTCTTTTCGTTTTCTGCATGCAATAGTATTCTGTACCCTGAATTAAAAACCCATAAATTTTTGTGCAATTTATGGTATTTGATGCTATTAATTGCCCAATCCCAAACTCAGTTTATGTCATGCAGATGCCACAAAATTGGTTATCGTTTTTATCTGACCTATCTGAGAGCTTCAGAGAGGATCCTAATCCATTATTAACAACTCTCGTACAAGACTGGCTATGTGGTAGCTGTTCTCTCCCACTTGTGTCCTGCGCTGTTCCTCTTCTATTGTACTAATGTTGCTGTTTTCTATTTTATAGTTGCCAAAAGCAGATCACAGCATCAGCGCACTCATGCAGCATGAAAAACAACTCCATTGACACATACTCAATGTAGCCAATAAAGATGTAGTAGCCTTATGAAAAGCCTGTGAAAAAAAAACCAGAAAAAATAAAAAGCTTCCCGAATACACTTTGCAGAGCCACATAATTAAATGCCAGAGGGCTGTGAGTTCTGCTGAATGAGCTGAACTGGTTCTTTTTTATTATTCTATTTTTTTTATTTTTTTAATCAATCATGCAAGCCTGAGCCCATGCAAGGACACACAGATCTCTCCACACCAAAACAATAATAGGAAAATAATGCCTAAAGCAGAAACTGTAGCTCGCAAAGCTGCAATTGTGAAAAAGCTGTCTGACCTTTCCCTCCCCCTGCCCCGCACCCTCCTCAAACACACTGGAAATAGAAATAATTGTTTTCAAATTTTGCAACCCCTCACTTAATTTTCTAGAAGCCCAGCTGACATATTTGTGATTGATCAGAAGATCTCACTACTGTCACACAACTGTCGTCATTCCAGGTAACATTTGAGAAACAAGCTTTCTATGAGTATTAACACTAAATAGAAAATCATGGTACAGGAAAAATTCTTTGTTGCCCTCACCTTTCTTTTTTTGGAGGCATGACTTAAAAGACTCAGTGTCCAAACATCTAT
This sequence comes from Psophia crepitans, assembly GCA_013399095.1. Lineage (NCBI taxonomy): Eukaryota > Metazoa > Chordata > Aves > Gruiformes > Psophiidae > Psophia > Psophia crepitans. Next base: position 570,400 of record VWZZ01004028.1, read on the forward strand.
CTGCTGGTATTATTGAGCAACAAATTCAGTAATTACTGGGACATATGTGGAGAAGGCTGAGGTACTCAACAAATTTTTTGCCTCAGTCTTCACTGGCAAGTGCTCTAGCCACACTGCCCAGTTCACAGAAGGCAAAGGAAGGGACTATGAGAATGAAGAACTTCCTATTGTAGGGGAAGATCAGATTCAAGACCATCTAAGGAACCTGAAATGTGCACAAGTCCATGGGATCTGATGAGATGTATCCATGGGTCTTGAGGAAACAGGCAGATGAAGTGGGTAAGCCACGCTCCATCATATTCGTGAATATGACATGGTAGTCCAGTGAAGTTCCCACTGACTGTAAAAGGGGAAATGTAACCTCTGTTTTTAAAAAGGGAAAAAAAGAAAGACCTGGGGAACTACGAATTGGTCAGTCTCACTTCTGTGCCTGGCAAGATCATGGAGCAGATCCTCCTGGAAACTATTCTAAGGAGGTGATTGGTGACAGCCAACATGGCTTCAGTAAGGGTAAATTGTGCCTGACAAATCTGGTGGCCTTCTATGATGGGGTTACAGTGTTGGTGGACAAGGGAAGAGGGACTGATGTCATGTACCTTGTCTTGTGCAAGGCATTTGACCTTGTGTGGGGCATCTGTCCCACACAATATCCTTGTCTCTAAATTGAAGAGACATGGATTCGACAGATGGACGACTCGGTGGATAAGGAATTAGATGGATGTTGGCACTCAGAGAATGTCCAAGTGAAGACCAATGACAAGTGGCGTTACTCAGCAGTCAGTACTGAGACTGGCAGTGTTTAACATCTTTGTCAGTGACATGGACAATGGGATTGAGTGTACTCTCAGCAAGTTTGCCAACTACACCAAGCTGTGTAGTGTGATCAATGTGCTGGAGTGAAGATATGTCATCCAGAGAGACCTGGACAGGCTTGGAAGGTGGGCCTGTGTGAACCATGTGGAGTTCAGCGAGGCCAAGTGCAAGGTCCTGCGCATGAGTCGGGGCAATCCCAAGCACAACTACAGGCTGAGCAGAGAATGGATTGAGAGCAGCCCTGAGGAGAAGGGCTTGGGGTGCTGTCTGATGAGAAGCTCAAAATTCATGGGCAATGTGCACTGGCAGCCTAGAAAGCCAACCATGTCCTGGGCTGCATCAAAAGCAGAGTGGCCAGCAGGTGGAGGGAGGGCATTCTGCCAATCTGTTCTGCTCTCGTGAGACCCTGCCTGGAGTACTGCGTCCAGCTCTGGAGTCCTGAGTACAGGAGAGACATGGATCTGCTGGAACAAGTCCAGAGAAGGGTCATAAAGCTGATCAGAGGGCTGGAGCTCCTCCTCTATGAGGACAGGATGAGGTAGTTGGTCTTGTTCAGCCTGGAGAAGAGAAAGTTCCAAGGAGACCTAATTGAGGTCTTTGAGTACCTAAAGGGGCCTACAGGAAAGACGAAGAGGGCAGGGAGTGATAGGACAAGGGGGAATGGGTTTAAACTATAAGAGGGGAGATTTAGATTAGATATTAGGAAGAAATTCTTCCCTCTGAGGGTGGTGAGGCCCTGGCACAAGTTGCCCAGAGAAGCTGTGGAGGCCCCACCCCTGGCAGTGTTCAAGGCCAGATTGGATGGGGCTTTGGGCAACCTGATCCAGTGGAGGGTCTCCCTGCCTATGGCAGTGGGGTCAGAACTAGATGATCTTTGAGGTTCCTTCCAACCCAAATCATTCCATGATTCTGTGATATATACTGCAGAGGTCACAAAAATCATGCTTAAAGTAAACAGGACCTTTTCAACATAACCCCAGCTCTTAGGTGCCTTGGGATATACCGGCAAAACACAGGAGAATATTTCCCAAAATCTAGATTTTGGTGCACAATGCTGCAAACAGTGCAGATAAGAACATGAAATAAAAGAACTGGGGTGGAATTCAGCTGGCTAGGTGTATGATTTTAGATGTCATATCTGCCACTTCATGAAGATGTCTCAGATTCTCTAAGGTACCTAAAATGCATGAGAGACTGATGCCTAGACAACTAAATCATGCCAATTATGTTCTGAGACCCCTTAAGCAGTTTATATCTGCTTGTGTATTGCAGCCACATAATTGTGTTAAACTCATTAATTTGCCCAGAAGCCTTTGCAATTGAGGAAAAAGAACTGGCATATTCCTTAGTGAGCTTCTGAGCCCCTGTTGAAACAGAATGCACTAAAATATTAGTAACAGAAATCACTTTTATGCGGGTTAATGTCACCAGAAATTTCAAATGCCTAGTGAAATGAAAATAAGCAAGCAAAAGAAAAGAAAAGAAAAGAGAGAGGGGAAAAAAAGGATAGATAAAAGAGAAACTCCTCTTGAGTTTAATGAGCAAAGTAATGAATTCACCTTCCAACACTAACTGGAAACCAGTTTCTACCAGTTTTTCAAGAAAGTCTGAAGATCAAAGAAATGTAAATAAAATCCAGCTAGGGTAAGTATGCTAATGCCTGACTAATTTAGAAGAAAAGTAATCAATAAAAAGGAAGCAGGGACAGGAAAAATAGAGAGAGGCATGAAGTGAAAAATGCCACTGGAGAGCTGAATAAAATGGATATTCTCTGCACCATTCTGGGAAATCTTAATATTGAGATGGTAGTACATAAATAATTTAAAAAGAGGTAAAAGTGACACAGAATTAAATAAACAATGAACAGAACAATGTTTTTTTAACCAGAGTAATTCTCTTAGTTGAAAAGCTGGAGGCTGGGATGATACTGTCACATATGTGTTCTCAGTTCTGGTACAACTCCCACTTGCTTGGTGGGACACTGAACAAGATGGACCCCTTGGGCAGACCCAGCATAGCTATTCTTCTAATTAACTCAAATATGAATAATAGATTCTGGGTGTAGCCGACAACTTCTTTCTCTACTTTGCCAGGAAAAAAACAGACACAAAAAGAATAAGGCGGAAGAGCCTCATGTAACAGGGCAGACATGTTCTTTCTTTGAATTTGTTCATCTGCTCTCCTTTCCTCAGAGCATAGACAGAAATTTCTGTCTTCATTTTTCAGACTCCACCCTTCTGCTTCCAGAGGATTAAAGAGAACATTTTCCGAGGACAATAACATTTTTAGAACGTTGATCTTATTTTTCAGAGTTGTTTTGAAGGTTCTGCATATCCCACATGTAGACTTTCATCACAATGTTGCACACCATTTCATCTTGTCAGTGATCACAGCCAAGAGGAAAATAGTTGTTTCCCTTCCTTTCCCCCTGCCTTGAAACCTACGTTCATTTAATGTTGTTACAATTTAATGTGATATTCCCTTCCTGACCCTGCTAGCATGAACATCCTTTTCTCAGACTTTATCTGTACCTTTAAGAGAAGATATGATATCTTCATTATTCCTAAAATATATTCATATCTACCAACTTCCTTTCCCTTAACACATAAAGTATTGATAACCTCTAGGCAAGATTATTACCTGAATATGTGACTAGAGCTGTTACCAATTTTAATTCATAATTGCAGAGTTTCCATTATTCTCTGTCAGTAGAGATTTCCGGTTAATGGAAAGAAAAAAGGAGAAAAAAAAAAAGGGCAACAGATCAAGTAATCTGCAAATTAAATGACTTTAATTTTAGGCCATGTCACATGCATACAGTTACACCTGGCAGAAGCAAATATGCTGGTACACATTAGCAGGTTCCTCCAACATTTAAAGAGTACAGGATGAATAATTATATCTGTTAATAATTTCATTGAAGAACTGGATCTACCAAGTTACAAATCGTGCCATGGATGCTACAAACCAGAGTTTATCCCATAGATGCCTTTTAAACAACCCAATATTAAGTATTCAAAGAGTATAAAGAGCCACATAAAATGAGTGGTCTTTCTCAACTGTTATTTTAAAGAACGCTATCTGAGCAACCTAAAATTAAGACTGTGCTTTTTATAATAGCTACATTTTTCATACTTCAGTCACAGAAAAGATTTTTGCTCTTTTTTTCTCCTTCTTCCCAAAAGTATATGCACTGTAAACTGCTTGCTGGCAGAAAAACTTAGCATTTTTTGTTTCATGTTGGAAATTACGTATCGCCATGGTAATGAAATATAAACACTTAGTAGATATGGCACTGTGAAGGCAACTCAAACCTTGAGTCATTCGTACAATTGTCTGGAAAGCAGGCAGAAATTATTCTCATATTATCAGTAGCCAAATGGGGGTTTCATGACCCCCTGAATACTTCACTACAATCTAAATGAAGACTTCAGTAGACAGTGTAAGGTTTCAAATGCACAAATTTTATCTCCAGAACATGATTGATGACCTCATCCCCACTAAATTTTAATTACATTATTATTTCAAGTGCATTATATTTGTTTTTAGAAATTTTTAGAGTGCTCATCACTGTCATAATTAAGCATCTCTATTACAACATAACTTAAATAATCCCTCTATATTCAATTCACAAATAATTCACAATCAAAGTGTTTTTATTCTTGACAACCCTTTTGTTTTAATGGTTTAAAATGTTTAAAAAGGTGCTCGAGCAGCCAGTCCTATCCTTCGGAATAATTTCCCACAACTCTTTTCACTGGAATCAGCATAAACAGCTGTGAAATATAATCAACACCATTTTGATAACTGACATTTTTGTGCTTTGTGAAATCAGAATATTAACACGTTGCTCTTCGTGTCAAATCACGCTTCAAAAGTTCCTTTGATTTACTAAGTACATCAATCTCCTAACAAAGCAATCTTACACAGACATTCTAATTTGAACTGAAATGCCAGCTCGAAGTATTCAAATCCTACATCTTCTGCATTACTTCCTTCGTCTGTTTGCAAGAGATTGTAACTAAAACAGTAGAACTATTAAAATGGCAAGCCTTTTTGCTAATCTTCTGTATTGAGTTACCTACGTACAGATAGTCATATAGATATATTCACTTGTATAAATCCAGATTTGAAAAGTAAGAATTGGAGAGAAATGCCCGAGGTCCTCTGTTTCCCACAGCTGCAAGGGCAGGAGTAAAATGGAAAGTGCAGGAGGTCTGCAGGGAACACAGTTGCTTTACAAAACTGAGGCGATGCTAATTATCACAATGGGTATCTTCAAACCAAGGTGTTTCACAAAAGACTGCAGATTACACTCGTGGACCGCCTTCTGATTTCAAGTTATTCTCAGACATGCAGAACGAGTAAAAAAAAATAAATATATCCATAATCAAACATGCTGGCTCTAAAATGCATATAAACCTGTGGTAGCAGATTACATGATGATATTTCATTCAAAAAAATTAGCTTGAAATAGAGGGTCTCAGAAAAGAGTAAATGGAAAAGTTTAGGGAAGGAAGTAATTTCTTTTATAATTTATTTTCCATTATTTCAATCATGGAATGGAAGTATTGTATCACCATAAGCTCTCTGCAGCCTCAGGACTTTGGGACACAGAAATATTTGAAAAGTACTTTCTACTTTCATAAAAATAACCTGAAATTTACAGGGTTTTGTTGTGGTGGTGGGTTTTCCTCTCTCTTTATTTTTTGTGTGTGTGTGTGTGTGTGTAGTACCACCTGGCTCCTGTAAAGCTGCCCAGCAGAATTCAGTCGCAGTTGCAGTACTGGAACATTTTAAGACACATCTTTTCTCGAGAATAACATCTGAAATGCCAGTGTCAGGCAGGTACCAGAAGCTGTAACCCAACTGCCAAAGGGAAGAGCAGTCGTGATAGTTTCCTGGTAAATAAAGCAACATGTATGAGAGAGGTTGTGAATTAGTGAATGAGGTCCATGTGGCCATCTCATATGGAATGAGCCTTAATAACAGTTTGTCCTTTACTTTTTTATGAGGATTTCAGATTAAAATTTTATTAGTATGACAGTCAGAGTTGTAGAGACGTTGATGCAGTGGAACAGCTGCATTTTTATTCAGAACTTCATTTACATCTCTCTGGATGAAGGGTAGGTTTTCTTAGGTTGAAAAATATGTGCATACGTTTTGGGTTTTCTATTAGCTTTTTCCCCAAAAGCTCTGTTCTTTTTCTGCTTGATTATACAAAAATATCAAATAATTTCATCAAGCTTTGAATTTCTGCATATCTCTCATATCGTGAAACGTTTTACTATGCAAGAATGAAAAGGGTTTGATTCAGAATTTGTTCTGGTAAGCTCCCCAACTCTGGAGAGACACTCTCAACCTTGCATGTAGGGCATTAGTTAAGCAATTTACACTCGCATCAGTAGGTGTGGGACACCTGCAGCTCTCCACATCAACTTCGTATTATTACCAGACAATAAAACCAAATCGTTGCTCTAGATGGAGCCATGAACTGGCCAGAAAGTTCATGAGGAATGTAGTAACGTCTATAATAACAAGATGTACCATGTTAAAAAAAAAAGTGCTATTTAAGGTTAAAAAAGAATAATAAAATCAGACTGCCAATGTCAACTATTGCAAAACGTTAATACTGAAGCTGAGGAGTTACCTGACACCATTTACTTGAGACGAAATTATCTTTGAACGACAGTTGAGTTTTTACACAAATTGATGGATTTTATGCATTTTGCTGTTTCACAAACCTTTTTCTATTAACAATTAATATAAAATGGAAACAGCTCTTCACGCATCTGAATCTTCTCCCTTTTATTCTCATTCGCTGCTTCTGAGAGGACAGAAGTCCAAACTAAGCCTGGAGACAATGCATTAAAACAAACAATTCCTACCTTTGAGAGCGTGTACAGTGAAAATACCCACACACGTATGAAAAAGAGAAATAAAGAAAAGTGTGAGATAATTTGCAAAAGCAGGTCAGTGGCAGAATCTGGGAATAGCGTTTCAGTCACTTGGCTTGCATTGCAGTCTCCGTTAGGGACCAAGGTAACCTTGCAAAGCTAGAATTAAGACTTTTAATTATAACAGTCTTGTATGAACTGATGAATATGCTCAATTATACTGCAAGAAATATTTTTCTCTTCCAAGAGGTAACAGGGTTTTCTTTTTTCCCTCATCTGGGAAACATTCAGCTTTCAGATCAGCATGATTCTTTTGTCTTCTAAGGAGATACCAGGGGAGGTCTAAGGGTAAAATTTGGCCTCTGCCACTTATTCCAGTGGGTCAGCCAGCCTAGTGCAGCTGCCCCTGTCCTCCAAGTCCTCAGAAAACTACACAGAAGAGAAAAATGTCTCAGTATACAGAGGAATATTTCCTGCATTTTTGGAGGATGAACAAAGTGTTCCTTTATGGTTCTTTACTTGAAGTTCTGTAAGCATATGATCACATCCTCCTTCCTTGACATAGCAGGAAAGTACATTGACTCCACCTGGGATGAGATCAGCAACAAGCAAGGCGACAAATAATGTCAAGAGCAATCGTACGTTCCCTGTTGCTCAGAATCAATTTGAGGCCACATTGCTGTTCACCTTAGTGGGATTGGTACTGACTGACAGTATTAGAAAATAACAACATTTTAAATGTAATCTCTGATATAAACATTACATCGTTATTTAAAGTTAAAAAGAGAACCCATTAACCTGTGGGATGGGGAATTCAAAGCTGAAGGACTAATAAAAATCTAACTAGATCATATTCACAGCAGTGACAGGGGTTTTTTTTGTGTACAATGAAATGCTCTTATGCCAGAATGGGCTGTTCTTACAGCTCGTCCTACAGCACTTACAGACAGCACGTCTGTGCCGGTGCAATTGGTGCTCCTGCTAGTAGGTAGCTGAGGGATTAAGTAACCAATAGGAAATATCTTTTTTCTTTCTTTTTTTAAAAACCAAACTAAGAGAAACCTGGTTGCTCTAGAAAAGGGTTTTAAATAAAATATCTAGGTTTGTATGTACGTGCATTCTGCTTTTATGACAGGTTGTCTTTATGGACGTGCGTTCAAGTGTGAAATGTAAACAAGCAAAATTTCTGAAATAGGTGTATCTATACGTAGAGGTCATTTTTAAAACAGAATGGGAATGCTTATCCTGTTAAGCATTCTCTGTGATCTCAGCACTAAATTACCCTAAGGACTGCAAGCATCAGCATTATTGCAATGTTCTGTCAGTGCAGAAAGTTTAAGAAACAAAGTAATATTCATTTTCTAAAGTTTTCCAAACATTTCTTATCCTAAAAGGTGGACAAATAAAAAATGTCAGCAAATAAATGCTACCTCTCAGGCATGACAAAAATAAAAAAGCAAAATATTTTTCACAAATCTGGGCTCTATCCACATAGTAAAAACCTCACCTCCACAAATGACATCAGCTACACAGAGAAACCAAGGAGAGACATAACAAGGAACACTGAATAATTCAAGAAGTCTTTCATACATCACGGCAAGGTTCACGGAACAGCAAGGGTAACGCCTCAATTACTGATATGCTTTCCCCTTCAGGGAGAAGCGAAAGTTAACTTTCACCATTAGTGTAGTAGAATAACGCTTTAATAAATTTATTTTAGTAGCACTTAATTCAAGTCCTTAGACACAAACAAAAATAGCATAAAAAGGCAAGGTGGGGAAACAGACTCTTAGCTCAAAAAGAGAGCTCTAGCAAGGCAGCCTTCAGATGGAGGTGAGCTTTCTTCACAAGGTTATGAGATTTCCCATGCCTCCTCCTGGTTATCTAGAGACAGTGAATGCTGTTAGAATTTAAATGTAGACCTGAAATTATGACATTTCTCTCTTTGGATGCAGGCTGCTTAATCCAAAGGCAAGAAAATAAGGCATTATAGAAAGTAACATTTCTGAGCATAAAGGACTTAGGGGTCTTCAATAGAGTGGGAAGGAAAAAAGTATTTTCTGCTTACCAGTCTTTGCCACATTTCAATGCTAATACGCACAAGCACTAAACCATAACAAAGTCTGTCCACCTTTCCTTTCCAGCTATGTATTACAGGATGCTGGGGGTTACATCAGGCTGGTGGCCAGTCACTAGTGGGGTTCCCCAGGGATCCATTTTAGGGCCGGTTGTTTTTAATCATAAATGACTTGGATGAAGGACTAGAAGTTGTTGTGAGCAAGTTTGCAGATGACACCAAATTGGGAGGAGATGTTGATTATGTCGAGGGTGGAGAGGCCTTGCAGAGACATCTGAACAGACATCCAGAACTGGGCAATCACCAACCACATGAAGTTTAACAGGAGCAAGTGCTGGATTCTGCATCTGGGAAGGGGCAGCCCTGGCTGTACAGACAGCCTGGGGGTTGAGACCCTGGAGCCCAGTCATGCTGAAAGGGCCTTGGGGTCTTGGTCGACAGCAAGTTGAACATGAGCCAACAGTGTGCCCAGGCTGCCAGGAAGGCCAATCATGTCCTTGGGTGCATCAAGCACGCCATTGCCAGCTNGACTGAGGGCAGACCTCATGGTGGCCTACAGCGTCCTCACGAGGGGACAGAAGCTGATCTCCTCTCTCTGGTGATCAGCGATAGAACCTGAGGGAATGGCATGGAGCTGCGACAGGGAAGGTTTAGTTTGGAGATCAGGAAAAGGTTCTTCACCCAGAGGGTGGTTGGGCACTGGAAAAGGCTCCCCATGGAAGTGGTCACAGGTCTGAGCTGTTTTCAAACTGAGTTCAAGAAGCATCTGGACAGCGCTCTGTCATCTGCTCTGATTGTGCTGGTCCTGTGTGGAGCCAGGAGTTGGACTCAATGGTCCTTAGGAGTCCCTTGAAACTGGGGACATTCTATGATTGTACGATTCTGTGTTAGGGAGAGATCAGAACACAAGTAAAAAGGAAGAAATCTCTTAGGCACATACATTCCTGGTAGGAATATGTGCAGTTCATACATCTCCCTGGGTTTAAACTATATCTCATCTACTCTGTTTGAGGCATCTGGTCCAGTCTTATGAATTCTTTTACCTCCTCACTTGTTCTCAACAGCAAAAATGATCTAAGCTTTTATACACACCAAAACCAAGTTGATCTATTCTAGATTAGATAATCTGTTCTAGATTAGATAATGTTCTATCACATACTTGAGAAGAGTAATCCATTCATTAAAAACAAATCCTAAGCTACTTTAAGTATCCTGTTTTTTTAATTAAACCTTAACATATAAAAACTTCTGCATGAATTAAAGGTGAATAAGAACACCTGCAAAACACTCCTGTGATTCATTTATATTTTAAACTTCATCTGAGAGTGTGTTAAAGTTGAATGCTTTTCAACTGTCTCCTGTGCTCTCCATTCAATATTATATCTGCAAAAGAAGCACAGCTTTCCTCACATAAAACAAAGATCCTTGACAACTTGTGTTATTTATTTATTGAAAAAATAATTACAAAAAATATTTTGCAATTTAAAATTAGACTCCTGACTTCTCTTTCTCATGTGATTTGGACAAGAGTCACAATCTAAAACCCTGGCTTACAAATTCAGTGAAATCTTACTTATCAACAAGAAGTCCGGAAAAACAATACTTTCAGTAACCTTAATCACGAGAGTAACAGAAGTAGACAGCCAAAAAGTATAACATTTAAAAATGTTCTGGATCTCTCAGAGGAGAAAAAGGGAGACATCACAGGACTCTGACAAACACATTTGCTTGTAATATTTGGTCAGGAACGTGACCCTCAGCACCACCAAAACTTTATGTTGTACAAACTTAAGAAAGACCCTCCTTGGTTGTGCAGCATGGGCTGGACACCATGGTAAATATATTTACCATCCCAATGTATGTAGCCATGCTCAGAGAAAGATACTGTAATGATTTGCAGAGTTCTTATGAGATCAAGGACAATCAAGAATCAACAGGAAAATATATTAAGCAGACAGAAAGCAAGTCAGTACTCATTTAGGTGGTGCACCAACTATCAGAAAGTCAGGCATAGTTTTTTTCTTCCGATAGCAAAAACAAAATAAAAAACCCTCACCAGCAATTTCAAGTTGTGTTGCCTAGTTGTAGGACATCAATTCCATCACTAAATTCCCTAACCATTGATTTACCATTTATAAGCTGGATTGCACTTAAAAGACAAGTTAGAAACCAAGGATGACAACTTTTGGGACCACAACCTTTCTTCTGGCTGATGTTCTGAAACAAATGTGAAAATAAGGGAAGGCTCAATTGCACCTATATTACAATTAAATGTCATAGGTAGTTTGAAACTATGCAGTGCTCAAAACAGATTTTATAAGACAGGGCTTTGCAAATGTAGCAGTGACTTTCCTCTGTGTCAGGCCGGGGAAGGGACTTAAATACTAGACATTGTCCTGCACATGTCATTAGGACACAAAATTTCCAGTAGTAGTCAAAATTTCCCTTCAGGGTCCATGACTGGGACAAAAACATCTGGCAACAGGCCAGTAGAGACTACAGAATATCCCAGTCAACAAGCTGACATTTCATTACCTGAACAGATTACTCTAAATATAAGAATAATCTGGAAGATACAGCTTGTTGGTTGACTGAATCTATTTTGAACCGTGCAAAATTAAACTGTTTGTCTAGATGCCATAATGCAAGTACTTTATAAAAACCTTTGCAATGCTCTTTTTTTTTCCTAACAGTGGGAAGAAAAAGAACAAAAATATGTAAACTAAAACAATCCATAGATTAACAAATATTTCAATGTATTCAGTATACTGTTTTAATGGATTTTCCTTTTAGATTTTATATCTTCCACACAACTACAGTATGGATGAATTTAGAGATATAATTTCTTATGCTACCTCCCCTTATTATAGCCTGAATAATTTAGTATGTTTATACTTTAGAGGAAAAAAAACCAGTAAAAATTATGTTTCTTCTTATCCAGCATCCATCCTCCCTTTTCAATTTCCATATTTATTCCATTACCATGCATAAAAAGTTTGCTCTAGTTGTTAGCACATCCAGCCTTATGCTAAAAGTTCAGTCTTCATTCTCTGTGCTCACATAATTCTTGGGAAAACCTTTGTGATCTTAAAGTCAACAGTGTGTACTTTGAGTTATCTTGTCAGCTATTACCAATGCAGAGAAACTGGCTTGAAGTGGGACCAACTGACAACTGAGAGTAGAATTAAGGATTTTCTGTTATAATAGTACAGCTGTCTGTAGAACTGAGCATTTAAGAATTCAGGATTCAATATTGACTTGAACTCTGTAGGCATTAAAGCATTACTTTTAATTAATGATCACATGATATTTCTTAAAATTTATACATGTTTTAAATGAATTAATTCAAATGTACATAGTGTTTTGAAGTACTGTGAATCAGACACTTTATGGAAGTAATCTATATTAAAACTACTCTATGATCATGGCACATAAACTACTTGACGTTTTTAACAAAAATTAAAGAGAAAAGAAGTATCAGTAGATATATCAGGCAAGTCAGCCATTGCACATAAAAAGCAGGTTTCAGCTCACCCATGAACTGCTCGGTAGAATGATGTGGATCAAGGATCAAATTTTACAACTCAAAAGTCAGAAATGGCTTTACTCACATAAGATAAATGCAATTCTTCACATGCTTAATTTGTTTTTTCTTTTTTTCTTCAAATTAATTGCTAAAAGATACCATTATATAGAAAAAAAATGTATCTGGAAAACTCCATTAGCGAAAATCTCCTGGAAAATCACATTTAACTACAGAACTAGGATCAGTCTGAAGGGTATAGCACTGCTGTTTCCAGACCTCAAACACTAAACACGATCATAAATGGATATAAAACTGGTTTTGTAGACATTTCAGGAGTGTATAAAAAGAAACAGGAATTCAAAATCAATAGATTTGCTTTAAAAAAAAAAAATCAATAGATAGCAACAGTCATAAATATTTTAAAAAACCCCAGAATCTCACTGGAACAAATCCCACATTGTTGCTTCTGCTGTTTGCACAGAGCTTACAAGGTAAGCCACTGGCAAGCTTAAAACTATATTTCAGCCTTTTCAAGACAGGAGAGCAGAACTTATTTATTTATTTATTTATTTATTTATTTATTTATTTATTGAATCGTAATGACTATAAATCCTTATTTTAATACTAGATTGGTACTGCTCAGGAAGTTTTCCAGATGGTAATTTAGTAAGTAGGACCCAACTTTTCACTGGAATATTTAGAGGTTATTTTTAGTGAAGATTAGCTTCTTTGTTCTAATGAGCTCTTGAAAAGTTTCTCCAGCACTACAAACCCTATATTATCAAATTCCAAGTGCACATCATCTTTTTTTTTTTTTTCTTGCCATCGCAGTCACATGATAATGACATTTGCAAATAAGCAAAAAGGAAACAAGACAGAATAAAGGAGATGAGGAATGAGAGGGTCTTGGCACATGATTAGTTTTTATACAGAAGTATGGTCTGGAACATATTTTTGTTGATTACCTGTAATATTGCTGTTTAAAAAGTACTGTAATAGCTATTATAACTTACATGTAGTGACTATGTAATGCCATATATATATTTTTTCTTCTTAAGTTAAAGAAGCAACATGGGGGAAAACTCTAGAATAAAACAAGAAGGGGAAAGAAACCCTACTGATGTACCATTTTTATTATTCAAGTAAGTTAAAAAATAGCAACCTCTGACATAAAAGTAGACTGCTATATAGACATCCTAGAATTTGTATTCCTGCTTTATGTTCTCCCAAGACAAAAAAAAAAAATAAATGCTGATTCCAAAAACCTTTGACAGAAGTGGAGTATAGGAATTAATATTAATCACTTGTTTGGTATTAAGAAGCCTGCTGTTTGTGCTGGCTTTTGTGATATGCATATAAGGTCTCCAGGGAAATGCAGTATATTATCTACATGGGAAACGAGTCTTAAAGAGGAATGTGCCTGCCTACAAATGTGAAGGTATATCACATGTGTGAATGAGCAGCTAAATTCTGGCAGATACAATTAAAATCAATAGTTCAGTCATATATAACCGTCTACAATGTGGAATAAATTTTGCATTAAACACAGACACCCAGCTCACTACTAATTATGACTCTCATTTCTGAACTGCTGAAGAAGCACTGAATGCAGTGGCTGAGGTTTACGACCTCACTCAATCTGAAATTCAAAATACATTTTTTGTCCTGAATTCATCTACGGCGCATACTGTAGGAAACGCAGCATCAAATTGAAGATGTCCATATGCATTTTTTATTAGCGTTAAAACATTTTCTGTTGCCATTTTTGACTTTTTGCCAACCAGTTGCTGAGTTTCCCTTGCCTAATTTTAGGAAAAGGCAGTGAGAAAACTACTGACATAAGGTTTGTTCCCCAGGAAATCCAGAGTTCACAAGACTGTTTCCGTTATTCACCACAAAGATCTACTACCACACGTACGCCAGGACTGGTCATGCAGGCACTCACAAGTGCTGTGCGGTTTTGTGGCAGCTTTCAGAAAGGGAACCTTCACGGAAGGTGGGACTTTGCTCAGCAGGTATTGTGCCAAACGCGCAGAGGAGCACAGTGTTCCCTATAGCAGTCACGTCTTTGTGAGGGAGGAAGAGAAAAGAGGTGAAAGAGGAGTAGATGCGTACCGTAGGACCTGGACAGATTTCAGCTAATTTTAATTGCCTGTGTTAGAAGCTTAGTCAACTTTGTCTCCCCATATGGTGAATAAAGTGTTTCCAAGGAGCAATCCAGCATATGCAAATGTGAATCACACCTGAACGTAACCTTCTCCGCTGGCCGGGGCAATGTGACTGTGCTCCTACCTTAAGGATGAGTGAGGTGAACCCAGATCTAAGAGAATGCTGCTACCCATGGCTAAAAATTAAACTATGCAGATCTCACCAAGCCAGCGTGCATGCAAGAGACATTTTTCTCCTGCGACCACAGAATAATTAAATCTAGTTAAATACAGTATCACACGAAGGCGTTTTTACCCTAATACATATTCCATCTGTAATCACTCAGAGCTGCAGGTGTAGTCATCCAACAGATCACGAGGACCCACAGTACAAAATATGTGCACAAAAAGGCAACTTCCAGCTGTGAAGAGCTGGCAGCCTGAATGGCAGCTCCGAAGTGATAGAGGAAATGGAAGAAGAGAACCTGGGGAGAAGGCTGGAACAAAACAAAGATGTCCTCATTCACAAATTTTCTCTCTGGTGTATGTCAAGTTTACGAACACAAAATTTGAGCTTCTTGCGTGTGGTGGGTTGACCCAGTCTGGAGGCCAGGTGCCCCCAAAGCTGCTCTGTCACTGCCCACCTCTGCTGGGCAGGGGAGAGAAAATATAACGAAAGGGTCCTGGGTCGAGATAAGGACAGGGAGGGATCACTCACCAATTACTGTCATGGTCAAAACAGACTGAACTTGGGAAAATTAATTTGTTACCAATCAAATCAGAGTCAAGGAATAGGAAATAAAATGAAATCTTAAAAACACCTTCCCCCCATATGCATTATGTGTTGACTGTTTCTCAGATTAAATTCATGGAAGACTGTTTGTTAAACTCAGTACGTACAGTAAGGCTTGGTTCATACTTAGGGGATTTATTTTTTATGAGATCTTCACAGGGAAATTCAATTTAACAAGAAACTTGAATGTAAAAAGAACCTGAATGAGATTTGAATATTTTTCTATATATGTTCTTCCGAAGTGTGAGTTTTCTTGTTAGCAATCCACCTTATATTTGCTTAGTAAATAGCAATACTGTATCACAAGACTTTAGATTTGGATTTTTTGTTAAGATTTATTCTGAGTCCCAGGTATTTCAGTCCTTGTTATCTAAGAGATGGGAAAATTTATATTTCACAAAGTTTCTTTTTTCTTCTTCTTTTTTTTTTTTTTTAAAGAAAGTAAGTCTTAAACATTTCTGTGAAATTTTGATCATTCAGGACAGAAGCCATCCTAAATTACTGACTGATTGCCTATTATCTGCTCTGCAAAGAGAAAGTTTAAATGATGACAGTACGAATAAAATGATGAGTGATGAATGATCCATGTCATGGATTTATTTTTACCTCTGTATGATAATTTATGAAAAATATGTCTGAATGTTAAAGAGAGCCATCCAATGGTAATTATCTTTAACATATTTGATGTATTGTAGTATCAATTAAACAAACTTAGGTTTTGCTCACAAATTAACTGTATAAGAATATTAATCTATATACTTATGATTTGGTACTGGTGATTCTGTGATAACGCTCCTTTTATTAGCACTTACAGAAAACAGCTTGAAACCAAGTCTTATTGAATCTTGATTAATCTCAATATGACATCAGTATTCATCCTACCATATTTTTAGTGTGTTTCAAGACTGCATGAATATCCCTCTATTATCTGTAAAACCAAAATCCCTGCCTTGTATAATATGAAACACGGTTTTAAGAACAACGACGACGACAACAACAAAAACCCCCTAGGCAGACTGACAAGTCAAAAAGCACAGGAAGCTTGGGACATTCTCAATAAATCTCTGTGCTAATTCAGTGAAAAATGATTATGCACCGTGGTGGAAGACACATAACACCTATCAGAAAAAGAGAAAAATGAATAAAGGTTCACAGGTTCACAAAGCAATACTAGAAAAAGATGCTCCAAACAGTGTTTATAACACAGATTGTCATCATACAAGAACTCAAAGACAAAATTCTCAAGCATTCATTCCGCTTCCTTTTCACAGCAGAGTACAGCTTCTAAGGCTGATTTCACCTGAACTGTTCCAATAGGGATAAAATCTTTTGGCTTTTATTTTTTTTTGTAATGCAAAATGTCTTAGAATCATAGAATCAGAAAATGGTTTGGGTTGGAAGGAATCTCAAAGATCATCTAGTTCCAACCCCCTTCCCATGGGGGGGTCTTGTAAAGCATATTAAAGGATCGGTCTTTCTTAAAAGTAAGTACTTCAGTGTTTCAGGATATTACCCTAAAAAGCAGACACTCAAGACTTTTACTCAGTTTTGAAGCTAACAGATAAAGTTATTAAAATAATTTTACAATGTTATTAACCTAGTCCCATAAAATCCTAATTGGCTGACTGGGTGGGATGATCAATTGCCGATCTGTTCTCCCTGGTATTCAGTGACAGGACGCATGGGAATGGTTCAAAGCTGCACCAGGGGAGGTTCAGATGGGACGTGAGGAAGCTTTTCTTTACCAAGAGGGTGGTCAGACACTGGAACAGGCTTCCTAGAGAGGGGGTTGATGCCACAAGCCTGTCAGTTTTTAAGAGGCAATTGAACATTGCCCTTAACAACACGCTTTAACTTTTGGTCAGCCCTGAAGTAGTCAGGCTGTTGCACCAGATGATTGTTGTGAGTCCCTTCCAACTGAAATGTTCTGTTCTGTTCTGTTCTGTTCTGTTCTGTTCTATTCTATTCTATTCTTCTATTCTATTCTATTCTATTCTTGACTGGTGCTCAGTTATTCCATAAGAAAATATCAATAAGCAGTCAACATCCTATATGTTCTGGATGACATTTCAGAAACATAGTTTTCAGTGTTGGAACACAAATGAAGTGTAATGAAATTCCTCAGACTTATTTTTTTAGCATATAGAGAGGCCTAAATATTACCTAGCTGCCAAAGTCTGCCTTTCGAAGTAACTTCTTACTTCTTATGCTGTGCACAGAAGAGGAAGTCTTCTCAGCAAACAGGTGTTGGAGCCTGGGAGTCTCAAGCTAGCAGCAGATGGGATTTGGTCAGACTGATTTGTCCTCATCAACTGGCTCCCCTCGCAGACCTGTGTAAGTGTGCACTGCTCACCTACTTACTTGCACAGCATCCCGCTACTCAATACAGCTGGCTCCAGAGCAATCCCATCTGTCAAAATACGTTTTTTCAAAAATCTGCTTTGGTTCCAAGACAAAATGAGACACAAATTTTCTGAATTGCAGAGAGATTCTCTCAGCAACTACAGCATGAGGTCACTTGGCGATGTTTACAACAGAGCAGTAGCCTGAATAAATAATTTTTGAGATATTAAAGAAGAAAACTCATTAAAAAAAAAAAAGAAAACGATGACCAGGAGATATTTTCTAATGGAAAAGTAGTTTGCTGAATATAGTTGCAAATCAGAATGTGGAACTGGTTGAAACACACGGCAATTTACAGTCACTGTAACTTTGCTTAGCAAGCACTTTTACTAATCTGGTAAAAGGTCATGTTGAAAGTATAGCTGCTTTTTTTTAATCAAAGTCTCTCGTGACAAATAAGCTGTAAAATAATAAAAAAGCTTCCTCATGTGACTAAGGAAGGCCAGCATCTATTGCCAGAAGTACTCATGGATGTATCTTTGCAGTGGTCTGTTTTTTCATTTAGACTGGGCTGTGAAAGGACTAATTACCCACCAGCATTTCAGAAAACTGGGTGTAAGTTCTGTCACAGACTCAAGGCTCATATTCTGATTTTATTACAAGATCGCTTAGCCTGTCTAACACACTTGTTCCATTAAATCATGAGCAAAACTAGTCCAGAGCACTTAAATCTACTCAGAAAATCAAAGGGAAGGGAGAACAATCAAGAAAATCATATAACTATTGAAAATTATCTTTCAGTCACTGGGGTTTCTGATTCTGTCATATATGATGAAGTATTATTTAATCATGTATTTTTTTATCCATAACTCATGAAAATTACATATCATTGCTTCTAATTTTACTAAAGTGCATATTTTTCTTCTTCAGACTATAGATTTTTCTTTAGAAATATTTTAAATATTTGGGAAAACCAGTATTAGTGATTAATGAAAAAGACATAACTAAAGTCACAACCTGAAAAAAATGAAGAAACTATTTGAAGACAAGAATTGTCAGGTTCTTTATTTGAAATAACATGTGGCAGCTCCAAAACCCAGCATCCTCTTGTGCATTCTCAGCATCTCACTTTCCTCTGACGTGTCCAACAAGGCTCTTCCCAGGCTGGGAGTTCCAACCCCTTTATTTTGCTGATCTTACTGTTTCTCAGGTTACTAAAAACTTCCCACATCATAAATATAAGGGCATTTACACAGCATCTTTATTTTCAGAAATGTTTTCATGCATTTCTATCCTACCTTACAGATTTCCAGTTTCCCTTAGTGACTGCCTGTCTTTGTCACTTCTGTGGTTTGTTCATGCTCCAACGTTCTTGCTCTTTCTCCCTCTTTTCTGTATAGTCTCCCTTGGTTATATTTTGCCCTTTCCTGTTCTTTCAGTTGGCATCTATAGTGAACTTTTTGTGTCTTCTTCTTTGGTCCTAATCTATTTAATTACATTTAACTGGCATGATTCCAAAGCTGAACTCAGTATTCCTGTTCCTAACTCCTGTCTTTCACTTCGCTCATTTTAATTCAGCTCTCGCAGGAGCCAGAAATATTATCTGTAAACAAAACATTTCACCATGCAAACCACTTTGTGCTGTCTAAACACACTTCTTCCCAAACAGGGGAGAGTATCTGGCCAATCTGCGGTCATACTTTACACCCCTGAACATAATGCCCTCTCATACTGAAGAAGGAAAATTTTAAAACCAATCTCTACATCCAAGCAAGCAATCAAGTGAGTTTGATTCTGCTTTCTCTTCTTCCCTCTCTTGTCAGCTTCTCATTAAATTCCAGCTCTTCATCATCTTCAATACACAAGATTTTCAGAAAAAAACCCAATTTTGTTAGTGAGTGGATTTTCTCACCCTCATTACTGACAACATCTCATCTTCCTTCAAATCACAAAATGCTTCAGACTCAGCAGCCTCTTGGAAACTGGTGCCTATGCTACAAAGCCAAAAGTTATCCAGTTCAGCCAGTTACATGAAATAATGTCTTCAAGTTGGAGACAAGCTGTCATGGGTTGACTCTGGCTGAAGTCCAGGTGCCCACCAGAGTCCCTCTGTCACTCCCCTCCTTAACTAGACAGGGGAGAAAAGCTGTAATGAACGGCTTGTGGGTTGAGATAAGGACAGGGAAAGGTTGGTCACTAATTACTGTCCTGGGAAGAACAGACCAGACGTAGAGAGGAATTAATCTGATTTATTACCAAGCAAACACAGAGCAGAGCAGTGAGAAATAAAACCGAGTCTTAAAACATCTCTCCCCACCCCTCCTTTCCAAACTTCACTCCTGATCTCTCCCTGCTCCTCCCAGCGGCACAGCGGGATGGGGGTTATGGTCAGTTGATCACACGTTGTTTTGGCCGCTTCCTCCTCAGGGAGAGGACTCTTCCCCTGCACCAATGTGGGGTTCCTCCCACGGGACTCCGCAAACTTCTCCAATGTGAGTCCTTCCCATGGGCTACAGTCTTTCACAAACTGCTACAACGTGAGTGTCTCTCATGGGGTGCAGACCTTCAGGAGCAGACTGCTCCAGCGCGGGTCCCCCATGGGGTCACAGGTCCTGCCAGCAAACCTGCTCTGGTGTGGGCTCCTCTCCATGGATCCACAGACCCTGCCAGGAGCCTGCTCCAGAGTGCGCTTCCCATGGGTTCACAGCCTCCTTCAGGTGTCTCCACCTGCTCCNCAGGTGTGGGGTCCTCCATGGGCTGCAGGCAGAATCTCTGCTCCCCATCACCCCTCCTACATGGGTTGCAGGTGGACAGGCTGCCTCACCATGGTCTTCACGACAGACTGCAGGGGAATCTCTGCTCTGGCACCTGGAGCATCTCCTGCATCTCTTTCTTCACTGACCTTGGTGTCTGCAGAGTTTCTTACATCTTCTCACTCCTCTCTGTGGCTGCAAAAGCTCCTGAGCTTTTTTTTTTCCTTCTTAAATATGTTACCCCAGAGGTGCTACCAATGTTGTTGATGGGGGGCTCGGCCTTGGCCAGCGGTGGGTCCGTCTTGGAGCCGACTGGCATTAGCTCTGACAGACACAGGGAAAGCTTCTAGCAGCTTCTTGCAGAAGCCGCCACCCCTGTGCCCTGCCCCCCCCGCCCCACTACCAAAACCTTGCCATGCAAACCCACAACACAAGTAAAACAACTGTAATAAGTGGTCTCTAAAACGCCTGTTGAAGTCAGAATCTGGCCCTAGAAATTGGGTTAATTGATTAAGTGATTGAAAAAGATGATCAAATGCGTGTTTTTGAGGGGGTAGGTATTTTAATCGGGGCCAAAGTACTGTCAGAATGGAGAGTTTCGTTAGCAGGAATGGAAGGAAGAAGAACTGGGTGAACAGACTCCAGCCAGGCATCTGAAGGCATCTTCATGGCTTGTCTTCTGAGACACTGAATCTAATGAAAAATTGTTGGGCCTTCATCATCATGAATAAAGCAAAGATAAATAACTATGGAACTACTGCCCTCATTAACTGTTGCAACCCAGAATAAACACTACCATATTTTCTTTTCAACAACACAGTATTTTCTTGCTTTTAACCTGTCTCAAAAAAAAAAAAAATTGAAAAAATCAATTTACTAATTTTACAATAATCACGATAGTATTTTTCTTCATTAACTGATGGGCTTGAACATCCCTACAGTCTTCAACAGAGGAAAAAGCTCCTTCACTCTTCTGTCAGTGTCAAAGCTGGAAGTTACTTCAACATGCCATAGTTATAAGAAAAAAATAAGAAACTTTCACTGTGTGGTCTAACTGGCCAAAATCATGTGAGGATAATGAAAAGAAGGAAGGTGTCAGGGGAGTAAAAGAAACTTTTAAAAGATGCATGGGAATGTCACTAGCAAGCACAAGATAATGGAGAACTTGCTGAAAGCTGGGATGGAAAATATTAAACAACCCTCCACCTGGGAAAAGGAAAGGGAATACAACGTTGACTGTTTTTGCAAATTGCTCTTAAGTTACAAATATACTGACCTAAAGGCAAGGCTCTTTGTGAGAGGTCTTGGCAAAGAGACAATCCTGAGGCAAAGACAGCTAGGACAGTTAAAACTGAGTTAGTGTTTAACCATGTGTTCCAGGTCTTATATTTCCCTCTTTCTTGATGCCCTATAACTTCTCTTATACACACAAATGACATGAGCTTTTGTCACGGAATTATTCACCTCCTGCTTCCAGAAGATTTTTCCTTGCATGAGACATAATCATCCTTAGCAGTAATGAGAAAAAAAAAATCTGCATCTGAGAAGAAGCCAGGTACAGCTGTGATTAAAGGTTGACATTTTTACCTAGTACGCAAGATTAGATTTTCCATTTTTATACATTCCCTCAGGAACAAGTTGTACAGATTTATATGAGTTGGCATCATTCTGTCAGTTCTCGGTGTGGCAAATGATTCTGGAGACTGGACCACGCATAAGCCAAACCTATGACTATTTTTTTCTTGGAATCTGCTTGGAAGAATCCCATGAGAAACAGTCCTGGATAGAACAAAAGTCTAGGAGAGATCGGTATTTTTCAGAGATCATCTCCAGCAAGCTCAAGAATGATCTATCCCACTGAGAGGAGGCTAAGCAAGAGTAGGAGGAGGCCTGCATGGACCAAAGGAGCTCCCGACAAAATTCAGAGATATAAAAGAAGCATACAAGAGGTGAAAACAGGGACAGAGGACCTGGGAGGAGTATTGAGACACCATCTGAGTATGCAGGGATGGGGTTAGGAAAGCCAAAGGTAATTTGGAGCTAAATCTGTCAAGGGACATGAAAGGTTTCTATGGGTACTTCAGCAGAAAATGGAATATGTGGGCCCACTGCTGAATGGAGCAGGGGACCTGGTGATACAGGACATGGTAATGGCTGAGGTACTCAATGCCTTCTTTACTGTCCCTGGTCTTCAGGAATCCCAGGTCCCTGAGAACAATGGGAAGGTCTGGAGCAAGGAAAACACCCTTGGTAGAGGAGGGAAGCTGGAGTTTTCTCAGTAGCTCTTACTGACAGAACAAGAGGCAATGGGCACAAACTGAAATACAGGAAATTCTGCTTAAACATAAGCAAGCTTTTTTGCTGTGAGGGTGGTCAAACATTGTAACAGGTTGCCCAGAGAGACTGTGGAGTTTCCAACCTTGGAGATATTAAATCCTGCCTGGACACAGTCCTCAGCAACCAGCTTTGAGCACAGGATTGGCCTAGATGATTTCCAGGGGTCCCTTTCAACCTCATCCATACTGTCATTCTGCGATTTTTTTGTCCTTTCCTGCATACATTCACCTTGTTCAAAGGAAAAAAGAATGAAATTACAGCAGCAGTATCTCAGAACTTTCTGAACTAACTTTTTTCTCTTTCTCTTCCAGTTTTAGCATTTCATTATCCATTTAGCTTTGATGCACACTAATGTATCCTTGTCAACCTTCTCTCTATAAATGAAGAGAAATAGCATTTTTATACATGTACAGTATGATTGCAGGTTTTTTTATCTAAGACATATGCTCACAGTATAGTCGAATCCCAATCCATATGTATTCTTTAGATAAAGATGTAGCTTATGACCCAATGAGTAATGTGTCCTAGGCACCACTGTAGCAGAACTCCTGAAAGTGATCTAGGAGGGTCTAGGAGTTTTTTCAACACTTGTTGAAAGCGGTTCTTTTCAGCACAAGTTTTGATTAAGAAAAGTAGGCATACACTTTAATTTAGCACTTTTCTGAAGAGAAATCCTCGAAAGTGATAATGAAAAGAAATAAAAGAACATCCAGAGGGACCACCATATTATATCCCAAGCACCAACATAGCAATCACATTTTAAATGCTTTAAACAGTTTTAAAATACTTTCTACTACTATGGAGATTTTCACAGATGCATATTTAAGGACAGGAAGGACTCCTAGGAGAATTTTATGTGGCAGCCTGCAAAATTTGGGTCATAGACACCCATCCCGTAATTCCTAAACATCATACTTCTGTAGCTTCAGCAAGAAAAAAAAAATCTAGCCTTTATCTCCACTAAGTATAACCAAGAAAAACAGTAGAATCATTAAAAGCTTTCATAAAGATAAATGTTTAAGTGTGTTTGACTATGACTTTTCTTCTGATTTGACCTTGACTAAATTGAAAGCACATAGGAAAACTTACAGTGAATGCTAGATGTGAGCTATACTAATATCTGGCTAACTGCCTCTGCTGTGAAAGCTCTTTCTATTTTAGTAAAATTTTATGCACAAAAGCATTTTCCAGAAACTGATGTAGTGTATTCAATACATTTTTATACCCAAGCTTAATTACGAAAGCTTTTTCATAATAACAAATATTGTCCCAAGCAGAGACTATATTTAATAAATATGCTTATTATTTCCCTTAATGAAAGCAATGTTTAAAATTTGTAGGTAATCCCATTACACTGTACTTCAATTATAAAGCCCAGCTCTCCTACCCTCCTGCTGATAGAAGACTACCTCATCTTAGTTTCCAATTATATACATTAAGTCCTTCCAAAACCACCTTCATTATTACACACAGCATGTTTAGCTCTAACAGAAACAAAGCTCTAATTGGGAAAGAGCAAAATGCATTTTCAAGCATAAGATAATCACAAGAAAAGTTAATTATGCCAATTAAAATAATGACCTATTTGTACAGAAAAACACAGCAGGACAGGTTCTGATCCTTGATAAACCATGGTATTTCTACTCAAGTCATTCTTACCAGAAAATTTGTGATAGAGCCAAATTTCTACTTTATATTAGATCATAGTAGAAGAATGGCCAAGAAGGACTATGGGATGAATGCAGGGGAATCCTCTAAAACACAAACCATAACATTTCACATACACGCTCAAAATTGAACCTAAGAAGTACTTCAGTTCTTGGATTAAATTTCTACTTCCTAAAAGCAGAAAAGGACTACTGACAGAAAATGTCCCAAAAAGTATGAAATTGAAAATGGTAGATACAAGAAGTAAATTCTGCACAGTTACTGTTCTAGGTAAGAATTTCACCTCAATATCAGGACGCAACCAGATGACGTTATGAAGTGTTGACTTTAATCATCATTGCTACTTCAAGTCAGAGCTTTAAGTATTGAAGATACTGTCCGCATACAGAAAAACCAGAGCTCTTCAACCCAAACAGCATTAGAGAAGGCATCAAACAGGAGGCTCTCAGATCCTGTAACTGCAGAATTCCAACCTTCAGGCCCTCAGGTTGCAGAAGGAAGAGAAAGATGTGAGGCATCTCTCCTTATTAGCTGTTTGTGATAGTTAATTTTCCTTCCTTTGTGCACCGTACTTTACTTTGACATCAAACTTGACGAGTCTCAGCCACTTCACCCCTTTTTAGAATGTGCAGTTTTCAATAGCCTGTTCAGTCCCATATTTTCACAGTATCTAATTGCAACAGCACAGCTATCCACAACCTTAATTTTGCTGTGCTGAGCTTTCTCCATCCCATCTCACAATGACTTATTTTGATGATTCTACTTTTGAACATTTCTGAACATTGTTGTTGTTGTTGTTGTTATTGTTCTGTGGGGACCAGAAATAGAAGTAATATTCTAAGGGGTATTACAATATTACTACAATGCCGCTATAAACATGCTTTAAGGCAGGTAGTTTAGGTAGTTCATTGCTTATGTCAAACTCATATTTCTTTATCTTCCAAAATCCTGGTAATTTGCTGCATAAAATTTGTACTGACTATTCAAGATATGACAGGAGAAGTCAAGTGCAAGTACAACGCAGTTTAGAAAGCATTTTCAGTTTTCATGGGGAAACATTTCTTCTCCTAGAAGTTCCAACGTCCTCATTTCTTTCACTCTGATTTGCTTTTTCCTTATCACTTGGTGACTTTGTCAGAG
Source organism: Psophia crepitans (assembly GCA_013399095.1). Taxonomy (NCBI): domain Eukaryota; kingdom Metazoa; phylum Chordata; class Aves; order Gruiformes; family Psophiidae; genus Psophia; species Psophia crepitans. Next base: position 595,894 of record VWZZ01004028.1, read on the forward strand.
AATTGGGATCCCTGCCAAAGATGTTTACCTCAATTTTGTTTCCAATCCTAAATTAGATTCCTCCTAAATACTAAATTAGATTATTAATCAGTTAAAATCTAAATCTTCATTATTAATTTACTAGAAACAATACAGCAGCTTGTAAAACATTTATGCAGAAGTAAACGGAGAACCACTTTGCAGAGATCACGGCATGCTTAATTTACTATGCAACTAAATATTTAATTACAAATGGTAGAAAAGCTGAAGGTGCTCTATTGAAATTAAAGAATCTTTTAAATGATAAAGGTCTTAACTGTATTGCAGGCAGTAATGGTAAATTTCTAAAACAAGTGATAGGAAACATGGTCCCTTTTGTGGGGGTTGCCTTTACCAGTTAAGTGAAGAATCATGTACTTGGCTATCCAGTTTGCTATTTACTGATAGGTCTGGTCCCTGCAGTACTTTCCACAGAAATAATTTTTAAATGGCATTTTAAATTAATTGAAAACACAATGCACTTCATACGCCAGTTAAAAAAAAAAAAATTGGAGGAAAAAAGCATTGTATTCCTTAAAGCAGGTTATTTTTTTGCTTTTGCAATGTAATAGTCTTGATTCAATGCCTTTTTTGCTAGCAGTACCGTCTCTAATTAGAGTAATGATACTTTAACTTTCTTGTACACATCTGTGTAATTCTTTGTTTCAGAACCTCCCAGGTACAACTTTTTAAATGCATTTGCATTTATACATCCAGATTTATATTGAAAATTTTGGCTCATAAGCAGTTAGGAGACTGTACGCAGCCCTTTTGTAAAGCGATTTCTACATGGACATATCCTTCCCAGTGCTGAAACTGAACAAAAATGATGATATGTAGCACATCTGCTTAAGGGAAACTTTCAAAACAGATATTCCTAGGTCAATAAATGCAGCTGAACGTTTCAGAAGTTGTTAAATGCATAGCAAGATGGGCAATGAGGAGGGTTTTTTTCTTTTGTTTTGTTATAAAAACTGTTCCTTCCTATTGTCTCACTGACTCAAAGAACATGGTCTCAGAAGAGGAGGGCAGGGACCCTTTATTACCCTTATGAACAACGATGAGTATGAAGAATGGAGAGAGCAAAGCAAGATAGGCTGGAGGAAGTTAAGAACAGTAAGAGTGTCCATTTCAAGAGCAAGGCTCATTCAATAGAATATTAAACCAAACAAAACAATGATCAGGCTACAAGCATAGTCCTGAAAACAAAGAGTAGCAACAGGATCGCTTTCACTTGATCTTGAACATCTATTTCAAAAAAGCAAATTGATACTTCCTAAATATCGAGCTGTTTTTATTAATAATATAGAATATCCTGACCTTTTGCTACCTTATAAAAGTACATGACAGCCTTGTACAAAAAAGAAATTCACTTGAAATCTTTAGAAAAGTTGTCAGCCAAGAAAACCACAACTATGTATACATAACTCATAAGCTAACTGGAAAACAGTATCATACTTAGAAAATGAGTAAAAGACACTTTTCTACATCTTCCTAATGGCTCATGGCTAAAGAATATGTCACAGATTTATAAAATTGCATGCAATAGCTATTCCAGGCACTAAGCAGAATAAAGAAGTATATACTTGGTAGCGGGCCTCTCATTACACTTCAGCATGTGAATGGTATGACCTTTCTTCTCAGGACAACTTGTAAGGCAGACGTTTTAAAAGTAAGATGAGTGATATCACTGGTATTAATCAATCCATATTCAGTTTAAACGTCGCTGCATGGAATGTGGAAGAACTGAACGGAAGACAGACTGAAGTAAATTGAAAAAAATCAGTCCAAGACTGCAGTACAGAGTTTTCATGCAAAGTTAGCTCTTCAAATCCAATTCCAGTTTAATGATGACAACGCTGTTGCACTGCCAAGCTTCACAAAAAGTACGTGATAGCCTCAGAGTAGTTAATACTGGCTAAGACAAATTAATTGGTTAACTAATAGAATAGCTGAACATAATGAGTCATTCAGAGAGGTGCTGGCACCACCACCGTCTGTCTCAGCACAGCTAAGAGTTGTGCAAGCTATGTAGCTTCACTTACTTTCTCCGTATCTAAAGGCTGTCATTTCTGAACAGACTTGCAATGTGTGTGGGGGGTAGGAAACAGGGGCAACCTTGTTTTGCTGTTTTTTGAGGTATGTGTAAGCTGTTGTGAAAAAAGGAGCTTCGGTCTTCAGAACCGTTTGCGAATGCTTCACGTAACATTTGGGCCTCATTCGTGGTGGCAAAAACTCTCATACTGCACGTACTAGCTAATCCCCTGATTCTTCCAAATTGCTCATCTGGAGCTGTTAACATATATTAAAGCTATAACCGAGCTTTCCCTGACGTGCACCAACATTTTAAGTAGTGTATGGCAGAGGAATTTTTTTGCACCATAAAAAAAAGAAGTGCCTCCTTTAAAATAAACTGTCTCGAGAATCATATTACATGACAATAATTCTAAATTTTACTAAAGCTGTTTGCACACACACGTCTTTGGCAGGGTGCCTTCCAGTGGGAGCTAGTTACATATATACCAGCTGTAATGGCCCATATAGTATATTAAAAACATGCAAAGTACAATTTGATAATCTACCGTAGGAACTAGGGAGAGAAATCTCATCTCAGTTTCCTCCAGGGACTCTAATGCCAAAGGACAGATTGTTTCTTGTCAGTGTTTCTAACTGATATCTATTTGCAAACATAGTGAGCGATGCCAAATGCAGTTCAGAACGCAAATCAAACAGCTATTTTATCATGCACTGTTTTGCATTGCATATGCAGGACAGAGATGCAAGTAATGCCAAAGAAAAAAAAAATCATACTTGCACATCATACAAGCCGTTTTCATAATACACTTGAACACTGCATAAAAATGCAAAGAAATAAACCAATTCCAATAAAATAATGAGCACCTTATGAATTAAATATTACATTCATAATGGTTCACACTGGGATTTAACAGAGCATTATATACTACATAGTCCAAGTGTGGAAAATCCAGCTAAAGTTTCAAATACGGTAGATATACTACTTTTTCCTCTATTACAAAAGAAAAAACAAAGGGGAAACAATAAATTATTTATTGAATGGAAACAGGAAAGAGGAACTGAGAAAAAAAAAAACCTTTGAAATGACAGAGTAGCTTGTAGCCTTTGATAATAAACCCACTTATTCATTAGAAGCAGGTCCAAACTGATTCCATTTGAGTCACACCATGAGCACTCAGAGTAACAACTAATGCAGCCATCGGTGGGGCAGTTGTTTTCTGAATGTCTTGTCCATCTTGGTTTAGTTGTTAAGCAAACAAGATGAAATTTAACTGGAAAAGCTCCTTAACCTGTTTCTGAGAAGATCACAATGGCTAAATCAGCAAAGGAAAAACTGGTTTAGGTGACATGCTTATAGACATCTAAGGATTATGACTTAAAGACCTTGTTGTACCTGACAGGCAAACACACACAGCAGTGTCTAATGCCAGAATGACAGTGCATGGGGGAGAGAGGAAGAGGAAGAGGAAGAGGAAGAGGAAGAGGAAGAGGAAGAGGAAGAGGAACCTCTCGTAAGAGGAAAGGCTGGGAGAGCTGGGGCGGTTTAGCCTGGAGGAGAAGCCTGAGAGGGGATCTGATCAATGCTGATCAATATCTCAAGGGTGTGTGTCTGGAGGAAGGGGTCAGACACCTCTGTGGTGCCCAGTGACAGAATGAGGGGCAATGGGCACAAACTGGAACACAGCAAGTTCCGTCTCAATGTGAGGAAAAACTTCTTCCCTCTGAGGGTGACGGAGCACTGGGACAGGCTGCCCAGAGAGGGTGTGGGGTCTCCTTCTCTGGAGAGATTCAAAGCCCACCTGGACGTGATCCTGTGCAACTTGCTCTGGGTGATCCTGCCCTAGCAGGGGGTTGGACTAAATGATCTCCAAAGGTCCCTTCCAACCTCTACCGATCTGTGAATCTGTGAATCATCAATGTATGACAGCTCGCTGGAGTCTCCCTTATTTCTCATTAATTGCTGCAGGTAGGTGCTGGGCCTGTGTGGATGCAGTGGGTGAGCAAAACAAGAGCAAAATCCCTCACAGATGAAGAAAAGAAAGATTACTTTGAAATAAAGGATTGCAAAGGATTAACTTCAGTAGTTTACTGTTAATCAGTATCTTATTTTAAAACATCACTTTTGCATTTTTTCAAGATTAGTCGAATTTATTTATTATTATTATTATGGTGATTGTGAGGGGGAAGTGATTTATAAGCCTAATAAATCTCTACTTAAGCAGCTTATCCCTACTGTTATATATTAATCGTGGCGCATATGGGATTATAACCAACAGCAAATAAAAAAGGGGAAAAAAAGAGTCTAATAGCTACATGTTTCTGGATTAAATCACAATGTAAGAAAACGTCTTAAAATTCCAACTGTGCTAAAGCAAAAGGCACAACGAGCTCTGGATACAGGAACATTCGCATATTTTTCTCCACACAGTTATGTGTGAAAAGATAAGATCTCTCCATAAAACTGTAAAATAGAGAATTTAAAAAGTCCTTTTGAAAAGATTCCTCCAGGGGTCTGAGATAGCTCTGGTATCTGTTTGAACAGGTAGTTCTACAAATAAGTGATGCACTTTTGTCATCCCAATTGAATCTGTTCAACGTGGGTCCTCCTCTGCTCAAACACAAGTAAAACTGTCCAGGTGCCCTTACAGCTTCTGGCAGCTCCAGGACATGTCCCTTGGCGAAAGAGTCATTTCACCTTTACCCAAGGCAATAACCAGACCTGCAAGTTTTATCTCTTCATCACAACCCCAGGGGACTGGAGATACTTTGGTGACCTCTGGTTTGTAAGAGAGCACTTGTTAAGAACTCTAAGGTATACATGCAAATAATGAAGCAAAGAGAGAGTTTATCTTGTTTGGAATTAAATGTCTAAATATACTGTAAGGAAAAACATGTTTATCTGGTATTATGGTTTATGATTTCTTAATCACATAATTTCTATTCGATGTTGTGAGTAATTACTGTTTCAAGTGAACTTCTTATCTCTTTCAAATTAGATTGCTGGGCAGTTACTTGTAAACAAAATAAAAATGAAACAAGAATACATAGCCTAGAACAGCATACTCTGCAATTAACTACATTAAAATACAGATATGAGAATGATCTGGATATCAAGTGACATCTTGATGAGGACCCTTAATTGTTGCTATTTCCAAGACTGCCAGAAAAATGATTAAATATTCCTGCCTCTACACGCAATTTTTACACATCCCAGTTTTGTTAACCTCTTAGGGCAATTTTTTCTGTCTTTTTGCAAATATTTCATTGCAGGCTGCCAGTCTACCAAGGATACTCAATTTACCCAAAACTACTCTAAACCCAAGCACATAGACTGGAAAATCACCTGCTGGACTATTTTATACTTATCTAGTCTGTACTACATTACATTTAAAACTTCTCCCTTAAATAGATACTGTTCACTTTGTGAATGTTGCTTATTAATAATCTTTATTTATTTAATCAATAATCTTTATTTTACAGTCCAGAAATGGCATGTTATTTGTATCATTATATAAACATCTATTTTTAAAAGTTAAATTGCTTCTGTCTTGAATTATAATATTAATAAATGAGTTAAACTAGAATTATGAACTAAACTTTCTGGGATAAAACTTACCTATTTTCAAATACTGAGAATACTTAAATGCTTTCAGATTCTTAGAACTGATAGCACCATAAAAGCACTTTGATATCTAAAAGTTAGAGAATGCTAACAAAACTATTCTGTAAAATTATGGCAAAAGTCAGCTTGTTTAAACACTTTACATGTGTCCTGTGGTTTTGCTCCCAAATGTAATGCACAAGGAGAATCCTCCTTTTAAAGTGCTTGCTGCCTTCAGATGTAAAAACTCAACAGCAGGACTAATTCTAACTGTTTAAAATTTGGGTCTCCTGGTTGAACCATGTTCCACAACTGAACAAGCAGAAAAAACAGTATTTGACTTCCCCGCTGAAATTAAATGACAGGATGACTTTGGCAAGTCTTTCCTCACTTTAGATATTGAACCTTGAAACCCAAATTCTATCAGTATAGTCAAGCATTATCAGAAGCTTTTTCACACTGCTTTAGCTCACCCTCTCAGATCAACATGATTAATTGCTCAGTTACTTTTCTGTACCTCTTCCAATCATTTAGAGTACTTATTTTTATAGCATAACCACACGCAGTTAACATCTCTTGATTTCTGCTTGATTATGGTTTAATGAGAAAATTCAAGACATCAATCTTTGCCTTACGTTATTCTAGTTCCGATGTTCAAATGATCACATTTACTCTCATAACAATAATCCTTTCATGTGACAAACTGAAAGCATTTTAATAACTTTAATAAAATACTTAAGAGCAGAGCTGCCTTGAAAGTTCAGGTTTTTTCAGGCAATATTAGCAGCATTCCCTGTACAATAAGTATCTCTTATCCCTACTACTTGAGGGCAAGAGTAACACTAGCAATCAAGCTAAAACAACCAGATTGAGGTAGAATTTGTAGATTACAACTGCATTATGCCAGAAAGGGTTTATGCTCCAGCCTAATAAAAACAATAAAGTGTAAGGAATTTGACATGCTTGAGTTTTCTGTGGCAAAATGAGAACATTAAGAGCCATTAATGGGCATTATCCCATTTTACTTGTAGAGATAAGAAGTTTTGCTCGGACTGGTTGGAAAGTGAGAGTTCAATTTTCCAAAGTTTTAAGATTTTTCAAAATATGTTTTTCCATTTCTGAATTTAAAAAAGGCTTTTCAACATGTCATAAATGTATGACTCAAGTTAAGATACTGATGCACACTGGAAAGAACCGTGATTGTCATGATTAGGACACAAAAGGCTGCCATTCATGCTGTTCTTCCCAAATGTCTTCTCTACTCTCCAGATGAAATTTTAACAGCAAGAGTTTATGTCTGGGTTTTAGAAGCCAAATATCTACCAGGAAGTCCTTCAGTTATGTGTGGGAGTCAATGAGACAGTCCCCTAGCATAGGGTCTGGCTCATCTGACTGCAGCCTCCACGGAAATGCCAGCCTGGAGGAGAAGCAAGGACTGGAAATTCAGAGCGGGAGCAGCAGTGCTGGCACTCAGCAGCAGGTACTGGTTGGTGAGATAAGAAAACCAGCCCAGGGGCTACCACAGGCCCTAGTGAGAACACGTCCACCTCCCCTTGGTTTCTTAACCCTTTGCCACTCACTAGCACCCTTTACCCTTCTTCTTTGCCTTCATCAAGCCCCAAAATAGATTCTCCAGCACAGGGGCAAGTTCTGGCTCCTGAGAGACACTAGTCCTCAGGCTGCAATTCTGCAGCACTCACAGTATCAAGAAAAAGCATGTCCCACTCATTTTGTGGTGATCTGTATGCCAGCACTCCCAGAGCAGGGACTGCCATGTGGGAGATGAGAAGCTGGGAGGTATGGGGAGCTGGGAGGTATGGGGAGCTAGGAGGTAATGGAAGATGGGAACTTCAGTGTCGGGAAAGACGGAGGGCTGTGGGGATGCTGGGGGCCGAGCTCTGGAGAGGCTGGGGACCAAGCACTTTGGATCCCACTCACAGGGCCACAACCAGACACCCTCATGCAGGTATGGAGGACACACAGAGGAGCACCACACTGTCACATTAACGCTACCTTAGCTCTTTCCTCAAAGGACCGCCCCAGTCATCACCTTTTCTCTTGCCTGTGTGCGTACCCCCTGGCACTGCGTTCTCCGTTCTGCACCTTGGAAACCCTGCTTCCCTAAAGAGTCACTGCAGAGATCAAGGTTCCAGTCCTCTCTCTGCACCATTGGGCCCTAAGTTCTGACATTCTAAGGAACTGCACTGTCAGGTTGTACCTATGTGAGTGTGCACACGTGTCCATGCTACAACCCTCTTCTCTCATGTCTCCCCTCCCCCGTTTTCTTCCTGATCCTAAGAAAACAAATAGGCTCATAGAAAATTTCTGTTTCTTAGAAACACTCCTTAAAGGAATAATTGACTTGTACTTGTCCAAAGAAGCTGAGCATAACAGACAAATCTGTTACGGAACCATACTCTTCTGATCCGTGGTACCCAGATTTTAACTGCAAGAAACTCTTTTTGCACACATAGGCAATTAGAAATTATTGCTGTATGTTATTACCTCCAAAAGCACATTAAGAAAACAACATTTAATTCCAATCATGCACACAGAGAGAAAGCTAATTATTCTTCCAGAAAAAAATATGTAAGGTAAAACTGCATAATAATTTGATTACTCAAACATTATACAAAAAAAAAGAAAAAAGACAAAACCAAAACAACCCATGCAGCTAAATGTTATTATTTTTTTATTTTTTGATAGACCTATTTTCATATCTGTGTTCTCCTGTTACCAAGGTATTGTACTGAAGATGTCAGTGTTGATCAGCTTCCAATCATCAATAACACTTATTGAAACAGCATCCTGCTAGGAGTGGGATTTTCTGCCTTTGCTGGAGTACACCATTAATTTATGGGAAAAAAAATAATAAATTAAAAGTGAGCCCTAACTGTGGAATAAAGCTCCAAGAAAGACATTTTCTTTTTGATATAAGAGAATAAGCAAACATTTTACAAGATGTTTTCTTGCACACTTATTGTCTTCTGGCAAAAATAAAATTCTCTTGCAAATATGCTAATAGCATTCTGAAGCAATGTTCAAAAAAAGCTTTTATCTAAAAATTATGAGGTATGGTTTCAAAGCTTGAATAGCACGAATCTCAGTTGTCTTGCTTATTTTAAAAGTCCTATAAAGCTGAATAAGTAGAATTATAATAGATTTATACAGAAATATTTCAAATACCTTAGGCCAGAGAGAGAAAGAGCCAAAAATTTTAAAGCATTCTTCTAGTCTATATTACGAAAGTCTACAGAGAGGAATATATTTTCTTAGCGAATACTCTGGCACCGTTTCATGAAATTTTTCAAGGTTATTGGAATAATCTATACACATACACGCTTTAAACCACCCATACTAAATCTGTTTTTAAAGCTGCTGAGTGAGCCCCACTGTGTCAGGACTGGAATGTGTCCACTCATCCTGTCTCTGTCATCTTGGAGGAAGCCTGAGAGCAAATGTTCCTCTGGAGGGAGCCCCTCAGGACTAAGGAAGATCCAGTCTGCAACTTTTTTTCCTCCCATAGCAACATGCAAACAGCAGGAGAGTTTATATGATGCCCTCTTTGTGGAAATTTGATTCAAGACAAAGAAAGTTTGACAGCCCCATGCATAGCTATCTGCATTTCTCTTTTCCATTATGCTTATGATGTGAAATATATAAATCACTATGATTTGGATACCTTCCCAGTGGCTTGGATGTTTAAATTTCAAAATTAACACACAGCACCTTTTTAGCCACTGGGAATGGTTTACAGAAAAAGCAAATCTCTGCCCAGTCTCCCACCCCCAACCATAAATATAACGTATTTTTGCTAATAATTTTCTCAAGGTGAAGAGCTTTTCCAGTTACAGAGGAATTCAGGCAATGGGTAATTACTTACTGGATTGGTGGCTGTATTACATAGCATAAGATATATCAAAGAAATAATAAAGCAACCCATTTATTAATTCTTTGACTACATCAAAGACAGCAAGAAAAAGAGGAAGCCATCATTACCAGACTAATGAGGTAACTTTTATAAAATTACATTGAAGTTTTTTTCCCCAATCTAAAGCTGAGTTTATAAAAGAGGAATTAGTCCCATTTTTAAAATGGTTTGTATGATAATTTAGACAAAACTGGAATACAGGTCTACTAACTAAATGCTTTCTATATTTAGAACAAAAGGCAATTGCCTTTATATCCCTCAGTTATCATTACTGCAAATTCTAAAACAATTTAAGTTTTGCTCATGGAGAAAGAAGGCAGAAGAATCTTACCTACAAGGACTTGCAGAAAACGACTGGTTAAACATAGTTAAATTTTACAAGAAGAAAAATGCTGAAAGACAGTAGTGAACATTTTTACATATCTGTATTTTTAAAAAAATAAAAGGGATCCATGCTGCAGCACAGTTTCAACAAGTATCATGAAACAAAATTCCCAAACATTATAAATGCTTAACCTGTTATTACATCCTCAGTGGTCCCAGACTAGGAAAAACATACAAGCAGCAAACAATCGACGGTGGTTTAAGAGCCTAATATTGTACTAGTGAAAATAATGCAGCACAGCAACAAGTTCACTGGAGTGCTCCCTTAACACACAACATACCAGATGCACAGCTGTTTATCTTGCAAAAAAAAATAATGAAAGAGGGCTTAAAGACTTTTGAAAGGATCTTCTCCCCGGTATTTAATAACTAATATGCAAAGTATTCAAGGATTCTTGCGTGAAATCATGAACGGCAATAGGTCGTTTTTCAGGGTATTAAAAAGAGCTAAGCAGACACACAACAGGATGCCAGCAGGCAGCCTGCATGAGACATAAGGCTTTATATTCCCACTAGGAACATACCTTCTCTGTTTTTGCTTTCCTGGCGTTATGCACAAACCTGCGTCCCAGCTTCTTGGCATACCAGATAGAGGCAAACATTGTAGTGATGAAGATTTCAGTCTGAATATGCAGCACACAAAAAAAAAATACCAAAAAAAAAAAACTTCCCCCACAACTGAGATACAAATCTAACGCAGGTTAAGGTCTGTCAACTATGCTGTTGCTTTGTCAGGTCCTCTCATACTGTCTTCTGAAAAAAAACAAACCCAAACCAAAAACCAACAAACCACCCAGTGTGGCCAGTCTGCAGGTGTATTTACATACTGCCAGCGGGAAGTCCAGGGTGAGGCATCTTTGCATCCAGCTCACATCCAGTCTGCTAAGTGCCTGTCTGCAGTTCTTTAGCACTGTCACCACAAACTACATATGTGTCAGTACGAAAGGAAGCTGCAGTAAACTACTGTAGCAGACAGCTCACCTCCTCTTCTCCTGTTCTGAAATTTAACTCCTTGGTTCTCTTCAGTTCGCCAGCGTGCAACAGAAGCAGCAGCAGTTCAGATAGGAGACACACAGCACTGCAGGAAAGGAAAGGGGTACCGAAGTGCCAAAAATAGAAATGTGTATTAACTGTTAAGGTGAAGGAACAGGTGCTTTATGTGTTTCACTGCAATTAAAATATGAAAGGGAAATGGATTTCATTCTGTTCTAGTTGTTTGGGATCTATTCAAAGATATTTTTGTTACCTAGTTTCAGTTTCAGATGAAAGACATCATAGCGGTTCGGTTCACTTGCTGATGTCATACATGCTTTGCTGAAGGATTTAGGACTCACCCAAGGACTCCTGTTTTTCTTTGATAATGAAGTAGAAACCTGACATTTATTTTTTTTTTGCAGATTAATCTTTAACTTCTGCCCTACCTAAGCTTGCTTTTTCCTCTTTATTTAATTGCAAGTTATTTTACATTAGGAGTTGAGAAGTGCTTATGCATGCCTATTTTTGCAGTGAAACAGCAATGTACTATTTTCTTGTTGTCACATCTTCCAGCTTTAACCCTTGCACCTCTCTCCAGTTATAATCTCTAAACAATAAGGAGACACATACCCTTTTGGCTCCAGACATATGACTAACCAGATGTTCCTCCCAGCCAGAGGCAGTATCAAAGCTGTAAACTTACAGGGTTTATCGCTATGTATTGTATTTGATAGTGCTTTGCATTATAGGACAAATCCTGCCCCTTGCCCTTCCACCTACAACTGTGGAGACACCAACACTGCGGTCCTGTGTGCAGCGTTGCATTTGGGATGCACACGTGCAAGGATAATTTCTGCTCTGCTATTCTGTGCTAAAGAGAAAATCAAAATTAATAGATGCCTGGCAAAGGAAATACAGTCATACTGACACTTGGGGCCAAGGAAACACTTTTTCTGCCCCAAGATTTTCAGAGAATGCCTGAAACTATTTTCTTCATGAAGCACAAATTCAAAAGGGAAAATATTCCACTCCCACTTAAAACTTACACAGCACATCTAAGGCAATGGAGCTGGATGGTATTGCCCAAGCTTTGAGCCTGAAGGTATATACTGCTCAGTTCCGTTAAGATTATACAGAGTTCAAAGAATTCCTTCAACACATTTTAAAATGGTAAGTTGGTTAACTAAATTGAAATTCTTGGATAGTGTCTTTTTTTGCCAGGGAAACTCCAAAGTCTATGTTCGCTTTTTGCTTGACATCTAAAGCCTTCTGACAAAATACTTGCGAATAACCTCTAATTACTACCAATTCAGACATTTAGCTATTCCTGGCAGTCAGAAAGTTACAAGACCACAAGACAGATTGAAAGCATGTCATCTCTGGAGCGCGATTGATATAGAAGAGCTATCTGTCTGTAACACCACCCCAACTCTCTGAACTCTGGGCTGATGGTAAGATGGATTCTCCAAGGTGCAAAAACCTTTATCACATCACATAGCAGACTCGCAGCACTGTCCACATTTATAGGATGACAGAGTGCCCTATAATCGAGGGAAAGGAGGAAAAGGAAGAAAGATGGCCCCAAAAAATTTAGGAAGAAATCAGAGATCTTGTTTCTAGCTGGGATTTCATTGTAAGGAAACATGGATGGTAAAACCAAAATGCAGAAAAGGAGAAGCAACATCATTACACAGCTTAACCTAAGAGTATACATGTTCCAGTAAAAAGAACAGGAAAAAAATAATCTTACTTATTATGTGCATAAACAGTAGAACACCTCTCCCACTCTGCTCCCATGCTTTATGAAGAGAATAAGTATAACTTAAAATCGTTGCACTACAACCAAAAAAGGGTACATTCTCTCAAGCAACTATTTATATAATCTTATGTATATTCAGCTGCTGAGAAAATCGAAGGAAACACTCATTAAACAATAAAACCTCCTTTTTATGACTTCTATCATCAACATTAGCAGCTTTACTAAACTATTTATTCAGGAAAAATAGGGAGCAATAAAAAGCCACAATTCATCCCACTTAAAGAAAAAAAAATAGAATACATTGTTCATTTAAGGAATAATGACAAAGCAATAGGGATGTAATTTTCTCCACCCACTGAAAATGTTAGATCAGGAAGAATACATCTCACCAAATACCTAATTCTGATTCTAATCAGAAATGCATTTTAACTATTTGCATGCATTTGCAGATCTGTCCAAACCCTACAATATAGCAATGGTCAGACTACAAGCCATTCTCTTACAGCTCCACCAGGCAATGTCTGCCATACATTGTCAATAGCAGCTTTATTAGGTCTGTACTGGTACCCAGGGATTTTATGATTATTAATATTTTACGGTAACCATGACAAAGCCTGCATTTTACAGAAGTTCTACAAGTCGAGCTGCTTTAGAAGAATTGGAGCTCCCAGCTGCTGTCTGCTCACAGGAGTAATACGTACTTTAGCTTGCTCACTGAAGTGCTACATTACAAGGGCAGAGAGATGCATGCAATTGAGCAGCAATATTATCGCAGACAGGAGATAATCAGTTAAGAGCAAATTTTACAAGGGGCTTCTTGCCGCAAATGAATGGGTGGATTTTGGTAAAACAACCCACATCTATACTATACATTAAATTTCATTCTTGTGCCTCTATGAGAGAAATTGGTCTTACCACAAGTGGACGCATGGGTATAAACATAAAGCAACTACGGTGTTGAATCCTGCTATTTTTATGACATGGCTCCCCAACACTGCAAGCAACAGCAATTGATGTTCACTACCGAAACAGATGGTCCTTTCAAACACCTTGCCAACTGTTTGTATGCACTGAGTATCACCGGCATTTCTGACGGTCAGCCTCCTCTTTCAGTTTTAACATTGCTGTTTTACTTAAGCAGCGCATGGGAAGAAGTACAGCTTAGCTTTAGACAGGGCATTAATCTTCTCTTGTTAAGGGATAACTTCTCACAGCGCACACGTGGGGTGTCAGCCTCCCCCTCACACACCTGTGGTGAAGATAGATGTTAGCTGTAGATTCTGTTTCTCTCCTACCTCTATCTGAATATATACACACAGTAGTCATAAAATGTGATGACAGGGCCATTTAAAATACAAATACAGTTCAGTCATAAATAATGGCTTTCTTGCAGGAATTGGAAGACAGATGAAAAGATTAGTCATTCAGGGCTTGCAGAACTCTGTTTCCAGTGAAATGGACAGGAGACAGAACAAGTTAAAAATGGAACACCAAGGATTTAAAACAATCACTTTGCTTCAAGGTTTATATGTTAACGCTTGGCACAGCTGTGGGTACAGGAACAGAGCCGATGATGTGAAACTAAGGTAGCCAGCTTTTGGTTTTAGTACTAGGCAACAACAGATATTGATTTGGTTGACTGTACAAGCAATGATTTCCCATCCCCAACACAATTAATTATCTTACACAGTTACATGATGCCAAGACATGTTATCTAATGACCAGAATATTAGGCAAGACAAGAACCGTAATTTCTGCTATACCACCCAGAAGATATAAATTTTAGGCACTCAGGCCTTACAGTAGGCAAAGTAGACGGAAGGCTCAAGATTTTGTAAGGACCTGGTTTTTCATCCTTTGCTATAAACAGAGGCAAATGGACAAATCTTCCTTCTCCTATTGCAACAGACAGTACATGGCCACTCTTACAAAAGGAGTAGTTACACCACTTGGCAACACCAAAACCCATTCTGACTTCTCTTTTGGCCAGGGCAGAACCCACTCTGTTGCAGTTACAATACAGATGAAAGATTGTTATGGAACAGGATCACAGAATCATTTAGGTTGGAAGACACCCTTAAAATCATAGAGTCCAACCGTTAACCTAACACTGCCAAATCTACCACTAAACCATGTCCCTAAGCACCACATCCACGCATCTTTTAAATATCTCCAGGGATGATGACTCAACCACTTCTGTGGGCAGCCTGGTCCAGTGCTTGACAACCCTTTTGGTGAAGAAATGTTTCCTAATATCCAATCTAAACCTCCCCGACACGACTTGAGACCATTTCCTCTCATCCCATCACTTGTTACTTGGGAGAAGAGACCAACCTCTACCTGGCTACAACCTCCTTTCAGGTGCAGCCTCACCAGTGCTGAGTACTTAAGTTTCTACTTACGACATTTTCTACAAGTTATGATGTTTCACAACATTTTTTTTTTCATAGTCAAAATTTTAAAATTTTATCATTTAGGTCTGAATTTTATAGATGAGGAAACTTGGGTTGCTTAAAAGATAACTACTTCCTTGGAGCATCTAAGCCAATGGCTGGAATGGAGCACAGTGATTCTGAGAACCACCCAGTATCCTGTCAAAGAAATGTTGCTGAGAAGGGAAGAAAAAAAAAAAAAAAAAACCAGTAGAAGATGAAGGGAGATGGGATAAAGTCTATAAAAGAAGTGAAAATTAAATGCTGTATATTAAAGATGACAGAGGGTCATTCTTTTCTCTTCCAATTTTAATTTTTCTACTCCCTTAATATTTCTTGTGGCAAGCAATTTCTCTTTAGAAATTATGCTTTCAGAAAGTCAGCTGTGACATTACAGGTTTTCCCCATGTCTATTTCCCCCTAAACCAAAAGATATTGCATTCAGACATCTCCTCTGCCACCTTTTCTGATGTATGGCAGAACTATCTTCCAGCAGAGGGCATGAAGAATTTCCTCCACATCACAGGACTTCAGAGCAGTAATGAAATAAAATGCAAGCATTTTCTCCTTCAAGTGTGAGGCCCCCAAAATTGTGTGCCTGCCCTCTGCCATGCAATTATCACTTCTGTTTTTCTACTCTCTATTATTTGATGTGGTAGATGACACTCAACCTGCTATGTGGCACAGCAAGTCAAGAGAAGAGAGCGTGAGGTGTTGTGCTACACATCTTCATGAAACAGACCTTCAACTGTGGAAGCACAAGAAATGGAAATGAAATAAGTCCTATGCTAAACACCGAGACTTAGCGCATCCCTGCACACAGGGGTGTATTCTAGCACTTTAGAATATAATGTCATGAGAGACAAAGTTTTAAATTTAGGCATTTCTTTTTCCTCTTTTATTTGTTAAGCCTTGGAGTGGAGACAAACCTAATTATGGTACTTAATTTTGATTTTAGAAATTGATTTTCCACTCTAGTTTCTGCTGGTGCATAGGAAACTCCAGTGAGTCACACACGTAATATAACAACCATTAGCAGCCTTAAAAAATAAAAACAACTTGAAAAATGCCACTTTATTCTTGTCTTTGCCCCTAGTTCAGCACAAATTGCTTCCTGCTTCACCTTTCTGATAGAAATTTTTAATTTTCTTCCTGTTTTGTTAAGAAATCACAACCAAAATGGTGCATGAAATCCTCAGATGGGCCCTTATGCTGCTCTGATCCTTGTATCAAATCAAAGCAGGGCGTGTGGAGTACATTTATGTGTTTGCATGGCAAGCACTCCCACAGGAAACAATATAAACTACAAAATTTATCCTTGGGGAGGGACAAAGAAAGAAGGAACCACACATTGCAAGCAGCTCTTACGTGTGTCACCAGCACGTTTTGCAGGGGCTTGCCAAATATGATCCCGAACAAAACTGAATTCAGTGTAGAAACACTTCCATTACAGCCCTGTGTCTGTGCCTCCCACCCTGTAGTATTTATGTACCTTTGTTTTCTTTGTACTCACAAAGAACTTGGTGTGATGGTGGAATATCACCTGTTTCAGAAAGAGATGAAGGCACAAAGAGTAGCTTAGGAACGGCCGTGCAGGAAACTGGAGAATCTGCACGCTGCCTGGGAGCACAATATCTCCTCTCTCCCTGCGCGTGGCCACAGGGTTTGCCATGGCCAAAGCCAAGAGAGGTGCCATGAACTCTTCATAACTCAGTCCTGGGCCAGCCACAGCTTTCTATCTGTCCAGACCAGGGAAGGAGTGGGAGGGTTTGCAGCGTCCATTTACCTACCCACAGAGGCCACTGAGATATATCCTTCCCATATGATTTTTTTTTTTTTAGCAACAGCTAGTGAGGCAGCCTTTAATGAGCTGTTCATCTCATTGCTAATCACAAAAGAACCCCAAAACATGGTTGCAGGCACAGGCATGGGAATATATATCATCCTATCATAAACATTATTTTATTCCTGGCTGATTACTAGCTGCCTTCCCAAAACCCTCCTTAAATGTCACTTTTGCCTTATCAGCCCCAGAAGCAAAATTAAAAAGTCAGCTTAAGCAGAATCACCACAACTTATAGCCTTAGTATTAGTGAAGCAGATGGACTGCTTTGAACCAGCATCATGTACCGGTTTGAGGTGAACGTGCCTAGCCCTTGTCCTTAAGCAAGCTCTCCAGAAAACCTTTGTACACAGCAAGTCAGGTTTCATTGAACTATGAAACATTAAAGAATTACAAGTGATGAGATGAAGAAAGCAAAGGGGCAGACACTGATCTCCTCCCTCTGGTGACCAGAGATAGAACCTGAGAGAACGGCATGAAGCTTCAACAGGGGAGGGTTAGGTTGGAGATCAGGAAAAGGTTCTTCCCCCAGAAGGTGGTCAGGCCCTTGAACAGGCTCCCCAGGGCAGTGGTCACCGCACCAAGCTTGGCTGAGTTGAAGCAGGGTCTAGACAATGCTCTCAGTCATCTGCTCTGATGGGGCTGGTCCTGTGTGGAGCCAGGAGTTGGACTTGATGATCCTTATGGGTCCCTTCCAACTTGGGATATTCTGTGATTCTATGATTCTAGATCAAAGAAGATTGCCATAAAGTAACCTCATGCCACCATCTCCTTGCAGGCAAGACACATGTGTCGAGCATGGATTGAGCCCACTAAATACGTTTCTGAGCAGCAGAGTCCACGCAGCCCATGCACACTGCTCTCTGCCATCTCTGAGGCTGGGCTGTCTTTGGTCCCTCTCCCAAGCCTCTGCCAAAGCAGTGGTTCCCCACTCCCAGCTGCGACTCTCTCTAGCCATATTCTGCTGCTGGCTGGGCCATCCCCCACCTGAATAGCCCCCGTCAACCCCTCCCCTCCAGGGACTCCCATTTGGCTTTTTAATGCTTGTTAAAGAACATAACCCAGATGTGGAGAACAAACGAATACAACAGATAATGCCTTCTGCCACCTTTTCATTTCAGCTCTTGTTGTGTACCTCTGTCCTCATTTTTCCTAGACTTCATCCTCACAGCTCATGGGAAGAGGCCCTGCAGTTCAATATCAGTTGGGAAGCTAAGTCATTTCAGAGGCAAATCCTTAAGAGCAATACTTTGGGTGCTGAACACAGGCTGTTTTAAAAGCAATGCATTATTGCTGACATGCAAAAGAGAGGAAAAGGTCCCTCCAAATAGAAGAAAGTTTACTACTAAGTATGATGGGTAAAGAACAAGTCTTTATCCAGGACTGGCTGCAATTTTTGCTTCCTATGGGCAGAGACAAGGATGAGGTCTCCATGCATCTGGAACTCACTGACCACATTTCTGTTGCTCAAGCAAAGCAGAGGAAGGACAGCCCAAACCACAGCAAAGCAGGCACCAGGTTTCCTCTCTTAATTCTGCTACAACTCTTTTGCATGAGCTTAATTATTCTTTGCAGCCAGCTGCTCACTTTTAAAATGAAAAGAATAATGTTCTACCGCATTGGGACAGTCTAAAGATAAAAGTATTAACAAATGTGAAGTAATATGATAGAAAGCACTACAGAAAAAGAGAGCATCTACCCCCACTCTGGTTAATACAGAACCTTACAGAATTCTGCTGAAAGGTCTGTGCAAGTCCATAACAAAACTGGTTACACAAATGCTTCATTGCAATGTGACACATGAAAAGGTCCATTTTAGCAATATCACTTACAAAGGGTGGTGTTATACCCATTTTGTTTTGACCGGAAAGAGAAAAGGAATGTAAAGGAATGTGAGGTCAAGGACAAGAAGTTATTCTTCTTACACCTATGAGAAGAACTTCAGAAGTAGAAAAATATATAGGAAATGTTAAAAAATAAAATGTTTACCTGCCTAAATCGTATTTCAGTTAATTAATTATTTAAATATATGCTGACAAATGGTAAGAGAAAATTTGTCACACCATGCTTTCTTAATCAATATCGTTTGAATCATAGAATCATAGAACGGTTTGCGTTGGCAGGGACCACAAGGATCATCTAGTTCCAACCCCCTGCCATGGGCAGGGACACCCTCCACTAGACCAGGTTGCCCAAAGCCCCATCCAATCTGGCCGTGAACACTGCCAGGGGTGGGGCCTCAACCCCAGTGTAACCCCAGTCCAGTTTACTCTTATTCCTTAGGACAAGCATGAGAAACACAGTAATGGAGGGAGATACTTCATTGCAGAGGGTTTTGGGACTTTGAAAACCAGAGGAAGAATTGAGGCAGCATACGGCTAGTGGGATATATTTTGATACGAGATGGAATGATCAAAAAAAATCCATAAAAATTGTTATAGCTTTTTGAGACAACAACAAAAAATAGCATCTTTTCAAACACTTTGAAGTTTTAAAATTTAATCTGAGTTGTTTCAAGAAAACAGAAACTTTTTGAGGTCTCTAACCAGTAGAAAATTGAGAAAGTGTTCCTTGAAATTGTCAAAATATTTATCTTTTTTTTTCATCAAAAATCAGAACATTTCAGCCTTCTCCAGGGCTGTCAATACTGCTGTCTACATTACATTTACATTTAACTTTCCCTTGGGATCCCAGTCAACAGATATTTTTAAAATTTCTGTTCTGCACATCTCACTGGAAATACTTTCTTTTGATTCATACATCTAGCAGCCTGAAAGAGTCTCCCACACCTTTCTGGAAACTGCTTTTTGCCAAGCCATGCACATCGGTCATCTTCTCACATGTCACCCAGATACCACGAAGATGCTAGAATGAACTTATGTGAACTTTTAGAAAAGCATCACAGCGAGAGAAATTACCATACAAGCAAGCAATTAACTGCTTCTCATGTTTCATGTGCACTGGTAAGCACCATTTTTCATGCCTAGACCTCCCAGAAGCAGAATGAAAGTCGAATGAAGGACTGTTCCTCCACTGCTCCCCACAGCTAAACACATAAAAGATTTAATGTACCCAGTTTTCACAACTCTGCCCTCCACATAGTGATGTACCAGAACAAGTATCTCCAAGGACTCCAGTTATTTGTTGGCTCTAGGGGAGCCAGCGAGATATTGAACTGAACCAAAAGTTCTAAAATGCTTCCTGCTCTCAGCCAAGAGAATTAAATAACGAGCAATGTGCCAAACTCCCATTCCCATCTTTGGAGGGGAACTCTGATCTTAAGAGAAACAATCTGTTCTCTCCACTTTCCTCCTCTTTGCCATTCACAGTCTTGAAAGGTTCGGTGAAGGTAAAAGTGATGAAAGGGCCCAGACTTTTAAGGAGAGCCTTTTATCCTAGCAGGCTCAGGCTCCCAGATACTGCTGGTTGTCACAACCTAACAGTCTTGTAATTAATGATAGCAGTTGGTTTGGGTGATGGTGAGCCTCAGCTCTGGCTCAGATCAGATCCTTATTACAGCAAGCCCCACGTGCAACAGATAATAAGGGGAGTGCTTCCAGTTGCCTGCCTACCTTACACTAACGTGCCTAACGCTCCCACAGTCATTATGTTAATCAGTTAAGCATATCCCACTGCCAAAACTGTTTTGTTGAAATGCCCTCTGACATGTCTATTCCTTGCTTTCAAGTCTCTCCCTTAAAGGAAATAATAGGCATTTATAGTTTTGTAGTTCCTTAAAAATAATGGATTAAGTAATATTCACTCACCTGAGAAGTCATGCTCTGCCTACGGTAGGAAGACAACAAAAAGATGGCAGATTGCAGCTAAATTACACAAATATATCAGTAATTTGTTGTGATTTAAAGATAAGATAAGCAGACAGCATAATATTCCAGTCTCAGATGGTCACAGTCTGAAGAGGGCTAAAGCAACATACCTTTTGATTATCTCATCTATTATGAACAATAAATCACCCTTAAAGCTCAGGACATAACATGACAACACAGACGTGTTATATGAATGCATTATCTCAGGATGCTTCAAGGAAATAACTCAGCAGCAAAACATGGGTATTCCTACCTATGGGATTTCCGTCAGAAGAAGGGTACGGAAGAGCATACTAATCCTATGAGTTTGCTTACAGGCTCAGTGCGCATCCCAAGCAATGCATGATGGATAAACGTTGCATCTTAAATCTCACAGCTCTTTGCCCAAAGAGATGTGGAATACCAGCCAGTACTTTATAAATCACGATTTCAGGTGTTTCTAGGACAGGGCACATAGGCTCGGTTTCAGCCCCCACAGCTACGCATTTCGGAATGCAAATTGTGCATTGCTGAGGAAGACCTGCATTTTTAGTTACGCAAGCCCTGAACATGGCGCAGTGGCACAGCAAACTCATTGCAAATGCAAATTCAAGAGATTGGGGGGGGGGGGAAAAGCAATTTCAAACAATGCTTGAAATATATGTAAACACTTCAGCTGAAACTGTTCCAAAATTACGAGAAGGTGTATATCCTTTGGAAGCCCAAGATAACAAAATCAATTATAAACTACTACTTGCAAAGTTCTGGCCTTCAGAAAGTGAGGTAATTTCCCACAATACTTTTCTGTGGATGGTGTGAGGGAGGCTGTTAAAGCTGCTATACTGTAATCTGAGTTGCATTTCAACATCTGGTCTGTTTGCTTGATGTGCATTGATGAGCTCTAGTCAGAACAACCAATAGAGTCTCAAAACCTTGTGGAATATAATTTTTAATAACTGTTTTATTTATGTGTCCTTCTGGGGCAAGTTTTAAAATCAGAATTCTAAGTAAAATATGACTCTAAAACATCATCATAATATATAACATCATTTTAAATTCAGTATGTTCATTAGGTGGGTTTTTGCTACTGTAAAATTTATAGTTGATTGATATTATGCCCCACAATTTTTCCAGTAACAATTTCAAGATATAGACAGAGTTATACATAGGGTGGATATAGTTATACCTAGGATGGTCTGTAGGATATTTCATTTCAAACAAACAAGCACCAAATAAACAAGCCAACAAACCAACCCTTTTATAATTCCCGAGTTAAATTCTCTTCTTCCACTGATTTACATGGGAGTTTTGCCTAATGAAAGGCATTTTTCTCTCTCATTTGAGTCTAGCAGAGCCTCTGTTCTTCTGCTTAAGTCTATTTCAGAGTTTTAGGTGCTATACAAGAATTTGTAAGAGATTGCATATTCACTTGGAACAGGGAGCGTGACTATAGGGAGGTGGTGGAGTCACCCTACCTGGGAGTGTTTAAAGAAAGGTTGGATGTGGTACTTAAGGACAGGGTTTAGTGGGTAATAGGTGGTAGGGGGATAGTTGGACTAGATGATCCTTGAGGTCTCTTCCAATCTTAATGATTCTATGATTCTATGATTCTATTTCCATGTTCCAGACAGTACTGGATACAATGGTAAAAAACTAAATGTTTCCTGAATAATTTAGGCATTTAAAATATATCTATCTATTGTCATCACCAGCCAAATAATCTACAAAGAATTCTTCAGCTGGGAAGAAAGGTCAAACTATAGGCTACAAATTCACACACATTTGATTCATCCAACCGCATTTCTTTAAAAAGCAGAAGGGCTAAAGTACTTCAGAAAGCTACAAAAAGTAATATCTTTCACTTACTTAGGCTTCTCAATTCATGTGAAAGTACTTCAGAAGTGTACCACAGGTCAGTGAAAATAAAAATCGACAACTATAAAAGCCCTGAATTCACTTATAAATAAATACTGATTCTGGCACTTCACTCTGATGTAATTTATCCTACACAATGAGAAGAAGCTATGCAAGAACTAGCTATTTATCCTTTGCTCAGCTGTGAGCATAGCCGGTGGTATTAAATAATCCAATTGACACCTTTTTTCCTATGAACACTCTTTTTTTTTTTGTGATTATTTTCCACGTCTGTATTATGACATACATTAATATTATTGTTTAAAATCCAAATTTTCATCCACACATATGATAAAACATTTTTGGAGAGACAGCACAGATTCTGTATCACATGTTTAATGAGAACTGAAGCATTATATCTACAAGATTTGAAAAGCAAAAATTCAGTAATGTGCATAACTCTAATTAGACTGCAACTGAGCCGAGCTGTTCGGCTGGCTTGCTTAACAGCTGGTCTAAGTCTCTTAGGGAGCAGCATATTTTTACAAAACATTTTATGAGGCCACACACTGAGAGCTACAGGAGTTTATTATAGAGGCAGACAGGTTGATTAATAAATATCAATTTTGCTTTGGGAATCAGAAATGTAAGTGGCCTGCCTGTCCCAGATGCCTAGGCAATTTACGGATTTATGCTTATTTACGCGTGTGCGATTTAGTGACTAAAATGCTGTATTAAATAAATAGCCTCGTGCATAACTAGCCCAGATCTTTTATCAACTTCTCAAATGCTTATATTTGGCAACATTCAGGATTGAATATACCCATCCTCAGACAAAAAAGATTTGAAGAATATGAGGATAAAATAGCTCAGCCAAAACGTAGCAGCAATCTGTCTCCAAGACACATTTACAGACAGTCTGGCAAGATAACTAGGGCAATAGGAGTGGAAAGAGAGAAGGCCAAAGACTGGGGTGTGTCAGATATGCAGTTGTGAGTCACTTTATTTTCTAAGTTACTGAGCAAGATAGATGCCATGACCTTTCGCACAGCATTGCTGAATAAAGTGTTAGCAATACAAGGTGTCAGTCTGGACAATAACTTGAATCATTTTATAACGGCTCAAAAATATGTGAAGTTTTCCAAGAGGTACTCCTTTCTGGAGAGTGCTGGTTCCGTACTCTGGACACATCGGTACTGCTTCGTAGTCTTAGAGAATGATGCATAAGCCAGACTCTTTAATTATTATTTTTTTAAAAAATGAAATCTATATCTGGCAGTCACTCAGAAAATGCTTAATACTAAAAATCAAAACATTTTCTGTATACCTGCACTGTGCAAAACTTCTGACTGTAACCACGGTCTCAAGCTACCGTGACTTCATTTCCTTCTCCATCTCCCTGTTATTTTCTTAACTTTTCAATTAATATTATAGATTGTTACTATTTTCTACTATGTTTCACACCAGAATGGTATTCTGCAAACCGGCTGTAGCTGACAGCTCCTGGCACTGCTATAAAACGAACAGTTGTCCCCAGCCATTGAACTCTGTTAATTCAGAGCATCTCTAGGAGAGCAACCACATTCATTCGCTGTGTTTCTCGCTTCTTTAGCCCTCTGTCATTAGGGTCACAGGCAGCACATTAGTTGCATGAAACACAATATGTACCTTTCTACACAGATAGATTGAGGTGCATTAATTCTCTATCAAACCTCTTCATGCAAAACAAACTTGCTGAAAATGTGCAGACTGGGCTCTCCTGTCTTCAGTTACCTATCTGAAAGGGTCAGTGTCCCACCTCACTTTCTCTTTCCTTCTTTCTTGTTTCTTTATTTTTCATTTGTAATGTCATTATTCTTGCTGCAAACCGGACATAGTGTCATTCCTTTCAACCTGCTATCGTTACCTTTATTTCCCAGCTCACTCAAGCATAGATACCTCACAACAACGGGAAGAAGGTTTTCTGGGGCTTTTCCCCCAAAACTCCTCTGCCTATAAGATTTAACCTACCCTATAAGATTTAACCGACAATTTATTTTGTGAACTAGAAATTAGGCAACTTTCTGATATGCAACCAAACTTCTGCCAAGTTGTTTAAGAAAATAAAGATCGATACCACATCCATAATTCATTAAATGTGTCATTCTTCAAACATTTTTTAAGCATCTCATTCTGCCTCAGAAGTGTTCAGTCTATGACGCAGGAACCAGAGAGTCTTGCCTCAAAATTTCTTCATCATGATATAAAGGATTAATCCAAGAACAGACGAGGGGACATTCCTTTGCTTTGATAGCACATTCTTATTATTGACTGCCTAGAGTATATTTTCCTACTTCTCCTCTCAGAAGGAATGCTGTGAATAAAGCAGAATATGTGAAAATATAGAAACTCAAATAGAACTGGCCCATATTTTACCTGAGCTAAAGCATAAAAAAAAAACAACCCACAACAAAAAACCAAAAAAACCCCAACAATCAGAAAGAAACAAAATAAAACCAACAAAAACCACAGCTAAAATCACCACGCTAAACTAGCCAGAAATAAGTTAAACTTAAATAGGTTTATACCTGGTAAAGAAATATGAACATTTTAAAATGTTTTGATTATAAAGATTCCTCCAGTGATATGTGAGGTCAGCTGCTGAATCACACACACACACAGAAACATAGATCCAGCTCGTTTTACCGACAGTTTGGCAGTTTGGCACCACTTCCAAACGAAGCAGCGTCAGTTTTGTATGTTAGACTGGCATTGCTATAGGCACATTTCCTGGCCTCTCCCCCCGGTAAAAATTCATAATTATTTGGGAAGGTCAGCACCTCCCGCTCTGCAGTCACTGCTCATGCTCTCTGGTAGAGCTGCCACTCGCTGATGACACTGGGAAAATTGCCATGGCCAGAGAACTGCTACTTGTTTTCTGTTGTTGTTTTGTTTTTCAAAAGAAGCCAGAACAGCTCTTATTTGGCTCAAATTAGCCTGTGCCTGGGTATCTTTAGAGTTATTCAAATGATGTCAGTATTACATAGGGCAGATCTTGAGCTGTAGTGGCAAAATAATTTTCAGAAATGCTCGCAAAGCCACTAGCCAGCATAAATTGCACAATTTACCCCCCAGACCAAGATTTTTTCACGTGCTGTTGCTCCCTGAATAATGAAGCCCTGTTTTGCTTCAAAAAGCAGTCAGCCCCTTCCACACGCTACACCCTGCAGCACATCCTTCCTAATTGCCAGTTTGGGACCTGATGTGGGCTGCATCACCCCTAAAAACCCATCAGCACCTACGAGCTTCACTCCCAGCCCAGTCTCCTGCCAGTGCACAGCTCCTGGGACTTCTGAGAGTGTTTCATCACTTCTCACATAACCTCAGGCAAACCATCACACCGAACTAGCAACACAACGCGCCTGCTTTTTGCCACTGACTGTCGTGGGGCCTGTGATGTCAAGTTTGGACTGAGATACCTAACTTTTAGATGTCTAAAAACCAGGTAAATCACACTTTAACTTAGGATTCATAAACATAGTATGTTAATGAACAGAAAATGTCCACTTGTGGGTTTTTTCATGAATTGTCAGAGAGGAATATGTAATTATATTCTCTCTGTATAATTAATTATGATTGTTAAAAGCGGTACTCAGAAGAACATCTGATTTAATAAGATTGGTGGCATTCAAAGGCATCTTAGCCTCAGTATGCTTTTTTGACTTTTATTTCCATTGCCTTTCTAAAAAGATGAAATGAGAATATTTGTGTCTGACTTCCACGTACAAAGATGCTCATTGAAATGAAGAGCAGCACTGGATCGTCCCAGTGTACTCTAATTATATGCAAGTATCTTTTTAAAGTCAATATATTCATACTATGGGACCATGCACCCCACACGCATGTCCTCTTCTAACAACTTTATTTGGAATTCTGCTGGACTTTCAAGCAATTATTCAAGAATAATAGTTTTGTTGTTTTTTTTTTACACAGGACCAGCTACATAACCCTTCTTTATTGTAAAAGCAAGTCATGCCTACAGTTTGTTTCAGATGATGTATTTGATTTCTTAGCCAGAGTGCCTGGCTACAAGCGTAATCACGTATTTGAGGGTACTACTTGACAATATCTAGGGATAGACCCATTTAACTTTAGCCCTTGGACACAATATTTAGGAATTAAAGTTCTACAAAAACTTGGGAGTTTAAATATTCACCATCCTTCCTGTCCATACGTTTCCAGGAGATTTAAAAGGATGGCACCTTATCATGCACTTTCCACCAGGGACAGATAACCCTTGTAAAGACGAATGTGCTGCCAGACTACTCTACCATCCCCGAATGTATCACTTCAAAATTTCATAAGACTTTTTTTTTCCCCACTAAGCTGAATAATGCCCATAGAGCTTTCTCCTGTATGCTGCAAGGAAAGATTTGTAAAACATGCCAATATCAAATGTATTTCCAATATTAACATTCATTTCACACAGGCACTTTGAATAAGTAGAGTTAGTGCAGCAGCAAGACTTCAGACTACATTTTTCTGCCATGTTAGACTTCATGATGTTATACATTACCTTAAAGGGTATATTAAGGATATCTTAGTGAAGTTTATTAATATTGATTTATGTTATTTTAATGCCTGACATTTTTCAATAGAAGCATCTACAGAAGGCAATGAAATAGTTAAGTTGGATGCCACGCACTTTATTAACTCACACCCTGATTTAGGTATTAAAATGCAAACTTGATCTGAAAGATGCAAAAGGCAGGAATTTATTATGCATTAATGCAAGAAGTTATGCCAGAAATCAGAGAAAGATTTGACAGGAAAAAATGTGTCAGTCTGATCTCAATTCTGTGAACAGAATTGAAAGCAAGCATCCAAAACCAAACAGTATTCTCTGACACAGTAATTTCAATAAAAGAGTTTTCGAGTCTTTTATTTATATCTAAAAACCCTGTAGCTAGACAGGGTATAGAAAATGGAGAAAATTTACCGAACTAATCTTTCAGGTCAGCCTAGATAAAAGCTAAAATTATTTCCTCATTTACCTCCGTGCTTTAGAGATCAAAATTGTGTTTCTGGCTTGCTGATACAATTATTTCCATGTATGCTTGCCAGGCAGTGTGGTACATATCCATCCTCACTACATGCTACATGCCAGCAATTGCTCTGCTTGCGCTAGGCAGTTGGAAAGCTATCTGTTAAAGTCCACAGCATGACGCAAACCCACTCTCCTCTCCTCCTAGCGCCTTTCTTACTGAGAGTTGTCTTAAAGAGCAATCTCTTTCCGTCAGCACATCTCCTTACTAGGGCCTGGCCAATAGCTCTTACAGTCTACACGCAGGTTTTTAAGTGATGCTTTCTTGGCTTAGAAGTTTTTTATCATGGGTTGGCAGAATAGCACACAGATGAGAAGCTGCTTGGTTCTACCTCAGCTAGCTAGATATTCTGTCATAATTTGGATGACCATTACCCAGCTATTTCTCTAGGCAAGCTGAAGAGACGAGCAATGCATCAGCCTGCTAACATAGCCCTCATGCGCAGCAGAAAGTATTTAATATTACAATCCATCACAAACCTCCCTTGCTGGTGTCAGTACACGAGAAGCTTTTGGGGGTTTTTTTTGTCTTTTTGAGACCTACATTTAAAGTTGCATTAGAAGAATGCATGCATTTGTATACATGATTTCAAAAATGTTTGCCTTGCAAATTACACAGTCTTCTAAACTAGGCACTCTGACAATATGTGATCCTTAGGATAGACGGGTTTCCATCAACATCTGGTCACATAACTGCTTCAGCACTCATCCATCATGTTTGAAGCCCTGCTGTCCTATTAAAGCATCTCCGACTCGTTGCAAACAATTTATTTTGGAACAAAAATATCCTTTTGTTATGCACAGCACTGAATATTAGTGACGGGACAGAATTGATAGGGCAATTGATGTGCAAGTCCTGGCCTTTCCTTCCCCTCTCCATGCCTTTGTGTCACAAAATCAGAAGACAATGGTAATACTGATCTCTCCATGGCCTTTCAAAGTATGCCGATCAAAACTGCTTTATGGGCCAACATAATAAAAAAAGGTAAGATTCTACAGTATTCATTACATTTGAAAGCCATAATACATAAATGCATAGTAATTTGTTTAAATTTCCAAGAATATATACAAAGTTATTCGTAACTTCCTCCACCTTTTCTCTTCAGTGTTTTTTTTTTGTGAGTTGGTTTTTGGGTTTTTTAGGATAAGGAAACCAAGACAGACACCCATTCGATCATCACACCAGTTCTCATCTGGCCTACTCCTAGCTGATTCATTTTAAATTAGTAATCAAAATTAAGAAAAGAACGTAGAGCACAGATGAAGCCAGTATGAGTTTTGCACTTGTGATATCAGAATGAAGAGTTTAAAATGAAAGACATTTGAGAATGGTGTAGAACTGCAGAACAGCTCTGTAAATAACACAGCAATAGAACAGCTTTCTCACCAACACCAGCAGCAAAATTTAGCAAAGCTGTATTTCAGTGCAGTTATTGGGGGCAGTTCTGCACAGATTTCTGTGCTGGAATTGCAAAACCCATCATAAACTTTAAATAAAACAAAATAATGAGTTTCTCAAATTGCAAGTACATGTTCAGTATAAAACTGACACTGAAAAGCCATTAAGTACTTTTCTGGGAAAAAAAAAAGGGTAGCAGAACTTTCATTTTCACTGAACTTCATTAATTAGCTTTTAAAGATCAGAAATTTCCGCTCTCACAGCCAAAATATATACAAAGGTTTTAACATACCAAAAAAAAAAAGAAAAAAGATAACTACTTGGAGCATGTGAAAGAACTATCTTCTACTCATCTTACTATGCTTTAATTTCTATACTTTATTCTATACTTTTTTCTCCCAGAGCTACACTTTTATGTCCTAAACTAGATTCAGAATTTTGAGGCGTCTAGGATTGTGCTTTAGGCCTACTCTGTAATTTAATATAATTTGTTATAACTGCTGGAATTATTAAAAAAGTTTCAAGGGATAATTTTTAGAAAAAAATATAGCTGCAAAATTTCTTGCTGACAGAAGGCCCAAAGGAGTTCAGATTTGTCTTTATATTCAGCTGCCAAGTGATGGTGGTTTATCTATACAGTGTATTAAATTTTATATCAAGTTTCCTTTCTCTGATTACTATCATTTTTATCTACGAAATCCACCAGTATTCAGCACAAATGAGATATAATTTCAGAGTAGCTGTTCAGTGTCTTTTCTGTAGATTTGCTAACATGTAGGTTATGCACCAAAAATCAAAATGAAATGGAGGAACTTAAACAGAGAATGGGAGGGGTGGCTTCCTCTGTTACCACTGTCAGTGGTAGACAGTGGTTTTCGCTCAGTGTCTGGAACATTACAGCAACATTTACCTTTCACTCTATTTCTGTTCATTTAACTTAATTTTCTTCCATCAAAAGAAGCACCTCCTTTCCTCTCATCTTCATTGCTTCATCTTTGTGAAGAATTTCAGCACTACATATTGAGGAAAAGAAGCTGCTAACTCTTTAAGGAGGATTAAAGTAAGAAAACATGAAAATGTTGCTTAAAATGCGTTCTGAATTTCCTTGTGTGTGGTGGAACATGTTTAGTGTCTGGACAGATAGCATCTTTGGTGAGACCCAGGACACAGCAATGAAAGATAGGTAGAGAAGAAAGCTTTTCATTAGGGCAACTGAAGATAAAAAGCACTAATCTACTAATCTCTCTCTCCTTTTGTGTAAAGGGGAGAACAAAAGGCAAGAGTTGTGCAAGGTTAGCATCAACATGTTAATGGTTTGGTGTTGATACTCTTTGGCACCATATCAGAAGACCTGGAGGTCATTTAGTGATGCAAAGACTTTTCTGAGAAAGGCTGATGAACAATAAATGAGATTTCCTCATGGTGGGAAAAGTGCATCTGCCCAAAGAAATGGTCATCAGGGCACTAGAAAAAGAAGAGTTGAAAGACAATACAGTTGCAAGAAAATCAGTAGCAGAAAGATCAGTATGGTCAAAAGGAGGAGAATAGTCCTTGGTATTTACCCAGGAATTACTGAAAACATCCAAACTGGAGCTGGAGGAACAGAATGTAGAACCTTGGCTTTGCCCTGCAGCCACAAACTGGTCAGTAGATAGTTTCAACAAACCCAAGCCTTTTAGAAGCATATTCAGAATTAAAGTCCAAGCATAGTAAATCAAAAGTACATTAACCAATATTCCTTCTTAAATTATGTGTAGGACTAATGTTAGCATAAATTCTGGTCAGTATCAAATACAGCAAAAATAGCCTAATGAATATGATAAATCAGATTCTTCTTTCAGCAAGGTAAAGTTTAGCCTGTGCCTTGCTACATAACAAAGCCACAAAGCTTCATTATTCCTATTGCATCAGCACCAATAGGAAGTTGCAATAGGTAAATATCTCCTGAATATTATATTAGATTTATGTTTCGTTTCTAATAAATGACACTGAAGAAAAAGGAACCAACGCTGAGAATTCTCAAGTGCATATTGAATCACTGGTCATTTCACCCCCAAAAGAATCTGAATTTCAACAAGAATTTTTAATTGAACCCCCTGGATTTTAGCTCATGATTTAATCTACCAGGTTGCTAGGGAAACCAATGATTATAGCTGCTGGGCAAAATTCACAGAATTGTTAATCAATTTTAATCTGGATACACTGCATCAGTAGTTCTTTCACAGTGGAAAGAGACAACGTTAAGAAAAAAATTCAGGTTTAATCCTTAAATTACAACGTAAAATGACACTCGAATTGCAAATATGCTTTTCATAATAAACATCTATATTAGAAATACCATCTTTTAAAACCAGTTGTTCCAACAGAGAAAAATCAATCAGTGAGGTCCATACATCTCCTACCAGTGTGTATCTCAGAGACATCTAATCAATGAGCATTTTAATGTGCTAGACTCTCCCTCTGCTCTGAAAGGGGGAGAATGGATTTACCCTAATCGAAGGTTGCAGTCATTATTCTAATATGATTATGTTAGAGGATAACCTTTGTATGGTGCTATTTTCAAATCTGTGTACTATTTGCATGACCACTACAGTGGCCAGCCAAGGTGTGGTCAAGAAGTTACACAAATCTGTTCTTTACCCTGTTTTCACTATGGGTATTTACCAACCACTTACGATCTCGGTGCCTGTTCCGTTTTCCCATTTCACTGGTAGAAGGATGTAATTAGACTTAGTTTCTACACAGGGATGTTTTGAGATCAACTAACTTTTTTATTTTAAAAATATTCTTAGCATCAAGTGTTATGATTACTTGATATATAGAATATTCTTTTTAATGGCCACCAGTCGTTAGCCAGAAAGTGTATTTTCTGTTTTATGGTTTCATTAACTGTCCATAAATTTATGCATCCAGATTTAGCTAACTTAGCAGTTATGAGAGTGCTTGCACTCTGGTTTAATCTAATTCACTTTTAAAGAGAGCAGCTAAGCTCTTCTGAACATCCCAAGTAGCGTCTTGTTCCCGATGTTTGGGCTTTTTGGAAAAACCTTAGCTATAGTACACTAGGGCAGCATTTTGCAAACCAAATCAATGTAATTATTCAATATATTTATTTATTATTTCTTGAACTTCTATTTCTCATTTGGTGACTGTTCCTCTCATTCTTTTGCTGTTGGAATCTCGGGAATCTCCTGTCCACTTTGCTTTCCTCAACAAATTTAACCTAGAATACCCAAGAGATTAATACGGATGAACAAGTTACCACAACATAACGTCCTAGGTGAAAGAGACAAAGGACCAGAATAAATTTCAACTAAATGCCTGTGCAAGTCCATTTGGACTCCAGTAATTGAACAAGAACATCTACAGCTGAGGAAGAATTTTCCTTGGCAGCTGATACAGACAGCAAATTATATGGTCTTTCATCATGTCCTGGAATCTATGAAATTTATGATGGTAAACTAATCTATCACAATCTTCACAGATATGATAGATCATGAACCTTTTTGAAACTTAGTAAACAGTTACATCAGGCTGGTAACCAGTCACCAGTGGGATTCCCCAAGGCTCCATTCTAGGGCCTGTTCTTTTTAATGTTTTCATAAATGACTTGGATGTAGGACTAGCAGGTGTTGTGAGCAAGTTTGCAGATGACACCAAATTGGGAGGAGCTGTTAATTCCATTGAGGGTGCAGAGACCTTGCAGAGACATCTGAACAGACATCCAGAACCGGGCAATCCCCAGCCACATGAAGTTTAACAAGAGCAAGTGCTGGATTCTGCACCTGGGAAGGAGCAACCCTGGCTGTACAGACAGACTGAGGGATGAGACCCTGGAGAGCAGCCATGCTGAAAGGGCCTTGGGGTCTTGGTCGACAGCAAGTTGAACATGAGCCAACAGTGTGCCCAGGTTGCCAGGAAGGCCAGCCATGTCATTGGGTGCTGGTATGACCTCACCTTGAGTACTGTGTGCAGTTTTGAGTGCCACAGTACAGAAAGAACATAAAGCTGTTGGAGAGTGTCCAGAGAGGAGGGCAGCAAAGATGGTGAAGGGTCTAGAGGGGAAGGCGTATGAGGAGAGCCTGGAGACCCTTGGCTTGTTCAGCATGGAGAAGAGGAGACTGAGGGCAGACCTCATGGCGGCCTACAGCTTTCTCATGAGGCGGAGCAAAGGGGCAGGCGCTGATCTCCTCCCTCTGGTGCCCAGCGATAGAACCCAAGGGAAAGGCATGAAGCTGCGACAAGGGAGGGTTAGGTTGGAGATCAGGAAAAGGTTCTTCACCCAGAGGGTGGTCAGGCACTGTAACAGACTCCCCAGGGAAGTGATCACCATACTGAGCTTGGCTGAGTTCAAGCAGCATCTGAACAATGCTCTCAGTCATCTCCTCTGATTGGGCTGGTCCTGAGTGGAGCAAGGGGTTGGACCGGATGATCCTTACGGGCCCCTTCCAACTTGGGATATTCTATGATTCTATGAATAAATATTTTTCTGTGGAAAAAAGGATGTGGTCCTCCCCTGTATCACCTTAAACAAGAAGCTCTATTACTGTAAGGGCATACGTGAGTGTAACTCACTGATGAACTGTGAATAGCCCTTGTGATTACACTCCCCCAAAAGAAAGGAAAGATGTTTTTCAGCTGGAATTTTACAAGTATTTTCCTTTTTGCTTCACTCTGTTTAAGAGGGATCCAAAAGATACACTTTTCCCATTTGGGTCTCAAAACTATACTAGAAAAAGGGTTTTGAAGGAAAGACTAAAGAAGAATGGAACTAAAACAGATAGCAAAATACAACTTCTTTATTCCTTCTGGTTTTCTTACTTGTCTTCCGCATATCTTACTTCATCTTCACAATATTTTATTCATCTTCTCCCCAGTGTTATTACAAATTCCTTATTTGTTCCAGACCTAGTCTCTTTTCATTTTATCTACTGTTTGTTCAGTTTTAAAAAAGACTTCTACCCCCCCTCAGCACCTTGTAGGTGTTAAGCTTTCTACCTTACAGTAGTTACTCCATTAAAATATATTTTCTATATATCTCTCTGAAGAAACTTGCCTAGCTCTTTTAGCCAAAGGAAGTACATACTGCAGTGTAATGCGTAGAAAACTGAAGTATTTTAAAAGGCTGAAGTTAAGAATCATATATAGACCTTCATTTTTTTATAAAAAAAAGGCTTTTTTGCAAAATATTATATAATACAAAAAAAGTATACATTCACACATATATAAATATGACTGTTAACTGCTTTTCAGTCTTCCTAAGGAAGTTAAATAAAATCAAAATCTTCGAAAAAATGAAAGGATGTCTGTGTGAACAATGTGCATTCAGCTGAAAATATGATACATTAGAATTTCTTAAATAAGTTATATGCAATGTCACATACATAACACAGGATGCTACTTGAGCAGAATGCTTAAGAAATCACAGCTGGAACAGGATAAGGTGCTTCATTCCTTTTTCAAATAATTCATATCAAACAAGTCTTAAAAAAGATCCTAAACTGGAATCCTCCAAAGCTTTTCCCACAGGACAGCCCAGTTTTGAAGCTTTTTTCCCTCTTATGACATAAAATGAAAGTTAGCTAAAGAAAAAATACTACACATATACTTAAGTCTCTCATGCCGTATTTTTATTTATTTATTTATTTACTCTAAAACAGGTCAGTAAAATGCCCTTTGAAACTCTATTTTACACCAGGTGCCTAATTAAAAATGTACATTGTTTATGCAATTTTGACAATATTCCAAGTAATGGACGATAACATGAACACCCCATTGACTTTAACCAGGACTTCTGCCAAAAGAAAGATATACCCAGTAACAGTTATGTGTCACAGTTAAAACATAATATAATATTAAACACTTTGGGGTTGATGCTTTCATCACTCGTTATTTGACCATTTTTTTCCCCATTCCAAAACGACTTGCTTACACTTCACAAGTTTTAGTTTGTGTGGCTGATTCTCGATTTATTCCTTACTGTGGTTAATTCAAAATGTCATGACAGATCAGGTATGTATAATTATTACCATATACAGACAATTTGTGTTTTAGGGTTTTTTTAAACAACAAATTTTTTGGAAAGGTAAATTCTATAGAAGGTGACTGAGGCAAATAGTTTATGAATGATATTTTACAAATTACTTGTCAGAGTATAATTTCTACATCCTCAGTAATTAATTACAAGGCATGTTATAAATGTAAAAAGAAAAATTTGGTCACTCCTTTGACTCTATAAATTAGAGAGGGAAGGACTGTAACCAAAGATTGCAGCATAGCAGAGGAACACAGAACTATGAGTTGGTAATTCCAAGACTTGGAGTCAAGCTACAGTGGAGTACACCATATGTGATACCCATCAGGGACATTTTTACACAACCTTCTCACTGCCTGAATGCATATCACCCTGACCTCAGAGCTGACTTTCAGCACATCAGATACCTCTGCTAGAAAATTTAAAGACTGAAAAATTGAACTGTAACAATTTAAAACTGTATATATTGAAGTGCATTCCCAAACACAGTAGCTAACAATTATATTGCCCTGTTATGTGTGTGGATATCCAAGGCACGAGAATTGTCCCACTTACCCTGGACTTAAGAAAGCGAGAAATGGCACCTCTCACGTCTCCCTTCCAAGCCATATTCTCCTTTCCTTTGGACCATGATGCTGGAAGGACACAGGATCCTTAAAAAGCCTCATAGATGTGCAACATTAAACATCAGAACATTTCCAAAACCAGGTTTAAACCTCAGTGACAGGATAAGTGATTCTCTTCTGGGTTTGGGTTTTTTTTTGTTGTTTTCTTTTTTTGGGGGGTAGCATCTCATGAACTTTTGGCAAATAACCCAACATACCCTGCCAAGAGCACAATGGGAATGCAGTATTTTGTGGCAAAACTGTGTATTTTGCCAAAGTCAGCTATAGGTGGTTCATTACATACACTGAAAGAGTTCACTATTCTCGAGTTCACAGTATGCTGTGTGGAAATTGTCTGTAGTTAAGGTGAAGGTAACTTTTATTCTGTATCTCCATAAATCAAAATATTCAAAACTAAAAAGTTTGCTGCATGTGTTCGCAGAAAGTCAATACATATTTTGTTGCATATTCCCTGTAAACCTGTGCAGATAATGGATTATTCATTAAATAACTGAACAAAGATAGAAATCAGGTCAGGTAGACCTGAAATATTTCATTCAGTCCAATACAGAAGTTTTTATATGGAAGAGGGAACATTATTTCTTTTGTTACATTTACTTTTGAACATTTTGTTCCATTCAGGAATGCCAGTTTAAACAGACAAGTCCAAAATTATTTAGCAGCTTTGAAATAAAATGTTTTGACTTTTCCAAAACAAACCTTACATTAAAAATGTCAATACAAAACACTGTAATTTCTGATGTTTTTCTTCTCCTTTATTCAGATGAAATTATTTGTTGACTTTGACTTGAAAGTTTAAAGATAATACTGGAATTGGGTTTTGTGGCAAATTTATTATGAAAAATATCACCATCTGTACTCATGGTAAATAGGCCATGTAGTTAGATTCTTAGCTTTAAGCTATCATTTCTGACAATAAATATGCACGTGTGGATTTTTTTTGTACTGAAAAGTATAGTTTTGTTGCAGCCATGCCACTTAAAACCAAGAAAAGGAAATAATTTTCCCCCATATATAAAAATGATACAACTCCTTAAATATTTCAGAAAAATCACAAAATGTTTATTAATTTCAGCAGACTGCTTCTAGAACAAGATAAAACTGTCAGATTGTACGGCAAAACTCACAAGAAGGTATAACCATCTTGTAGGAGTTGGTTGGTTGGCTTTCTTGAGACTAGGAAGCTGAGAGGAAAAACTTTACTGTTTTATTTGCTCTATAGCAGTAACTCTGGAGTGAGAGTGGTTGCACGTTAACTTGTGGGACCCCTAAGGTGGCTATCAGAAAATTACTCCTTCCATTTATTTGGGGCCTTGAAGTCTACACTGAATTTAACGAGATATTAATCACTAGCTTTTACTAAATGAAATTGGTTGACAACCAGGCTATTTGCACTAAAATATATTTTGTTTCTCGTAGTCCCTGTATGATCTCACCAGCAATGCAGAAAGGTAACAGGAATGTTCCAAATGCAATTCCTTCTCAATGATCTATTTGTTAGAAAACTGGTAAAGTTTTAAGAGCATGATAAAAATACATCATCAAATTCACAAGTCTTGAGTGATACATATACATAACACTTCGTTTTGATGATATGTACAATAAGCATGTATCTCAGGTACAAAACATACCATAAAATAGCAGTGGAGGTACTTATGTATGAGCGAATTGTAGAGATCTGAAAACAATGCATCATGTTTCTTTTCTACCAAGTGTTTAAAACCTTATTGTCACTCACGCCAGGAAGAATTTTTGGGGAGTCTGGTAAACTGGAGGCATGTAATTATGGGAAAATCTCTTGGTTTACAGAGTAATATATTCTCATAGTTTCAGTTACCATAAGATCTTTGAGTCTAGGAATGGAAAATAAAACAAATGAAAGAAAATAATATTTTTAAACAACTTGTAACTTTTTAGCCCATCTCTCAGTTCAGTGTGCCTAATTCACCTCTTAGGAAGGAATTTCAAGCACTGCTATCTTTTTTTCATTTTCCGGATTCTAGAAATTACCACTGAGCTAACAGATCTCTGGAGCTTCTGATCTGCACAACCTTGAAAAGCTTATATATGGCAGGTTATTACATCCTGTTAAACAGAGACCTGTTTTATCAGAGAGAGACCTATAGGACAGCAACATGAATTGTACTCTACAGCTTAACTGAAAAACTTACTAAAATACAATTTTCTATCCGTGTGCACTGTTGCATATGATTCATATGTTCTGACTTTTTTAATCTCTTATCTGAACATGATTTTTCATGTTCTCTCATGAAATATTTCCATATTTCAAACAAATATACCCACGAGCAGCAGAACAAACCAGGCCTTCCTTCCTATGGCTTTGCATTGTGTTGTTAAATCCTGTGTCTAATAAGATGTTAGCTCCAACAGAAGCTTCTACTGTGGGGGAAATGTCACATTTTCTCTCTCTCTGTCACTCTGTCACCTCTCATACTTACCTAGCTTGATTCATGGGTGTCTAGTATCAGATGGGTTCATGCTATATCTTTCCTCTGTTTGGTTACCTCTTTTTGTAGAAATCATAGGAATTTCTTTTCAACCACTGACATCTTTCAGATTTTTTTGAAAATGACCAAAGGGGAAGAACAGAGAATGGGACAAATATCAGTATCATGACCTAATACAGAATTTTGTTCAGAAAATGTCAAAACCCACTGTTTTTCTTTTCTTATTGCAATCTATGTATTTCCTTTTCTTCTTTTTCTACTTCTAAAAGCTTTATTTTATAGAACTTCTTATGGCATGAGAACATTTTCAGTATTTCAGTTCTTGGTTTTTGCCATTCATTGTAAACGTTTTGCTTAGTAAATTCTGTCACTACTCTGCTTAAAGATTTGTCCACAAAGCTATAAGCCATTTCTAAAACATTCAGTTAATTATGTATGAGTAATTTATATTTCCCTTTCCATTGTAGATGTACATATTTTTCAAAATTACATTTTATCATCTGCCTATTCTTACAGATCTGTTTAATTCATCTGAAATGCCTTACAGCTTTGTCTTGTTTTCACTATCCAGAATAATTGTGTGCCATCTGCAAATTGCCCTGCGCCTGTCTAGTTATTTCCCTCATAAATAATTACAATATTTGTATTTCTATAGCCCATTCTCAGACAGATTTCAAAATGTGTGTAGTCGTTCCCTGGTCCAGGTTGTCTTAGAATAACCTTAGCTTCCCTTTTGCCGTATTGCAAATAGTCCGTTCATTTCTCCCAATTGTTGTGATTACTTAGATTTTAATCTTCCTTAGTATTTTATCTTCAGAAATATTTTCTTTCTTTAGCAGCTTAGAGTGATGGGACTTTGTCAAAGTTATTTGGTAAGAACAAAGAAATTACTTCAGCCTCTTTTCCACTTATTTCTAATTTACTGACACTATCAGAGATTCCATTAGGTTAAAACCCCCTGTTTTTCCTTTGCAGAAGCTATTCCTGTTTGCTCCAATCCCATTACATTTATCTCATTAAAAGTATCTGGCACAGATTTTCTGATGTGTAATTCCCAAGATTGTCCCTAGTGCTTCTTAAAAGACAGATAAACATTTGCTGCCATCCACTCCTCTGACTGGAGCAGCTGTGATATTGCACATTTTTATTAAGTACCCATCAGACATCTTATTCTATATAATTAATACTACCTATAACAGAGAGTGTTTTTTGTCTACTTTTTTCTTTTGCAAATATACAATACCATCAACTCTTAAAAATCTAAAGTTAAACTACCCCTTGTTTACCAAGCAGATACAGTTCTTTGCTTCTAAGACCAATTTTTGTCCCTGATACACCCTGATGTAGTCCTGGAGGCTCTGAGGAGAGTGGTTTGGACCCCTGCAACCCTCTCAAAGCCACAGAAGATCTGATACTGATAGTCCAAGGTTAAGCAAAGACAATGAGGACAAGTGGGTGGCAGATTCATACTCTATGACCTTAAAACTTTAGAAAAATAAATGAGACTGGATGAAATACAGCATGAATACAAAGGGTCAATGTGGTCTGGTGCTGCATCTTCACTAATTAGTCCTTTAGTAATGTTAGGAATGCAAAACGAATGCCTCCAGCACTTTCTCCATCTTTATTTGTGGTGTAATATTTGCCAAAAAGCATGAAGTGTGAGTTACAAGGTAGACTCAGGGCACAGAAAGGTTAAGGGATTGGGATTAAAGTGATTGAGCTAAAAATATGAAGAATATTATTCCTTGTCTTCTCCATTTTTCTGATTTTTCTTTAAATGCTTATTATTGCCCGAGACACAGCCACAAGACTCAGCTGCCTGGGTAACCTCTACCACCAAGTCCCTCAGCAAGTGAATCTTTTCCTTCCCCGCAGTCAGGTAGATGTCAGAGTAGTCCTTCAGGAGAACATACATGTCCTGGTTTCAGCTGAGAGAGAGTTAATTTTCTTCTTAGCAGCCAGTACGGGGCTGTGTTTTGGATTTGTGCTGGAAGCAGCGCTGATAGTGCAGAGATGTTTTTGCTGTTGCTGAGCGATGCTCACACAGAGCCAAGGCCTTTGCTGCTTCTCACAGCGCCCTGCCGGTGGGATGGTTGGGGGTGTGCGGGGAGTTGGGAGGGGACAGACAGGACACCTGACCCCATCCGACCAGAGGGGTATTCCATACCATATGGCGTCATGCTCAGTTTGTAAGGAGTGTGGAGGAAGAGGAGGGAGGGCAGCGGCGTTCGGAGTGATGGCGTTTGCCTTCCCAAGTCACCATTACGTGTGACGGAGCCCTGCTGTCCTGGGGATGGCTGAACCCCTGCCTGCCGTGGGCAGTGGGGAATGAATTCCTTGTTTTGCTTTGCTTGTGCACACGGCTCTTGCTTCACTTACTGTTTGTATCTGAACCCACGAGTTTTCTCACTTTCACTCTTGTGATTCTCTCCCCCTTTCCGATGAGGAGGACTGAGCGAGCATCTGCGTGGTGCCCAGCCAACGGCTGGGGTAGAACAACGACAACACATCTTACAGAGAAAGGGAAGCTGGGAGAGACACTGCCTACCCAAGCAAACAGGCAGTTCTAGGGGAGGAGAAAGCATTTCCAGGTATGACTTTACTGCAAATTCTTTATTTTGACATTCCATAAAGTGTTGCCCTAATGATTTTGATCTTCATATGGCAAATTGTTAACCTACTTCTTCTCAATAAGATTTTATCACAGGCCACTGCAGCCCCCAATGCCTCACCAGAAAACAGAATTACAATACATCATGGTGCCTCACGCCAGTGCTTCCAGGAGCCAGACAGTGTCAGAACACTAAACCCATTACTAAATAATAATGATAATGTTCTAATAAATAACATTATGGAGAATTTGGATTAGACCTTCTACCTATCACAGGTCTTTAATATCACACCTAGAAGGCCAACAAACATCAGCAGAGTTTGTGAGAAGAGAGAGAGAGACGAAGACGAAGAAAGATGAAGTTTGTGAGAAGAGAGAGAAGAGTGGAGACGCGTGTCCCTATGAAAGAAGGGTCACTGCAAGGATGTACCAAACACTGTTATACCATATCTCAAGCTTCTTAACAAAGCATTCATCCTACCATAACTAAGAAAACCCATTTGTACTAGCCATTATGATAAAAATTATATTGAAGAACCCATCTAATTGAAAGTATAGTAACACTTATCAACTCAGTTCAACACGTGGAGAATTAAATCAAGGACATAAACTAATTAACACATAATTAAGTGGTATATTAGTTATAGGGTTAATTTCTACATTGTGCAATCATGGCAGATTCTTACTATTTAAGTCTTTTTAGTTAAAAAGAGACTTTATTCCCAGAACCATTTTCAATTAACACTAGAGGTTGGGGGATTTTTTCCAAAATGTGTATATTTGTCCGTCTGTTTCTCACTCAGCAAGATGCAAAGCATTAGTACAGTGCTAATGGGAAAAGCCAATAAATGTAATAAGATAGCACTGGTCTATAATTCAGCTTCAAGATATTAACATCTCTAG
Source organism: Psophia crepitans (assembly GCA_013399095.1). Lineage (NCBI taxonomy): Eukaryota > Metazoa > Chordata > Aves > Gruiformes > Psophiidae > Psophia > Psophia crepitans. The sequence goes on from VWZZ01004028.1 coordinate 637,661, forward strand.
CTAAAGAAATTACAAAGGAATTATCCGATAGTTAAAAAGTAGATCTAATTCGATTATAGTAGACAGATTGATAGATAAAATGTGAATACACACAGGGTTTCCTATTAGTTTCTGCTCACTTGTATTGGTTTTAGCCTGGGCAGCTTCATGGTATCACAACATTTAAGCTTTTCCTTGTCTGCATAGTGCTTAGGACGATCAAACCCTGCTCTACAATCACAGCCCCTGGGTAATACTATAACCTAAATTATCGTCATCATCATTCAGATTGAATTAGGAGGCTTGGAAAGAATATGCATCTAGGGAAGAATCTCTGGACTAGTCTTGGTTAGGTCATTACTGATAGCTATAATGAGGAGGGTAGTGGAATATTTGCTTTGATGTATTCAGGGGCCTGGAAGGACTATGCTAATAACCTGGTCAATAATCTTGACGTAGCAAAGATAAGACGATCTGAGCTGTGCTACGGGAGGATGACTCCAAGAATGGATGAATTTCATCCTCTCCCACACCTCTCATTTTATTATCAGATGAGATTCTCAAAAAGAATTTAAAAGAGTTTGTGGCTTACAGTCCTTTGAAAATCAAAGGGAGCTGTATTCCTGCTTAAATTAGACTGAAACCTACTTTTCCCAAAAGCCTGAATATAAAAGAATCCGGCTTTTCAAGATTATATATAAACACAACCATCACCCCCAGGTTTAGCACTGTTTGGGAAAATTTTGTACTTATCCACCCACACGGATCTTACAGAAGTCTGCAGAGACTTCACCCACAGATGGATGTGACCCACCATGTTTGTATCTAGAACTGTGGAGCAATTCTAACAAACCCCAGATTTCACTCAGGCAAGTCCAGCAAAAATCATTTGGAGGCTGCTATTTTTAAAGTTTCTTCCTCTGTAATCCCCAGTGGCAATGCAATGAGCAGCTACTATATGGGTTCAGCCTCCTTTGAATATTATATTACTGAAGTTCAGAAGAATTTAATTAGTATCTCACCTACTTACCATCTTCCAGTGATGCCTCTGCTACAATTATGGCACTGCATTACAAGAAATTTCAGCTTAATTGAATAAGTTGAGTAAAACCCCTGTTCAAATTGCCAGAATTATCTGTAGTAAGATAGCTATAACTGACTTAAAGAAACAGAAAATGTGAGATGATCTCCATGGATGCTGTGATACCAGGTTTATGGCAGATACTTTAGTTTATTCACCCCTATTATCACCATACTGTCAAAAGAATTTTAAATAAGATTGCAGACATAGCAATGGCCTCGGTGTGAGCAATTAATTACAAAGTCAAATCAGATTTTCAAGTAGCAAAATGTAGGCTCTAAAGTATTTGCATATATTCCCTTTTCTGTTCTAATATTTTGTGCCTCCTTCCTCTGGCTGCATAGAGAATCATAGAATGGTTTGGGTTGGAAGGGACCTCAAAGATCATCTAGTTGCAACCCCCTGCCATAGGCAGGGACACCCTCCATTAGACCAGATTGCCCAAAGCCCCATCCAGCCTGGCCTTGAACACTGCCAGGGATGGGACCTCCACAGCTTCTCTGGGCAACCTGTTCCAGTGCCTCACCACCCTTACAGGGAAGAATTTCTTCCTAATATCTAATCTAAATCTCCTCTCTTTTGTTTCAAATCCATTCCCCCTTGTCCTATCACTCCCTGCCCTTGTAAACAGCCCTTCTTCAGCTTTCCTGCAGGCTGCTTAAAGTACTGGAAGGCTGCTAGAAGGTCTCCTTGGAGCCTTCTCTTCTCCAGGCTGAACCAGGTGACACCCTCTCCTCACCTCCCCTGTCTGTCCTTCTTAAAAAGCCTGTATCCTTCCATTCCAATAATCCACTCCTAGAAGCCATCCCACCACGTCTCCGTGATGTCAATGAGATTGTAGCCCTGCAGGTGTGTGCATGTCTGCCACTCCTCTTGTTTATTCCCCATGCTATGTGCGTTTGCATAGAGGCATTGAAGTTGCCGCCCCAGTGAAGCCAACTCACCGGCTGTAGTGGATGGAACTCCTTTGTGCTGCACTTCAGGTGTTCTCCTGCTGACCTGTGATCCTTCTTCCAGCTCTCGGCACCTACTTTGGGCGCTGGCATCAAACTGGTAGGAGCGGGAAGGATTGAGGTCCTCCTCCTCTTTAAACATTAGTTTAAAGCCCTCTTCACCAGCTTGGCAAGCCTATGAGCGAAGATGCTTTTCCCCTTCTCGGACAGATGGACCCCATCAGCCCCCGGTAGACCAAGTATCTCAAAGTGAGTCCCATGGTCCAAGTAGCTGAAACCCTGTCTGTGGCACTGTTGTGGGTTTGCGTGGCAAGGTTTTGGTAACGGGGGGCGGGGGAGGGGCGGCTTCTGCAAAAAGCTGCTGGAAGTTTTCCCTGTGTCTGATAAAGCCAAGACGGCTTCAGGATGAACCCACCGCTGGCCGAGGCCGAGCCTATCAACAACAGCAGTAGCACCTCTGGCGTGACAGAGTTAAGAAGNTGATGGGGTGTAGAGATTCCACCTGCAGCCCATGGAGTACCCCACGCTGGAGCAGGTGGAGACACCTGAAGGAGGCTGTGAACCCATGGGAAGCGCACTCTGGAGCAGGCTCCTGGCAGGGTCTGTGGATCCGTGGAGAGGAGCCCACGCCAGAGCAGGTTTGCTGGCAGGACCTGTGACCCCGTGGGGAACCCATGCTAGAGTAGTTTGGTCCTGAAGGTCTGCACTCCATGGGAGAGACCTATGCTGGAGCAGTTCATGAAGGACTGCAGCCCATTGGAAGGACTCATGTTGGAGAAGTTCATGGAAGACTGTCTCCCATGGGAGGGACCCCATGTTGGAGCAGGGGAAGAGTGTGAGGAGTCCTCCCCCTGAGGAAGAAGAAACAGCCAAAACAAGGTGTGATCAACTGACTATAATCCCATCCCTGTCCCCCTGTGCCACTGGGGGGAGCAGGGAGAGATTGGGAATAAAGTTAAGAAAGGAGGGGTGGGGAGAGGTGTTTTAATATTTTAGTTTATTTCTCACTGCTCTGCCCTGTGTTTGCTTGGTAATAAATTAGAATGAATTCCTCTCTACGTCTGGTCTGTTTTGCCTGGGATGATAATTGGTGAACAATCTCTCTCTGTCCTTGTCTTGACCTACAAGCCATTTGCTATACCATTGCTCATTCATCTAGTTAAGGAGGGGAGTGATAGAGCAGCTTTGGTGGGCTCCTGGACTTCAGCCAGGGTTAACCCACCACAGGCTGTTGTTGACTCACCGGATACAACTGGCCCTTCCAAATCCCTTCCCTTTGACCGTGAGGACTGATGAAAAAGCTACCCGTGCTCCAGAGTCCCTTACCATGGCTCCCAGGTCTCTGTAATCCTTCTTGATGCTCCTCAGACCGCTCCTGACTGTATCACTGGTGCCCACATGAAACAGCATCAGAAGATGTCAGTGGACTGTACAAGGCTTGGTAGTGTCTCAGTGACATCCCTCATCAGAGGCCCCAGTAAGCAGCACACCTCTACATGCCTCAGGTCGGCAGATGGACACCTCTGTACCTCTCAGAAGAGTCATCTACTGCCATCATCTACCGCTTTTTCTTAGTTGTGGTGGTTGTTACACGGGCAGCAGGTCGGGCTGCCTTATATATTGACGTGCACTTCAGCCACTTACTGCAAACCTCCATTCTCATGGTTCCTCACACTCAACTATTCGTAAAATACATTTTCTTCCAAAGTACTTGTACCCTAAACTCCAATAACACAGTGCTGGTCTTGCCCAGCTCCTGCCTCTTTCCTTCCAGCACAGGACAAATAACACATTCTTAAAATGGGATCGAGAAATGAAAAAAACTTTCAGAGACAGTGAAGAAGAGTGAGAGAAAAAAAAGAGCAAAGCCTGGATTGCATTTTCCTCAGGCTGTTTCTGCATTTCATGTAGCTCCAAAGTGGCTCAGGTGGCCCCTGGTTTGAGATAATGACCTGGCAAAGGAACTCAGCTGCTGAGTCATTCTGCTTCAGCAAGAAAGTATGAGAAGGTGTGGTGATAAAGTCAGTGTATGAAAAGTTATGGAAAGCCACAGATGTGTGATTCCGATGGCTCTGTAGTCCAGTTGAGCATGTAGAATTTCTAAGTCATCTGGTCTGAACGATAAACCTGTACTGGGAAACATATCTGTCCTGCTTCTCTGCAGCGACATTGAGAGAAGGGTCTGACTGTACAGCTCTCCGAATGAAGAAGATGCGGCCCCTAAGCCCAGACACACACAGTCCTCCAAAGGCACAAATACGGAAATTCCCAGTACATAAGTGCTGAACGAGAATAGGGGAAGCAAATTAAGTTTTCCAAAGGAATCCCAACACTTCACTTTTTTAATAGCAACAATATTCTGACATGTTGATGCCCTACCGCATTGCTCAACACTTTTTGTCTACTGTTCAGGAACACACTGCCTGACACACACACTGACGCTCTGCCCGGCTGAATGCTGCCTTTCTCTATACACGCAGCTCTATTTCTTTATTTGTCTTTGAGGTACAAGTGTTTAGTAGTCCTTGTGGCCTAGTTTCCCTCCAAAATAGAGACAGGATTAAAATTCACTAATCCCAGTGTCTTTAGGAGAGTGTAGGTAAATAGCAGTTTAAGAAATGGAAACCTGTCTTGGGTATTTTAACTGAGATTGCTTGAGCCGGTTTTTCAGACATCCTCGGACGTTATAGCTGTTAGTAAAGTATAAACAACGCAGAAACACTGTACTCACTCCCATTTACCTTAAGTAAATATCAATGTCACCAGAATACTGAAAAAGTAATGTCTTTTCAAAGCAGAAGAAAAATTCTGAACATAATAATTAGGAAAATAACCGAGTTTCAGCTGAAACCTCTAATTCAGTTCAGATCTGCTCAGTTTGCAGATTTGTTGCAAGATAGTGAAGGAAACCAACTGTCTAATGACTGCTAAAGAGGAAACAGCAGCAATTTGAATGTCAAATCAGATGCAAGTGTGGTCTTCAGAAGTTGGTTGATGACATTAACACTCGTGGAGTGTTAAATTGCTAACTTTGAGCTATTTTGGCCAATTCCCAGTAATTAATATAAGCCTTTATACTCAGATGCTATGTACTATAACTGAAAATTCTATTTCCCTGCTTGGCATTTGCTCGTCTACTTGATCAAAGACACAATTTGTGACACTGACTTCAAAGTAGAAACTTCTTTATTTGTTGAAAACACCATTATTCTTTTCAGCCTTTCCAATGTCATGTTATCAATTATAATAATTTTATTAAGTCAATTATCACATTTAATGAGTTTTTTATTGAAAACACAAACTTCAGCCACTAAGGGCTGATTAAATCCAATGCAGCAATCCAGGCAGATGTTCGATATAACTGTAGTGGAAGGGAGGCTTTGAAAAAAACCAGCTCTGCACATTTTCTTTGAGGATGCGATCACTTTCTGCATTGCACACATTAACCTAAAAAGCTAACTTCTAGCTCTTATGTATGTAAAAGATACGTTCTGTTCACATTTGGAAGATTAACAGATGCAATTCAGTGTGCTTGAGTCTGTTGGGTGAAAAAATAAATTGTATCGGCTGCGGCTCAGTTTCTCTAGGTCTTAGTAGAATCACAGAATCATTAAGGTTGGAAGAGACCTCAAGGATCATCTAGTCCAAATGTCCCACCACCACCTATTAACCACTAAACCATGTCCCCAGGTACCACATCCAACCTTTCCTTAAACACCCACAGGGACGGTGACTCCACCACGTCCCTGGGCAACCCGTTCCAATGCCCGACCACCCTTTCCGAGAAGAAATTTCTCCTCATCTCCAACCTGAACCTCCCCTGGTGCAACTTGCAGCCGTTCCCCCTTGTCCTGTCACTAGTTATCTGCGAGAAGAGGCCGACCCCCAGCTCGCCAAAACCTCCTTTCAGGTAGTTGTAGAGGGCAATAAGGTCTCCCCTGAGCCTCCTCTTCTCCAGACTAAACAAGCCCAGTTCCTTCAGCCGCTCCTCATAAGACCTGTGCTCCAGCCCCTTCACCAGTTTCGTTGCCCTTCTCTGGACACGCTTCAGGGTCTCGATATCTTTCTTGTGGTGAGCGGCCCAAAACTGGACACAGTACTCGAGGTGCGGCCTCACCAGGGCTGAGTACAGGGGGACGATCACCTCCCTGCTCCTGCTGGCCACACTATTCCTGCTACAGGCCAGGATGCCGTTGGGCTTCTTGGCCACCTGGGCACACTGCCGGCTCATGTTCATGTTTTAGTTAGTAGACTAAAAGCTGTCCAGAGTGCTGCCATTCCAGCGGGCAACCGCGATCCGCTGGACTTGATAACATTGACGTGTGTTTCATATTGCTTTTGCTCGAGGGGAAGAAATCCCACCTTCCGGCAGTAAGAGCAATCAGCACAAACTATTCATAAAGATCAGGTGCAACAAAGGGGATGGGGGGAGAACCGTGCCTTCTATTCTTTCAGAACAGCCAAAAAGCAAAATGACCAAAGGAAGTGCAATTGTCTTGAACAAAAAGGGTATAAATTGTTACAGGTTAGCAGCTACCTGGTAGAAATTTGTACTTTGTGGGTGGCTTACAGTATTAACAAGATCCATGTGTAGGTGTGGGAATGGATATAACAGAAAAGTAAGGAAGAAATACCTAAAGGAGAGATGCAGGGATGGATCCTGTGGGCAATTCAGAATTCAGGAAAAAATAACAAGAAAAAGGTAGACTGATGAACTATGGAAAAGAATGGCATGAGAATAGGGGAGACAGCAAAAAGTACTATGGGAAATCAAGTTAGTAAACAATACAGATCTTAAAAAAGGCACCCAAGTCATCAGTCTTGCTGACTTTTCTTTTTTACATTTCCCCAAATTGCATCAGCTTCAGTAGCAATATTGTCTTTAAAAGATTATTAGAAAGCAAGTAACATGATCTGCTGAAATAGATAAGCTGAAGGGAAGCAAATGGCAAAAAGCGTTTTCCATTTTAAAATATTTTTATACGTATCAGTTAGCTATTGATACCAAGAGGCTACACAATAATAATCTCTAAAATTCTTATTTAGACTAGATTCTTGAAAAGAGTTGGAAAATAATAGCCAGTTCAGAAATATTTTTGTTTTTTTGAATGCCAAAATTCTGTTGGTTTTTTTTTCAGAGCTTCACAGTCCACAAAACTACATCACCTCGAGATGAAATAAGAGCCATGAGAAACAGAAATTTAAATAGGAAGCGCTTGGAAACAAAATGTATGTTAGTTTAAGCGTTTCTTAGTCAGGCTGCCAAGATATCCTTCTATATGTTCCGGCTAAACAGATCCTGTCCTCTTCGTCCTGGAGGCTGCACCCATCCAGAGCTTTGGAGCTGCAAAATTCCGCTTTGTACTTTGTTTTACGCCTGATACCTCCAAAAGCCAGCACATTTTTGTGTCACATCATTGTGATGTATAAATGCATATATCTTCTGCTGAGTGAGTGAATTATCAGGATGTTCCTCAGTGGAAAGGTATTACAGCAGTTTAAGGCTTCATTTAAAATGTAGAGTACGTTCCCAAGTGTCAGCAGTAGCTGAAGTCTGACAGAAGGGCATTGCAGCTACTGAGCTCAGGGAAGCAGCTAGTGTAAAACCTGTCTGACATCTCTGGGAAAAATCCCTCCTGTTACAGTCTGACTAATAACCCCAAGATGCTGTATTGCACTTTTCATCAGCAGGTCACAAAACACTTTGGAAAGGTGGCAAACATCGCTACAGATACTTTACAAATATAATGATATTTTTGTTCTCCTAGGCTTGAGGAAAGGAACTGAGAGAACATTCAGATCTTACCTCAGTAGCATCTAGTAGTGATTCCATGGATTTATGGAATCTATTTCATTCATTTAATGTACTTCAGCTGCCCCTCCAGCTTTATAATGGTACATCTCTCTGTGTTTATTTTTTATTCTATGACTACTTAATATGGCCAGTACATCAAGGAAAAAAAAACAACTTAGTGAATTACAGGGAAGCAAAGAATAACTAGTACTATGCAAAACATTACAGAAAAGACGAGGAGAAAAAAAAGGATTCCTGCAATCTCTCATTTTTTTGATTCTAAGTGAAAGACATGGCCAGAAATATTTTCAATATATCAGACTTTTTTCAAAAAATAAGACTCGGGAACAAGATTATCCTGAAGGAGATATCTACTCTCTGAAAAGAATAAAAGATAAACCAGCTAATTAATACTAATGGATAAAGCACCCAGTAGATCAAGAACAGAGAAAGCCTCCTGAAACTGCAACTCAGATTAACATTTGAAAAGACCTTCAATACCTAGGAGGTTCTTACAAAGTAAACAGTGTCCATAGCCTGAAAATAGTTTCAAAATCCTTTGAAAATCCCTTTCTTTATTCTTCAGGCCAATATAACAACATATAATGGGCTGGTAGATAGTGTCAGAACTTCCTTTGCTTGTGGCCATCAGAGGCCATCATTTATTTTGCCACAATATAAAGGATTGCAGTGCCTGAGGTTTACCTTAAGTTGCTGAGATTTCTCCAATTAAATCACCCACTGACAGAAGCAATTTTATTTGGTTTTTTTTTTTAATTCTGTCAGAAGCTAGAAAGATAACAAGATATTGTCTGCAACAACATAAATCATGTGGAGAGCCATCAATCAGAAATCCCAGGCAAAAAAAAAAACCCAAGCACACAGAACAATGGGCTTAGCTATGATGAGAAAACCCAAAAACTATTCTTCACTAGTAACTATTCTTTACTGTAACATTCAAATTTTGCACCATTTTATGACCTTTAGAAAAGGATTGCAAAAATGGAAAATATTCCTGCCCGCGTGAAACCGAGATACGAAATATTCTACAGAATACGAATTTGTAATCTTCTTATTTTTCCCTGAAACATGACAAAATAAAATAAAAATTCAGAGCTACTTCTGCCACTTCTCTAAATGCAAGAAGCAGCTTAGGCACATTTGTCTGTTTCTTTTGTCTCTTTTTAATCCAATTGCATTTTTATATCAAAAAACATAGATTGCAGATACAGATCTATGATATATGCTTATCTGCTGCTACAGAAAGAGATAAGAGAAAAGCAGCGCATGATTAAACATGTAACAAGTGTTGTATCTTAATGAGGCAACCTACTGAATATTCAGCGGAACCCACTAACGGATGCAGACTGCAGCGTGGGGCTTTGCCAATAACTGCGTATTAAAAAGGAGAGGGGGGGGGGAAAAAAGATTTTAAAAAAAAAGCAACCCCAAACCACAAAAGCTAGGAAGTGACGAGGGCAGAGACCGTAAGGAGTATTATAAGATCATTGCTACTGGGCTGAGCCACCCTGGGGCTAAAAAATGCTTCATGTAGATGAGCTATACTTACAAAATGTTGTCAGTGTAAGCAAAGAGAAGGATGCAAGATTAAATTCTAGATGGCTTGCTAATATATCCATGCATACATTAATGTCCCCTATGTAACCCCAATTAATGTTATAACTGCAAGAGAAAACTTCTGACTCCTGCTCCTGACACATAACAAAGCACAGTCCTGCACGGCTGTAAGAGCCTCTGAAACGCAGCGTCTTTGCTCCGCAAGAGCAGCCTGTGCTATGGCACAGCCTCAGCTGCTCGTCACACCTGAACAGCAGAAACCAACCCAAATTCAGCCTCATCTTGTTCTCTTCCCTATCTGAACTCTACCTCCTACACAGGATTCTTCCACAGTAATAGGAATTAAGAATGTCCAGCAGCTCTGGAAAAATAAATGGGGTTTCTTATCACAGCTAGATGATGCCCCTAAAAGCACTAGGAACTGTATTCACACCGGACCATCAGGCGTGGTAACGCTGAAAGCTGCAGCAACCAGCTTTTCCTGTGTAAATCTGCTTCCCTGGGAGCTGGAGGCACTTACAATTACACGAGCAGAGGACTTTCCTGCAACTGCTCGTTATTTCCTAAGGCTGCTTTGCGGCTCTGTGCAGCAACGTCTCGAGTTAATCTACAGCTCCTATGATCCACTGAAATATCACGAGGGTCTTGGAACCTGCTGTTTCACAGTGCCTGTGACCAGTGCACGAGTCACTGTTTGTACAGAATTCAGTAGTAAAATGTCGTCCCAAAAAATTACTGAATTGAGAAATGGGAACTGTTGCATCTAAAAAAAATTTGGTATAGAATGTTTTGACCTTATTTATTCAAACTGTCTTTAGAACTCAATTTTTATTGAAGTCAATGTTAATTCATGAAATAAATAGCTCTTAACTACTCTATATTTTTAGACAAGAAAAATTACTCTTTATGGCAGTTTCCAGGAAGCTCAGGCTAAGACATTTCTCACAGATTAATTAATCATCCTGGCTCATCCTCAGATCTTCCCCATCTTTGCTAATTTGTCAGAGAAGCATGGCAACCATTGCAGTGAGGTCTGACTCACGCTTGGACAAGGAAGGATTCTGAGATGATGAAAATGTTCTTTTATTAAAGACAGGAAAGGGAGTATGTCGGATTCCAGGAGCCTTCCCAGGAATGACTTTGCTGCACCCAGATGTATAAAAACAAGCATGATAGAGGTGCAAAGGGCACTTCACACACTCAGCAGAAGATGGCAGTTGGGGAAGAGAGAGCTCTGGCTTGGAGCAGAAGTAAAATAAATCACTAGCCACAAAGAATCTCAAGTAATGGGTAAGACAGGAGCTTTTGCCACCACCAAGGGAAAAGAACAAATGGAATCAATGTTCTGTGGTGATGGGAGAAGCAAATCTCCTTCTGAAAAGTAATTTGCACAAATGTCAATTCATCTATAACCTTAACTTTGGAGACCACTACGCAAATGAATTGCCCATTTGCTCCATGTGGAACTAGCTTTTTTCCCTCTCTCCACTTTCCACTGGAAAGTCATTCCATCAATCCTGACTTTCTCTAAGCTGCCAACAACCCTGCTGAGCTGCAGGATAACACCCTGGTACAGAAAAAAAAAAAAATAAAAAAAGGAGGAATATCCACTGTGGTTCCTTCCCTTCTACAAAGTGAGGCCATCAAAGAGGAGACAACTGAAGACATTTCTGAACTTCCTTGTTTAAAAATGTCCTAGGCTAACATAACAACAGTAACTTACCTGGCTACGTGCTTTTGCACAACTGCCGTCGATGCTTACACTCAAACCCTGCATTAAATTAGGAAACGGAAATAGTAGTTGGAATAGTCTGACATTTAAAGTGTTCAGGCAACCAAGGAGATGCAAGATCCTCACATGGATTTTTACTTTTAAGTTAATCTAAAGCAAGTGGAATATACTTAAAAGAAAAAGAAGTCTAACATCGCAATAATACTAATAAGGTTCATTTAGAAGTCAGTTACCGTTCATTTAATGAACACTGATTAGCTCTGTTCCTGGGAGGAAGGGAAAGAAGCGCATTTAATTTAGAGACAGAACTTGCCTGTCTGAATTTCAGGTGCAGTATTGCTGTACTCAGATTTCCCAACACACCAGGGATTCAAAAGGTACCTAATTTCTAACAAGGCATTTTTACTGAATTAGTGCTTTCTAAGCCATGTAAGAAAAACCTCCATAACATGTCACTGAAGCCTTAGAGCTGCAGATCAAAGGATCCTGAGCTTACTGCACCATCTAGTGTCAAACGAGAGAAAGTTCAAGAAAATCCTTTTAAATTACCTTTGAATTGCATTACATACTTTTCCCCTTTAACAGATTAATAAAACCCAATTTCCTCACCTCCATAAGTTCCAAGGAACATTTATCATCTTACTATGGCAACTTTCTCCGTCACAAAACTTCTCGAATTATAGCATTTTCCCAAATGTTAATACAGCCACGTAACTGAAAACCCCCTTTAAAACTTCAGTGTGTGACATTCAAAGTTGCTGAAGCTGTTGTAAATTTTATCTTCTGCGCACTACTAAGTAGATCAACCTTTAAAAGACGTTTTCAGCTTTCTAAAATTAAGCATTTTCCAGAACTGCGTTGGGTGTGCGGGAAATGCTACAAGAAGAAAAGTAGTAGAAAAGCAAAGTTCTTGCAAAAAATCTGAAGTTACAAAAGTAAAAATGACAGTGAAAAGAGGGTCTAGTTTACATCTGCTCTTGCTCATTATTTTCTTCTGAAAAGCAGTAATCTGGCTAGTGCACACTACGTTTTAGATACTTGAAAGATAACAAGACATGTTCAACATCAGTGTCAGAAAACCTACTCACATGCCTAAACAGTATTTATCATACTCAGCATCTGAGTGTCTCAAAAAGATTTTCAAAATGTCTGAGGACCAGATTTCTGATTATTCAGCACACAAAACTAGTGTAAGGTCATTAAAGAAAATTCTTTTTATATTTTGGTATCCAAAAATAAAAATTCTGACGCAACCAGTAATGACAAGCTCCACTAGGATATTGTTGGACTACATCAGACAACATAATCTGGAATATGAAGTTACAGCCAAGTTTTTTAAGAATTTGTACACAGCAACTTGACATCAAATTTGAGATGCATCTGTTCTATGCAGCATGGGCAATGTCAGGCGCTTTGAGTCACACATATCTTCAGAAAGCTGGACTGAACACTTCCATCCTGAGGGTTAGAAAGTCTTTCAAAATTCCCAGGAATGTTTTACTTAAAGATATACACAGAAGTATAGGCAGGCTCATGCCTGAACTTCAACCATCCTCAAAACTTGTAGCTGTCATGATGCGAGTCTGTGCTCAAGCTGTCAAGCTGGCTGATGGATGCAACCTGACGTGTTCACTGGAAACTTGGAAGCATGAGCAGGGTGATGGTAGCAAGCACTGTACCTCTAAAGACAAGGTGAAACACCTATGAGGGTGCTGAGGCTCTGGAACAGGTTGCCTAGAGAAGCTGTGGATGCTCCATCCCTGGAAGAGCTCAAGGCCAGGTTGGATGGGGCTTTGGGCAACCTGGTCTAGTGGAGGGTGTCCCTGCCCATGGCAGGCGGTTGGAACTAGGTGATCTTTGAGGTCCCTTCCAATCCAAACCATTCTGTGAGCCTATGATTCTGTGGCTTCCAGAGATGGCTGTGAGTACTGTCCCTTGTGGGGGCTGGAACCAGCCACCTGCCTTGAAGCATTTTTTTTTTGATAGCATGATCTTTGCAGATTTCTTTCCAAATGAACACAAATGTATGAAAACAAGCAACTCTTTCCTCTGCCAAACTCTTAGGAAAACTCGTAGAATCATAGAATATCCCGAGTTGGAAGGGACCCCTAAGGACCATCGAGTCCAACTCCTGGCTCCACACAGGACCAGCCCAAGCAGAGCAGATGACTGAGAGCGTTGTCCAGGCACTGCTTGAATTCTGCCAAGCTCAGGGCGGTGACCACCTCCCTGGGAAGCCTGTTCCAGGACCCCACCACCCTCTCGGTGAAGAACTTTTTCCTGATAGCTAAACTAACCCTCCCCTGTCACAGCTTCATGCCATTCCCTCGGGTTCTATCGCTGGTCACCAGAGGGAGGAGATCAGCGCCTGCCCCTTCGCTCCCCCTTGTGAAGATGCTGTAGGCCACGATGAGGTCTCCCCTCAGCCTTCTACTCTCCAGGCTAAACAAACCAAGGGACTTCAGCCTCTCCTCATACGTCTTCCCCTCTAGACCCTTCACCATGTTAGTTGCCCACCTCTGGACACTCTCCAACAGCTTTATGTCCTTTTTGTACTGTGGTGCCCAAAACTGCACACAGTTCTCAAGGTAAGGCTGCACCAGCACAGTGTAGAGTGGGACAATCACCTCCCTAGACCTTCTGGCAATGCCATGCTTGATGTACTCCAGGATATGGTTGGCCTTCCTGGCAGCCTGGGCACACTGTTGGCTCATGTTCATCTTGGTGTCAACCAAGACCCCCAGATCTCTTTCAGTGTGGCTGCTCTCCAGCACGTCATCCCCCAGTCTGTCTGTACAGCCAGGGTTGCCCCTGCCCAGGTGCAGAATCCGGCAAAGTGATTTGATTAAGATGATGTATGGCTTGACCTTAGGACAACACTTTGTTTCCAAAGCATCTTAACTAGATTATTTTTATGCTCAAACATTTTTGTTTCGTGATACCATTTCAAACATAAAAATATTGGGCAAATCATCCTGTCATCAGGGCATTTTGCAGCCACTAAATACAAAAGACTGCCACAAAAATTCTGTGAGGTGCACCCCGGTGCTGCAGACCCCACAGTGAAATTCAGGCAGCGAAATGCAGTCAGGCAGTGACTTAATCCCATGTGCTTGCTGGCTGGGCGGCTGGGCGGACAGAGAGTCCCAGTGACATGGGAGGTGATGTGATCCCTCTCTTGGTACATGCAAACTTGTGACTTTCATTTGGACACATTTCCTGTTGCACCAAATGCTCTGACCTCTATTCAGAATACTGGGGCAGAACAAGCCAACCTTTCCAGCGCAAACAGCTTTTTGTGGAGTTTCCTGACAGCTTTATCCCCCTGCATTTGCCAGTGTCTTCTCACTCCTAAGGCTGGAGTTGACAGGCTGTATTTGGACCCCAGCATTCGTTACGTACCCATAGAGCAGGATCCTAGCAGTTTCCCCTCTCATGCAAGGCATCAAAATACATAAATTGCAGGCACACTTATTCAGCAGGTCTTTAAAAACCAGTATTTCACATTTCCCTAGGAGGGCGTGCCATGAGTTGAGGCGCAGTAAGCCTCAGATTTAGCTGTTATTCAGTGCAGCCCTGTTTATACAATACTGCTGAGAATAGTGTGGAATACTTAATGATACCAGACTTTAGCACGGAAAGTCTATAATTCAAGCCAACAACCGATTCTGTTTGGATTTTGGAGAGTTTGGAACGCTATTTCTCAACTATGTGGAAACGACCACGACAAAAACCTTCTTAACATAGATTTCAGTCACTTTCCAGAAACAACAGTGAATCCAAAGCAGGTATTTCAGATAGGAAGGGTATGACAGTGCCATGAGCTCTTGCAGGTGGTTTATTCCAGCCTACTGAACTCATTCTCTAATGAAAGTTAAGAGACAGGACATAGACTACAGAAGAAAGAAAGCAGGAACCTCAAAGCTATCTGAAGAGACAAATTACTAAATTTAGATTATGTGGCAGGCATGAGACACTATGAAGTGGCAGGTATGCGACACTGTGAACATGAAGGAAAGAAACAAAGACAGAAATCCGCAGACTGAGAAGGGAACCTGCAGAAGACATTGATTTCCAAGAGAAAATAGTATCTAGCTCCTCTCCTCCCACCACATCAGAAAACAGCAACAGAAAAACTTTTTCCTGACACATGAGGAAATTAGACTGGAAGCAGTTTTAAGGAAACTGTAGATGTCTCGGGATACCCTTCACCTCATTTCACTATAAGCTTTTTATCATCATTGCTACGTTATTGTCTTGGATCGTGCAGCCTTACTTGAAAGTCTCCATCTGTGAAGTAAAATCTATTTTTGACTTTCATGAATAAGAAGCACCACTATGATCTTAACACTCAAGGATCCCTAGAGGAGCAGGGATGCTTCCCTTCCAGGGAAGAAATTGCTTTGTCTGTGATAGTCCCCTGAGGTTACACAAAGGCCACATGGAGGTAATCTCTTCCAAATAACTAAGCTGGTCTACTACAGCATAGCAAGATATATCACTGCTTGATATTGTTGGCTTCTGCAGTAGAAGTTAGGTAAGCGACCTGGAAAGCTGCTAAAACGTGAAAAGACAAATGACATACAAACTATACGCAGGAACGACAAGAGCAGAGGACCAAGATTAAGTCACGTGGCTATTCCATGAAGGCTCAGTGCACACCAGCTGCATTCACATCAATCTTTAATAACAAACACTTCCTTCCACTTGTAACCACCCTGTAATCACTCTGCTAGGCAAGCGGTGCCCATTTCACAGGCTTTGAGGACCAGGAGCAAAGCCCATCTGCCTTGTTTGCTGCTTAGTTAATTGCCTGAATAAAACCATTACCCAGAACATCACCACCTCTAGTAAAGAAGATTCTTCATTTTTTACCCTTTCCAGGCCTAGTAGAAAATAAAAATAGAAAAACCATCACGCTCATCAATCCATCAACGCTCCTTTCATTAGAGAAGTTTGAGGAACATCTTCAAATTATTGCAGTCTTATTAAAGAGCAAATGTAATTTTTGGAAATGGATTTCTTTTTGGTTAATATACAGGTTCACCATGAAGATCAACATTTTTTGTCCAGCAAGGTATGTCAGAAGACACCAGACACACATACAGAAAAATCTTCTATATTATTTATAAATAGTTGTCTTAGTAACAGAGAGATGTCTCTACACAACTCTGAATTGCAACAAAACCCAGAGAAAACAGCAAGTGCTTGAGTAGTAAGCATCTGAATAGTGGCAAATGAGCTCCCTTTTCAGGTATAACTTATGACTTTGATGTAGCTTTTTGAGAGATGCAAACCCCAGGGTTTTATCAGGTGGTTACATTTATAGTATTTTTTCAATTTCTGAAGAAGGATAATAAGGAAGAGAAGTCTGCCATGTCAAGATCACCGGGATATTGAGGCAGAGAACCAGCATTATTCCTTTCTCAATGCACAGAAAAAAAGCCTCATTTGCCAGGAATGATTTTTGCTCAAGCAAAAATCTCACTCAAAGCAAAAAGCTCTCTACTCGACACAAAGCTCTCGCAACACAAACACTAAACCATCACCTGTTACACTACACCGAGCATTGAAAACCCATCACAAGACAATAATCTGCAATAATACCTTTCAAAAAGCAGCTTGTCTGTACAACAAGATATAAATAGGTTTCCTAAGCATTTCATACTACATGTTTTCTCATATTTGAGGACCAAAGCCACAGTGAATATTGATCCTACCTTCAAAGGAGAGATGTGTGACTGTAAGACATATCCATGGACATTCTCTATTTGAGACAAGTTCTTCTCTGACACATGAACAAGCTCTGGGCCTCTCACTTCATGGGTTAATCGAGGCAAAGTATGATCATGTGGAGCGTCCTCATCTTGATAACGATATTTCTAGAGAAAAAAGATAGCAAGAAAGAACAGGTAAGCTTGGAGGAGGCAATGCACATGTATTGATTGTATTGGGTAGCAGATAAAGTACCAGATATTAGGCAGTATAACTGTCCAATTCCCTCATCTGTTCGGGAGAGAATACCTCATTTTTTAAAAAACTTTTCATCAAAGAGAGAAAATAGGGGATATCGCACTGATGCACAAAACTTTCACTATCAGATAGACATCTGAGACAACATGCTGGCAAAGGCTGATAATGAGAAAAAGACATGTTGATCAGCTGAGCTCTAACTCACATTCACATCCCCACGTTAAGAACTGCACTTCTATAGCCTTTCTCTGCAAAACATTTGAGCCATTTTCCACTTAGTACTGTGTTCTCTGATGCTCAGAGCCCACATGCACTTCCACAGAGCCACAGCCAGGCAGAATATTACGCTCCAGTAAAGAAGGAGGAGGAGGAGACCAGAGTGTAAATCAGAAGGGGAGTCTTGGGCAAAAATAGAGGGGCAGATAGTGCCATTCTAAATGCTGGTTTTAGCTGAAAGATATATGCTAGAATATTGGAATGAGCAAAATCAAAGGCTAAGTCTTATTTGGAAGGCTATATAAGAAGTTCAGGTATGCTCACAAGGATGTCGTGAAGTGGACGTGCCTGCTGCTCCTGCATTTCACTTTGACCGCTCAGCTCTGGGGTGCTACTTCGTGTACTCATCCCTCCGAAGGAAACCATCACAGTTTATTGCTGCCTTCACTCTCATGTATGGTAACGGTTCAGCAGTTACCAATTATTTCCAGAATACACACGTGACATAATTTATTCGCTTTTTCCTTTCTGGGATATGCCTGCAATCCTTCATGTATTCACTTTTCAGATAACATAATTAATGAATCTATAAAATGACTGGCACCAGACAAGTATTATTTGGGCAAGAAGCCATCAGTCTAATAGATGGTACTCCAACCAATGTCACATTAAAGGCTTGGCACACAGATTATTTAAGCCCCAAGCAATCAATTATTTTTTTGAATCCAGTGAGTACTCTTTCAAAAAAAGATGACTACTCAGAGACACCCCCTTTAAAATGAGTCATTTGCTAAAATGTGATTAGGAGAAATAACCGCAGCATACCAGAGTCATCCCATCTCCTCAGGAAATGGTAAAAATGAAAATGTCCGGTGACAGCTTTCCAAAGAGACAAGACAGCAGTGGCAGAGGCCATAAGATACTTTGGCCAGATCATTCATGCAGCATGACAGCCCAAGAAGCAGTGTAAGGTAGCATTAAGGAGAGAATATCTCTTTATGTCCGTCAGTAAGTCCTTTCCCCATCACCGTGCTGCACTGTAGCTGTCGCACAAATGAGAGCCAAGGCCCAGAGAAAGTGCCTCACCCTGAGGCCTCTGCTCCTGGAAAGCACAACACTTCTGTGCATCTCCATGAGTAGACTTTCCCATGAAAAACTATACTTTATAATTAAAAATGATCATTTTATCTGGTAACTGCACATTCCACTGACAAATTCAATAATACCCGCGTTCATGTGCCATAAACTGGAAAGTTTACAGAACGTATTTCCACTTTTCCATTGGCTTTTATCTCCCTCCCACCCCAAGCCCAGCCTTCTCGTTCTTCACAAAGTATGAGCCTAGAGCATTTCTGGGTCAATCCTGTTACTTGTATGCCTTGTGTTTTTAGCACCAAACCCATTGATTTTCATACATCTCTCCTCCCACAGCATCTCTTCACTGAAATGCCTTCAGCTGCGAACCAAAACAGCTTGACACAGCAAAAAGCCGGTGGTAAGGCTGCAAATACCAAACAAGGCTTGAGACTTTCCTGCAGAAATGCCTCTGTCGCTCTGTCGTGATAGGGCCCTGCGAATGTCCTTGAAATTACCTTATTCCCTAGAAACCAGAGTTTTCTCTAAGGGTTAATTCAAATTTCTGGAGGGTAAAACACGATTGCACGGAAATATTACTCCTCATTTGACAAAAGAACAGGTGGATGTCTTATGATAATTAAATTACAAATCTGCGCCTGCTGCTGACAGGGTATTGTACGCTGCCAACTAGCATCAGATATTTAAAATCCTCTGTAATTACCTATAATGGGGGAGTGGAGTGCGCTGCTGTGAATTTTTAATATGAACATGCCTTTTTATAAGCGATCATTCTCTCTACAATGTGAGATTATTACAGCATCACTGCTCCTCATATTGTACTGTCTAAAGGAGCATTTCTAAGGCTGTGTTTGCCAAAGAGTTGTCAGCTAAACAGGACTGAAGATACGAGTCCAGCAGAAGGTAACAGTCAAAAGTCTTACATTTGAACAAAGCCAGTTCTCAAGAAAAACAAAAAGGTAAAAAAAAGTTGAAGTTACAGTACAAGTTACAGTAACCAGACTGCTGCACTGGCATGGAAATATGGATGTTCTTACATCCTACCTTTGACAGATAGTCAGTGAATTAAGATAGTTGGAGATATGACATTCAGTTTTGGTGAAGAGAACTGTCCTTTACAAAAATCCTCTATCTTTTTATTTTTTTTTCAATTACAAATGGTTTGCTTTGCAGAAAGTGCAAACTGAACATTTCATTTTAGATCAACTCAAACTAGAGTTGTGTCCTTAGCTGTTGAATGTGGTCCTACTGGAGCTGCCATTCAAAAGTACATATCCCTGGTCTTCTCTGCATGTCTCTTTGGCTGGACCATACTCCAGTACATCACACATTACTTCTGTTTGCAATGGGAGGGCCACAAAAGGAGGTAGCAAAATGTGTTACGGGAGTCACGAGGCTCTACAACACACTGTGATATAAGAGCAGTCAGTGAATGCTGGTCTAAGGAGGATCTCCTGTGAGAAGACACCCTAACATGTGCAAGAGACACAGAGGCAAAAAAATGATGTTGCGTTTCATTTAGCTGAAGCTTTAGAGTAGGTACAACTAATAGGTGTTAACAGTGGTAAAAAGGTACCCCAACATACTGTGAGATAGTAACCCATTCATGAGTGGATCCTGTTCCATGTCTCTCTTCAAAGCCAGTCTGATAAAAATACTCTGGCTAGCATAATACATTTTGTCAAAGGAAACAATAGCAATACTAGTTTTAGCTCTTATGCATCAGCATTTCAAGTCTAGAACAGTTTCTGGTTTATGGTCTCCCTTAGGAGGGGCCAGACTTCTGTACCTCAGAAACTGTGGGTCTTCATATAATCATATAACTTAGAGGCCACAGGGAAAGGAATTTCTGCAATTTCCCACATGAAACAATGACCTCTTACAGATCCAGTTATCTCATTGCAATCTGGGGAGAGACAATGCATGCACTTGGGTCCCAATGCTACTTGCTCCTTGTAGAATCCTAGAATGACAGAATGGTTTGAGTCTGAAGGGAGCTCAAAGACCATCTAGTTCCAACACCCCCCCTGCCATGGGCAGGGACACCCTCCACTAGACCAGGTTGCCCAAAGCCTCCTGCAACCTGGTCTTGAATGCTTCCAGCAATGTGGCCTAGCCAGCTTCTCTGGGCAACCTGTGCCAGGGTCTCACCACTCTCTCAGGGAAGAATTTCTTCCTCATATCTAATCTAAATCTCCCCTCCTTCAGTTTAAACCATTACTCCTTGTTCTACCACTGCACTCCCTGATAAACAGTCCCTCTCCAGCTTTCCTGTAGGCCCCTTCAGGTACTGGACGGCCGCAATTTGGTCTCCCCAGAGCCTTCTGTTCACCAGGCTGAATAAACTCAATTCCCTTAGCCTGTCCTCACAGCAGAGGTGCTCCAGCCCTCTGATCAGCTTTGCGGCCTCCTTTGGACTTGCTCCAGCAGCTCAATGTCTTTCCTCTGCTGAGGAGCCCCAAAACTGGATGCAGTACTTCAGGTGAGGTCTCACAAGAGAGGAGTAGAGGGGCAGAATCACCTCCCGCTACTTGTAGCCCAGAACACAGTTGGCTTTCTGGGCTACCAGCACACATTGCCTGCTCATGTTGAGCTTTTCATCAATCAACACGCTCCAGTCCTTCTTCTCAGGGCTGCTCTCCATCCATTCTCCGCCCAGCCTGTAGTTGTGCTTGTGATTACAATCCATATGTAGAACCTTGCACTGGGCCTTGTTGAACCTCATGAGGTTCGCACTGTCCGTCCCACCTCTCAAGCCTGTCCAGGTCCCTCTAGATGGTATCTCTTCCCTCCAGCATGTCAACAGCACCACACAGCTTGGTGTCATCGGCAAATCTGCTGAGGGTGCACTTGATACCACTGTCCATGATGTTAAACAGTGCCAGTCCCAATAGCCCTGAGGGACCGCTCATCACTGATCTCCACCTGGACATCAAGCCCTTGACCTCAACATTTTGAGTGCGACCATACAAACAATTCCTTATTCACCGAGTGATCCATCCTTCAAATTCATATCTCTCCGATTTAGAGACAGTGATGTTGTGCACGAGAGTGTCAAACGTTTTGCACAAGTCCAGTCCCTCACCCACTTGCCTTTTCCCTCAACCCATGATTTGAGCTGCTTAGAACTCCCACACAAGTTAGCCCTGCTGCTAGTTATCTGCTGCAACCTTGACACGGGAGCTACCTTTGAACAGGTCGACCTGCATGATGTTAGATCCAGAATTCAATACACTGGATTTGTTCACAGTTTCAACAACAGGCAAAATCTAAAACCAAAATGAACTCAGTCAATTTAGACAAAAATTTAATCTGCAAAGTCACATTAAGAACATGTTAAAAAAGTGCTTGTATCACTTTTGTATTCATTTTTTTCAGTCTTCTTCAATATGTTGAATTTTACTGGCACCACTCTCCAAAGGATGTAAATTTCAATGTCATACAGATGAGTATCTTGAGAAAACAAACTTCACAATTTGCACACACAGGTCCTTGGGCATTCATCCAATCATGAGTAGAAATAATGTTACTCATTCAACTGATTGCAAATGAGCAACACAGCTTGAATTCTGAATATTTGCAATCAATCTATAGAGTAAAAAGAGAAAAAAATACTCATTATATAAAATGGAAGAAATCACAATCTGCTTGCCAAGACTGTGGAAGTAGATTAAGAAGCTTAAATCATTGAATAATTATACTTATTGTGAATGACTTGCTCTTTTGCTTATCAAGTAGATTTCTAACAAGCTTGTCACTGTATCACAGCAACACCTCCCATCCAAGGAGCCCAAAGAGCTTTACAAGTGGTAGTCAAGTTTGATAACATCCTGTTGAAAAAAAGTATGTGCATCATCTAAAGGGGAGTAAAATTAGGCACAGAATTACAACAACTTACTCAAGGTCACAAAGAGAATCAATTAAATAAGCAAATGATAGAGCTTAAGATATTTTTCCAATAAGTTTTTCTAAGCCGAAGATTTAGTGCAACTACAGTTGCATTAAGAGTAATAATAATAACAATTATTATTATTTAAAAATAAGGCTGTTGGTTGACTACTGCCATTACAACTTATTTTTAGTTTTGGGTTGTTTTTTTGTTGATTTGTCTTTTCCCCCCAGAAAGATTCCAGGAGACAGCAGACTTTCTAAGGTCAGGAATTAGGTTTTATTCTGCGTCAATGTAATAGCTAGCAGTGCTTTGTGTAATTTATATTTTCCTATCTCTGAGAAACACACAGTGATTTTTAGAGGACAAGAGGTTTCCTATAAGAACAAAATTATTTCACAGAAGGGACACTATCGGCACTGAATACGGAGAATTTGCACAGCTTTTCCATTCAGCACAACAAGAAGTTCTTTTTTTTTTTTTCAAGAGGGGAAAAAATGCAATTAAAGGATTTCTTCTCTCACTTTACTGAAATCAGCAGGTTTTTGCTGATTGTGGGGAATATATGTTCAGTTTTTTTAAAAAATAGAGTACATTGCAGCTGGAAAAATATGCTTTACACTATTCTCCCCATCTGTTTTTTTCAGACTCTAAATAATTTAATTTTTCATGATGAAGTGAAATGGCCATTAGCCAAAATACCTCTTCCTTGTGCTAGCTGGACGTAGTTGCACCTTTCCCTCACAAGATGGCACAATAACCATCGAGTTGAAGCATGTTCTCACATTCCGCTCTGAAGTGTTGCAGGGAAAAAATAGGTAGCTACGCAATGTCGTAAAACTTCAAATAATTTTTACTCTGAACTGACCTGGTACAACATGACTTTAAAAAACAAGACGGCAATCTTTTATAGTGAGTCCATATAAAGAGGTAATGATCATACGCAAAACTGTCAGCTGGAGAAAGGTCTAACGGTCCATGTAAGCATCAAAACTTACAAGCGAGAAGGAACCTATTGCGTTTTGCAGGCTTTAGCATGAACAAAACCACCATGTATTGACAAGATTGAGACTAGCCCAGAATGCTGCATTCCTCAAGGAATTCTAAATCCTAATTAAAACCGCCTGCATGCAAATCTGTACCATGAGGTATTCAGCTCCATATGCTGCATCACATTTTGGACCTGTTAACAGCACCAGTTTAGCCCTCTGGAGGTTGTTACTTGCTATCCAATAATTTAAAATAGATTTCAAACTTGAAGTGCCAATGTAAAAAAAGACACTCTAAGAAGGCGGCTTTGCTAGTATTAAATGATGAATGTGGCTGCAGACTATAAAAATCAGTAATTTAAGAAAAAAAAAAGGAGGAGTCCAGCTAATACTGATTGTTTTTCTAAGTGGAGCAAAGGAAAGACGTGGGTGAAAACACACAATTTATCAGCATCAGGCTGTAGCCACCTCTCCATCCCTTTGTCCTGCAATAACTTCATTTGGGTACTCCTTTTTATAGTTTTCAGCTCTTTCCCTCAACATATTTTTTCCTGCTATGTCCATGTTTCCACAATCACTACAGAAGCCTCGATGCCTCATCAGCTCCCTCCTTCATGCCTTCTTTCCCCCTGCAGCTCCAACCACCATGTCCCCATTCCCTGACCCCCCGGCGTGGAAGAACTGAGCCTCACAAATTCTCCTTGTCCACCCCTTGCCCGACCTGAAGAGCAGTTTCTGGCACAGAAGGCTGCGCTGAGGTTATTACTGAGCACTTGGAGAGCCAGAGCTGGCAAATACCACCGGTCGCCGTGCCTCAGTTTCCCTGCCAATAAGCCCGCGGTGGGAATGTAGCACAGCAAAGCAAACACCCTGGTTTTATTTCAGAGCTTATAAAGTAATCATAGAATGTAATAAATAATATATTATTATTACTTGAAACAAATCGTACAGACAAACAAAAACCTCAGAACAAATGGCTTGCCCCCCAAATATTTTATGTATCAAAAATACAGATTTTAATTTGGTCCAGCTTTGCTCAGCACATGACACAGCAGGCCATTAGAGGTTTGCAGCTGAAACCTTCTCCCCAGTCTTCACACTTGGGTGCCCTAGTTAGCTGAATTTATTTAAAAAATAGGACTTTTCGTCCTAGAGCGTATTGCTAGTGACTTCTTCACGGTTATCTAACTACAACAAATAAGAAAATGCTAATGATATGTATCTCTTAGTTTTGCATGTATCTGTTAATGATTTAAAGCTTTAACTATGTATTTTCGTTACATTATTCCCAAAGCCCTTCTGTCCATCAGCCAACAGGATAGCACCTACTCCAGAGGATAACCAAGATTGCCCCCTAACTCTGTTTCTTAGCAGAGGCAATTGTGGTGGGCTTTTTGGCCCCTCAAGCCTGCTCAGTTTCATAGTTCTAATTTGGGGCACTGTCTGTCCATTAGCACCTGCTGGTGGCCACTGTGGAGAGCTCGCAGATTGGAGGGATGCTAGGAGACTGTGCTTAACCCAGTGTTAATTATGCTTCCCTGAAAGGTCTCACTGAAAGGGGTCTCTAGGGAGGGATGGCCTCTGGGCATAGTCTCTAGTGCTGTAGCCTTTCCCAACGAGGCCCATGAGTTCATCTGATTTCCAAGTATCTCATGCAGCCTCTGGGTAGAGTTTTTCCTGATAGCAATGCCAGGCAGGGGTTGTTCTCCACCTTCTACATCTGCCTTTCCTGTGCAGTCCTAATCCTCCATCCTGCTCCTTTACTTGTACTGATCAAGATTAGTTTTTTTAATGGGTTTACCCAAATCAAAATTACACACTTATGGACCTCCCAGCTTCACAAATAGGTGCATCAGCTTTTAATGGTGGAGGCAACGCAGGAGCAGGAATGAGAAGTCAAGGAGGAGCATAGCAATTCCTTGAAACAGCGTTACTGATGAAAAAAAGGTACATGAATATGTATTCTGAGTCCTTTCCTCTCTCGGATACATACATAATACAGTAAGCTTTACCTGTCAGTGCTAAAATAAACCAAGGTATCTATAATGTGTAATGGTAAATCCAAGGAAGGCTGACTTGAGATTTCTCTAGGAAAGAGAAAGAATAGAAAAATCATCAAAACACTGACTGGAGCAAATGGGGATGAAGACCAAAGCTCAGGTGGCAAAAACAGAAAAGACAGAGAACAGCCTCGGTGCTGCTCTGGTGCTCAAACATACTTGTGCAAAACCCAGGGGAAAGCATTTGTCGTCTCCCTCCGGGGCTAGTTTGCACAGCAATAGCTGCTCCCAGCAATTACTCACATGGCAGAGGCCTGTGGCCCTGAAGATGGTGGCCTTGCCCCCTGCCAGGCTGTGTAGAATTTCCATCTAGGGCTGCGTGTGGAGAGTCATTTTAAAATTTGACCCTGTCACTGCTCACACATTCCTATTTCCCAGACTTCTTGATATAAGAGTTCCCATTCATACCCTTGCTTTTTCTGCAGTCCCAGGTCTAAATGAAATCTAAGAGAAAAACTAGACTCTTTTGCTTAAACAAAGACTCAGTTCATAGGTTAAAAGACAGATAAATCCACAGAGTAAAGCACTCAGCAGCCAAGATTTCCTCATGAACCCTATCACACTCACTGTGCAAACTTGCCAATCCTTTGGGAATTATTTGTGAATCTCTGTGAGATTCCAGTATCGTTTCTTACAGAAACTGGAGAATTTTGGAGAAAGGCTGTATGAGGTAAAAGGATGCTCTCAGGCTAAGATAGGCAAATGCTATTGGAGATAACTTTCTATTCTTGCTTTTGCCACAGAAATCTCATGCAGCAGTAGGCATTTCACCAAACCAAACTTTCCAAAGGTGCAGAACTGACATACTCCTCACTTTGAGAGGTTTCGGTAGACACAGATGACCAGTTTTTGCAGAAGTGCTGACTAGCAGCAGCAGAAATCAGGAGAAGTTGGGCTTTGCACAGAAAAAAATGCAGTGGAATCCTGTGTCCTCCAAGAAGCCAGTATAAGGTGGAACTGTTATCAGCTGACACTGGCCACCTAAAACTTCTGATACAAGAAGGACATTGAGCTGTTGGAGCGTGTCCAGAGAAGGGCAACAAAACTGGTGAAGGGACTGGAAAACAAGTCTGATGAGGAGCGGCTGAGGGAACTGAGGTTGTTTAGTCTGGAGAAGAGGAGGCTGAGGGGAGACCTTATTGCCCTCTACAACTACCTGAAAGGAGGTTGTAGTGACATGGGTGTCAGTCTCTCCTCCCAAGGAGCAAGCGACAAGATGAGACAGAATGGCCTCAAGCTGCGTCAGGGCAGGTTTAGGTTGGATATTAGGAAAAACTTCTTCACAGAAAGAGTAGTGAGGTGTTGGAATGGACTGCCCAGAGAGGTGGTTAAATGACCGTCCCTGGAGACATTCAAAAAACGTGTAGATGTACCACTCCAGGACGTGATCTAGTTGGCATGGTGGTGCTAGGTTGACAGTTGGAATTGATCTCGGAGGTCCTTTCCAACCTTAGTGATTCTATGATTCTATGATTCTATATAAGCAGGTCTATCAGGTTCCCTTGCTAATAACTATAATCACAACATTGCAGGTATATTTACCAAAGCACTGCTCACCGAAAGCACTTTTTCTCTCCTTTTTTTCTAACTTGGACTGAAAGCAGCTCAGGATTTAGGCATTTTGAATGAGATGAATTTCATTCTCGGTACTGCAAGCAGGAGAGAGAAACTAGTGGACTCATTTAATCTTGTTTTGTTAAAGGAGTAAAAGTTATAATCACGCAGGGATATTGTGAAAATAAATTCATTAATGTTTATGAGATACTTGGATAGTGTGGTCAAGGTCAGTAGAACAGGAAAAACCATGAGAAAATTAATAATTCTGTAAATGGACAGTTTGTACTGCACACATTAAATAATGCGTGAAGACATATGTTGAAAATAAAATGCCATATGAAGTACCATTCCAAATGACTGAAAGAAGCAGAGGGCTTGTGAAAACAAAAATAACTATGTAATTAAGAATTTATTTGAGTTATATTATAATGCTACATTACAACATATGGCCCCAGAGGGCCTGAAATAAAATTGCTTAGAGCATGTTAATTCTTGTATTTGCTAAACCTGAGCGGTTAACTTTATAACCCCGCCATCCCTTAACTGTTCTTTGAACACAATGTATACATACATAAAAAAACCCTCATAAACTTTAATAGCATTCCTGCTTCTTCTACTATGAAGAAGGTATAGAGATAAGTACTGAATTTGTCAGTATTTGTGGAAAACTGGCTCTTCTTAAATAAAAATACAAATGTGCTGTGTACATAAACTTGAAAAATAATCTCACTCTTGTCACTCGGATGAACCCAGACCATTATCTCAGAAGATAACACTCTTTTTGTACCAAACCAATTTTTGTTGGTGCTGGAAAAGTTATTACAAGTCTCAAATATCTACTATTTTTATCAGTCTCATCTTTTAAAAGCTATGAGTTTTTGCTAACAAAAAGATGGATTTAGCACATCTTAACTAGATGTTCAACAGGCCAGCAAAACACATTTATGGCAGGTGAATTTGCATGTGCTTGACATCCATAAGAGTCAAGATCAACATTTCCAAAGCAGGGCACTTAATGAAAAAGCAGCTTTGGACCTTTGGTTCTTAATCCATCTACAGCCTTTTAGTACAGCATAATTGTGGCAAAATAATCTGTGCTTTCACATACTTTAATAAAGCCCTGGTTAAGGAAGCAGACAAAGTAGCTGTCTTTATAAACAGAATGTAGAGAAACATGAAGCTATGAACAAGGGAATATTTACTTTACTGAGGCGATCACCAAAATCAGTATTTCCACCTTTACACCTCTCCACAACCAGCCTAGTGCCTGATCTAAGGAGTTTATAGTTCCAGGGGAAGCTCCTTCAGCTCACCGGTGGCAACACATGGAGGTAAAACTACTCTCAGGTGCGGAGCTGGGCAGGAAGACAGCGTCCCTTTAAACTGCACTGCCTGCAGGTACACCGAGTTTAATGTCATGGGAAAATCTCTTGGGTTTACATCCATTGAGCCCACAGAGGGAACGAATCCACCACTCCTGGGGCCATACCTTACGTGAAGTGAAGTGGGAAGAACTTATCACCACCACTACTTATTTTATTTAAAAATAAAAGAAAGGTATTACATCTGTATTTTCTGAAGGGCCAAGCAAGTCTGCCAGCACAGCCTTCCTTAGCTTTTCAAGTCCCGTGGGGCTCAGACCAGACCAAGGCAATGGGTTGGTCATGGTCAAGAGAACTGCAGGTAGCTGGTAAAATTGCAGAAAAGAAAGGGATATATGCACAGATTTTTACATCCTATAGAATTGCTTTTAGATCTAGACAACTCAAGGTTGCCATTGTCCTGTTTGGACAGATCAATATTTTTCACATTTGAACTTAAATGTGAAAATCAACCAATAATTACTCTGCTGGATGGAGACAATTATTCTTTGCTGAGGCTATTGTTATTTTGGGATCTCCTTTCATAGTCCTGTTGGAAGAATAGGCAATTTTTTATATTTTTTTTTAAATTTTTAAAAGATCTGGAGCACTGACATTTTGAATAAGCCAACTGGGCTCTGAGTCTCTGCAAACATAAGCTAGAGTCCTTGCCTAGATTATCAGGCACCTGTTTTGTGTCATGTTATAGTGTATATCTGTATACGTGTCTGAAAAGTCCTTTAGAGGACTGTGCTGTAAAAATTCAAATTTTTATTATATGGCATAGAAGACTCACTGGGCACCAGACAATGATTTAGATGTAAATTTACTAACAGTCCATTTTCTTGAAAATCAAGATTCTATGGCTGCAAGTTGCGCCAGGGAAGGTTCAGGTTGGAGATGAGGAGAAAATTCTTCTCTGAAAGGGTGGTTGGGCATTGGAACGGGTTGCCCAGGGAGGTGGTGGAGTCACCATCCCTGAGGGTGTTTAAGGAAAGGTTAGATATGGTACTTAGGGACGTGGTTTAGTGGGTAATAGGTGGTGGGGGGATGGTTGGACTAGATGATCCTTGAGGTCACTTCCAACCTTAATGATTCTATTCTATTCTATTCTATTCTATTCTATTCTATTCTATTCTATTATCACCTGACTCTTCCGTTGGATACAACTGTTGTGTCTCACCATTGCGTCTGCCTGTCTTTGAGCTGAATTCTACAGTATTCTGCTCCTTCCTTCTTGATGACGTTTTTGGGTTCTTTTATAGTTGCAGAAAGCAGAGGAAGACAAAGGGGAAGGTTGAGTGCTTTAGAAGTTAGTAAAGTAATCTCTGAAGCAATAACAAATTTCTTTCTTGCACACTGACCTTACC
Organism: Psophia crepitans; assembly: GCA_013399095.1. Taxonomy (NCBI): domain Eukaryota; kingdom Metazoa; phylum Chordata; class Aves; order Gruiformes; family Psophiidae; genus Psophia; species Psophia crepitans. Next base: position 667,288 of record VWZZ01004028.1, read on the forward strand.
AATGTTCAAATCCATCCTTCCTTGCAATAATGTTTAATTAAAAGGTTAAACCCCTACTGCATTCAATAAGAATCCCTATTTGAAAAAGTCTAGGTAGTGTAACAACCTTTTTCAATTTCTTTACATTTTCAGATGAAGGAAGTATATGTTTTATATAAAATATCATGAAGAAGAAAAAATCTAAATTCGTTTGGTCTCAGGAAGGCTGCATAAATGACTGCCAGCTGAATAACAATGTCATGGTACATTTTCTGTTGTTCTTAATTATTAGAAAATGAGGACGAAGCAAAGCCCATCCTGGTTAAAATTAGATTCAGCCCAGATCATAAGGCAATCATGAGGCACTGTTAACTTTGAAATGAAAGACAGTAGTATAAAATGATACCCAAAACAAGACTCAGAGACAATCCCAAGCAAATAGCTTGGTCTAGACACAGCAGTTTTATTATTAGTCAGAGAGGGTTTTGTAAGTCCTGACCCAACAAATGAGTTGATTGATTATATAAATAAATATTTTCCAGAGCTTTATATATGCAGTGGGCCAAATCCTCAGATCTGCAACATCCATCTGGCAACATGGCCTAATTAGGGCTACTTGATTACTCATTTTCCATCTTTCTTAGTACTTGCTAGATAGATAGTCAAAGACCTATATCTCTCCATGGTTTTTAATGAAGTAGTACTGTAAACTTCCCAAACTAAAAGTTCTTTTGTAAAAACCACATCTATTTCTCTGAATAAACCACCTTTCCAAAAGCAAGCAAGTCACTCTCCATTTTCTCTCAATCCTCTGCTGCTCAGCTGATAATACCAAGAAGGAAAACAATTTATTGAGTCTGGAGTTGTGATTTTCTACCAAGGAAAAGAAATGCTTCCTGGGAACCAAACTGAGAGCTACAGCTCATTTTTATCTTGACAATGAGAGAGCGAGCATGACTTTAACTTGTTGTTGACCTTTGTTGCAGTTGGATCACTGATCTAAAAGTCAGTGGCTATATATATAACATTATTCACATCAAACTATCATATATAGAGTGGGAAAAACACATTTTACTATTTATAAAACTTCTCTGCACGAGCAAAGTTCTGCAAACATTAATCACAGCTGTGTGAATGACTATCCACACCATGGAAAATGCACTTTTTTGAGTGATTCATCTCATCTCTGTTGCTCAGGAAGGGGTGGACTGCCCTTTAGTGGTCCCACGTGCTTGACACGAATTACCCAAAAGCTGAGATTTTGGCACTGGTGAACCTCACCCAGAAGCTCTTCTGGCTCTCAGACCTTGAGATAAACCGTGGGCGTGTGCTCCCCCTTAGGATGTGTGTTTATTTTTCTGCGTAGTGACTTGGCATTTTGTCCTAATTGCTACGTGACTAAACCAAAGTGAAAACTGCCTCTGTGGGAATTGCCACAACTTGTTGTGAACATACATCCGCATTTTTGAAAGCTGATAATCTCCAGGTGGTGTTAAATTAGCCTGGTTCTTCTGCAGCTCCCTTGGGAAGGGCTGCACCATGTAATTTCCCTTGCTATCATGCAAGCGATTAGACTCAATGTTGAACGTAGCATTAGTCAAATCCCAGTGGCCAGTAATATTTTGGCCCTATACATCCATGTTCTCATAAATACCTTTCAGCTTTATTAGCTTATTAAAAGTGTAGCCTTATTAACTTTTTTAACCACCAAACTGATGATTAAACAGTGCAGCAGGAAATGTTTTCAAGAGTTTCTTTTACAGATGATTAACTAGTGATATGAGATGTGCTTAGTTGTCTGAACAAATGTAGGATGATATCTCACTTTTGTACTGACTGTTCTCATTTTTAAACAATATTATGGCAATAGTGAAATACCTGGAAACGTAGGATCTTAACACTTTCTCTTCTTGAGCTTTCCAACAATTAAAAGTGTCATAGAAGCACAGTAAAAATGTTTCCTTCATTTCTTATTTCACTGTGTTTACAACAAAATTCAGTGCAAATCTCTCTCTTAAAAAGCGTGATGAATCAGACCCCTAAAATACATAGCACTAACAGGACAAAGTTTGTTCTCCAAGCTTCTGAAGTACTTTGTCAAAGCCAACTTTTTCCAAGTGAAGTGCGTTCAATTGTTGTACCAAAATTTCTGAAGTGTTTTAGTTATTATGTTTAATGCATAAAAATGTACAGTTTCTGAGTTCCTCCCACCTCACTAACTTTTGCACATCAATGCTGCTCATTTGCAAGAGCTCAGCGCTCACCTGGAAAAGGTCAGATGTCTGTGCTTTCCAACACACTTGCATACCTTCTGACAACTCTCTGCATGCTATCAGATTTAACCTGCCTGTGAAATAATTTGAACACCTGCACTTTAGACAGATATTGCCAAGCTATACTAGCCAGTGTCATATGCATAAGTGGCTAATCACGTATTCTGGACCCATTCTGTTCCTTGTTCCGGCTTCAGAATGCTTCATATTTCTCAGAAGTACTTTTATGTAAAAATCACTGACTTGGAACAGACTATATACAGCCCATATATACAGTTCTATACAAAAACCATGGACCCCTTTTTCTATACTAGAAATCCAAAGTTGCAAAAGGTGCTCTTGCCAGCAATCTTCTTTAAATTTATTTTAAAATAAAGAAAAAAGGGTAACCAGTTCCTTCAAAACACGAATACTTAAAGGGAGTTTATATCTGGCATTTCTATCCTGTGATGTACTTGTTTATTTTTATAAGTTTGCAGTCTTTCTAGGATATGTCAGAAATCAGTATTTGGTCCTCCTTAGTAGGATGTGGAATTTAGATTCCTTGTTATCAGTAGGAAAATGTAGTCAGAAAACACTCAAAAGCCCATGCAAAGGATAAAAACCCAAAGATATCCCAAGTGGAACTGATGCTAATATTTGTATTTGTTTATACCACTACCCGAAGGGGTTTCACATGAAATTCTACTATTTCAAAACCTGCTTAAGCTGCTGTCATAGTGAATTAAACAAAGAATTGCCCTGAAAATAAATTGCTAAAGAAAGTCAACATATCAGTCAACTGCTTTACTTCAGGTGGAGTGGCAGTTTTTAAAAATAATACAAGATGCTAACACCTAATGCAAAACAAAACTCAAAGGAAGATTTGAAATACAACAGTTTGTTTGCTAATGAGACTTTAATTATTTTCAGGCAATTAATGAAGACATTCCTAGGAGACATTTACAAAAGGAAAATGTTTCATCATTTCAGTTTCAACTAACCTAGAGTTGCATAAAGTCACATAAGCAGCCAACATACAGACATATTCATACAAATTTCATTTTCCATTTATTCCCTGCCCCCAAACACGAGCTCGTTTTATATTTTCACCTAAAAACCCTTTAATGTACCTGTTTTAGATTTCTGTATATTGAAATTATAGATAAAGAAGGCTCAGAAGAGAGAATAATACTATTCATTAGACCTGAAGATCTAGAAGAGATAACTATAATTTATTAGGGCTTTAATATAGCTGGGAAAAAATGGGCAAACATTTGGGCACACAGTCTCTACTATTAAATTAAATTTGTTTCTATCTTTAGACATTCCTAATATGTTTGCCAATTGATTAATTAAGACAGAATTATAAACAAAACAAAACAAAAAGGAGTTCAGGGATGATGTTAAAATCCTCGTTTCCCTCAAGGATGAGGGAATTTCTAGGTATCCTCAAAGTGCAACTGCCTAGTCGAGAGTTTCTTGAAACTCTCTCTGATCTCTTATGCAGTCCCTTGTACTTCCAAATTTCAAAAGAATTTTAAAGAAGGGCTAAATTATTTCTAAGTTTTCCTACAACTGATTAAGTGGAGAAATTCAACACACATATCTGGTTTTAAGAATCACTTGATTCCTTTAGCGTTATCACTTTCAGTGAAATTTGCTTCACATAATCTGACAAGCCTAAGGTGAGATGCACAGGCTTACCAGTTAAGGGTTTGCATTCATCCCTTTGTGTGAGATGCTTTGCAGAAGCCATCACAGTGACAATTAATTTAAATAACATGAAATATTCAGTGAAACCAATTCCCTCTCCCTGCGTAAATGGCCATTTTAGCTGACTAAGAACACAAGCGGCGAGCTGAATACTGATGGCAGATCTTTTCCTCCGGATACGCAGAAACCACTGAATGCAGAACTTTCTCCTTCGGAAAGTAGGTTCTTAATTTCCTGAGATTCATTAGAAAATCCCCGGATAATGCTGTGTCCAGCAAGTATACCCATTTGTCATCAACATCATTTGAATGAATGATCGCTGCTAACGGAGAGAGCTTTCCTGTGCTGTCAACACTCTTACATTCACGGATGAGTTATGCTGCCTTCTGCCCTGCTCCAGCCCTGCAGCACTGCTTGAGAGACCTCCAAGAGGTGCAAAGATCACTAGGAAGAAGCAAACCAAGAAAGGGAGTGGAGAATGGAAGGCTTCCCCTTGTGAAATAAAGGAGTGAGGGTGGGTTGAACACTTCGGAGTTCTGCATCAGCAGCAGAACAGTTAGGGAAGAAGGTCATCAGACAGTAAGCAAAAACAAAACAAAACAAAAAGGCCAGCAATTTCACAAACACGTGACTGGCCAAAGAGAGTTCACAAATGAAAAAAAATAGATCACACCCTTTTATTCAATACAATCTTTCATAAACAACTCACGATTTGGTGACTAGATGGAGGAATTTGCAACTCTTGGGAATGCTGAAATATAGAATTGCAGTAACAAACTCTGAGGAGGCTGAGGAGCTTCAGAAGGAAAGCAAGGGCTTGAAGAACTGAAATATGTCGACATTGTATGTAGACATAGGAACAGAAGGAAAAGGAACTAGAAAATCTGAAAATGCCTTTGTCAACTCTAAGAGGTGAGGAGATAGATATAAAAAATGATCGTTGATGGAAACAGACAAGGTCAGAGGGGTCCATGATCAGTGTACGTAATATTGCCAAAACAGCAAGAGTGAGAGCTTCTCTTTCCAAGGAAATGTTATGGCTCTGATTTATAGAACTGAAGTACGAGGTTTCCAACAGAACTCTTGACAGAGTACATGCACACAACCAGGTATGCACAATATGATATAACGTAAACAACGTTGTCAGTCTCAGCTTGCACTGGAACACCTGTATAGGCATCAGTAATAAACAGCATTAAAAAAGGCTTTAAAGGAGTGTTAGTAAATTCATCTTACTGAATTTGAAATGAAAAGTCATTGGGAATGTCAACTGCAATTTTTCTGGCTTTCTTGGTGCTCTGTAATTTCTTAGGCGGAGAGAAGACTACACTGTCACAGGAAAAAGAGTTTCACTAAGACATGTACAGTGTTTTTTATAGGGAAGAAGAATACAATTCCTGCAAAACTTAAAGCACAGAATATCTGGTTTATTCAAAAGATTCCTACTAGCTGAGTGGGATCACAATGACCAAATGAACTAACTTTAGTCGTATAGAAAGACATTTCACTTCACAGTGACAAACTCACTTGCCAGTTTGGTGGTGATGTTGAGAATTACCAACAGTATAAACTCCATTGATTTTGCAAACAGATTTCTTTACGTGAAATGAGATACTATAATAATAATTTACTTCTATTTCACTTTATAACTTTGAAAGGCCTAAAGCCACGTCTGTGTTTCCGATGCACATTTCTGCTAGTATCAGTGGTATGTATTCAAAATTTTCTCGAGGACACTGATATATGAACAGGTCTGACAGGTCTGCAGATATCAGAAGCAGCAATAGGTAAGCACCCTTCTTACTGTAAGTAAACTGTTTGGCAGGAAAACCAGCTTCACCAAATGAAATTATTTCATTCACAGAAATTCTTTTCATAAACTGGTATCTTCTGTCAGTAATCTTGCCTCATTTGTTCATGTTTTCCAGTATGGGAAGAACAGATATTACTTAGGGTTCTGTCTGGATTAATAAACAATATTTACATGTTTCCCATTTCACATCCTCATACTTATAAGATCATTGAAGGTTGCAGACATGGGACCAAGCATGGGACATGCATGGGCATTTGCTTTCCATAACTAGGTTTCACTTATTATTGTGTTCTCTATAATTATTATTTCTTTTTTCCAAGCTAAACTTCTGAAAAAGAAGAGAAACAGAACCCTTCAATCTAAAAGTAAAGCTTTTGGAGGCAACAAGTCCCATAACAAGATTCCTATGAGACTCAGCTGTCTTCAGTTGAGTTATCCTCCAGTTCTCCTGTTATCTCAGTTCTCCTCGTTATCTCCGGATAACAAGCTATTTTCCAGTATCTTCTGAAAATTGAAAAATCTTGTTTCTCCTCAGCAAATTAAAAGGAAAGGTCCAAAGCTGCAGCCCCTAGAAAGTCCCTCTAAGTGCCTACAGCCATTTGCCAGGCATTACTAGGCTAGCTTTAACACCTCATATTACTGCAATCATTATCCACAAAATCAATAGCAATGCAAGGATTTGAAAGCAAGTCTCCAAATCATACGCTAACCCTCAGCCACAGAAAATTCCCCACTCAGGCTCATGGGAGAAGAGAAATAAGGGCTCTAGCAGTGAAAACCCTAATGCCATGCACCTGACTCAGAGCCGTTACTGAAAATATGAATGTGGTCACACTGTCTTTTAACAAAAATAAAGCAATAAAATATATTGAAGAGTTCTTGAAATTTTAGGTTTTCTAATGGCAGGCCTGTGTACACCAGTGGATACATCAGAGTGGCATCTTTACATGCAAAACAGAGTCCATCTACTACACAGCTTTGTAGTATATCCAACAGGGAACTGGCAAGGTGATATTAAAAAAAAAAATCCATCACCATCTGCACACAAAGTGAAGCTGACATTTTAAGTTCTGGTCAATGAATTTCCTTTTCTTCAAGGTCTATTTACACTTGAGTTTGACAGGACTCTTACTGGGGATATAATCACCAGCACTACTCTGCAATTCAGAATGAGAACAAGGACATTATTAGTAACGGGAACATGGGTGTGTTGCGGTTTACTTAAAATTGTAAAAAAAGGATTTCAAGAAGCAGTATTTAAAGCCTAAAGAAACAATTCAACTCCACAATGAAATATTTTTCACGGCAATACCTTATATTTCACTATAGGCAACAGAAAACATAGCTTCATTACTAAAAATCACCAGGTAAAAGAAGACTTTAAGAAATAAGCAGCACAACTTTTTGCACGTTACTTTCCTTATTTCAGAGGAAATCTGTGTGCAGAGGAGCCACAAAAATTCCCTTGTAGCCAGGGGCTGTAGCATTTTAGGACCACAAAAACCTGTGGAACTGGTAAAAACACAGAAACTGAGAGGGTGAAGGAGCATCGCACACAGCCAAATGAGATTGCTAAGCCATGCTAACTATGGGGAGGAGGAAGTTTTCCTCGCAGGCAGGCACCTCACTGAGCATTATACGCAGCTACTTTTGTCCTTGGTGTGATGTTCTCGCTCCTACAGCCCACAGGTTTTGCCATCTTGCTGCACTCCCCTGTAAGCACAAAGTGACTAGAAAACATCTACGGGTTGTTTCAAGATCTGAAAACCTAACAGTACGAATCTGGCACTCGAGCATGCCACTGGGATGTTAGTAGAAATCTTAGATATGTGTAGGAGGGAACCAGAGGTTTTCCACAAGGCAGCCACAGGGCTAATGATGGAAAATTGTGTTGTTGGACATTCCCAAGACTGCTCTTTAAAAACAGTATACAAATAATCAGCTATTTGCTGCCTCCTGTAGGACTGCAATCAGCTTATAATTTCAAAAGCTATTATGAACTCTGTGAAAACCATGTGTTCCAACTGCATATAAATGTGTTATGTGGAAGGAAGGATTGTTCGAACTAGGTTTCACTCATGAGTTTTCAAAAAGCTGATTTATGTTCTGGAGGTTGAAAACAGTTCTCAGCAGGTGAAAGCTAATGGTCTTAACTTACTAAATGTTTGTTAAAAGAAAAGAGGAAAAAAGACAGTGAGAGCAAACTTTTCATTAACTTGAACCTGATTCTCGTTTACACAAAAGCTGGTGTACACCACACTAGCTGTGCAAGGAGATTTTTAACTGTGAGTAAATGCATAGTTTTTCACCCAGCTTAGCAACTCTTTATGGTGGCAAAGGTGGGTTTAATAGTGTTCATGCAAATAAGAATGAGGTCAAGTATAAAATAAATAATTTCTTTAATAAATTAGCAGTATAATGTGGGATTTAGCCACCAGACCAGCGTAATGTTTAGAAATGCAATACTGAGACAACAGTGGATGACAGCCTTTGGTTGTGATTTTGATTAAATTCTTATGAACCATTGTAGCTCCAACGATTCAGTCTCAGACTAGTAATTACTGCAGGGGAAACCCAGTTCTGTCAGCTCCTATGAACTTTGGTATCGTTACTGAGAACATGGCTAAGAGATTCAGGTTATGAGTAATAAAATCTGATTTAATAAATTAAATATTAAAAAGATAGAGATTAAAATACTTTTAAAAGTCTTATGTAGTCTTTTCACTAATTTAGCTAAAAGGACTGTGTTTTAAAAGTCAGTTCTATAAGCCTGTTTTGTGAGGGTAAAATTGATTTCCCAATGGGCGGGGACACCCTCCACTAGACCAGGTTGTCCAAAGCCCCATGCAACCTGGCCTTGAACATTTCCAGGGATGGGGCATCCACAGCTTCTCTGGGCAACCTGTGCCAGGGCCTCACCAACCTCATCATGAAGAATTTGTTTCTTATATCTAATCTAAATCTCCCCTCCTTCACCTTAAGGCCATTACCCCTTGTCCTATCGCCCCCTGCCCCTCTCCAGCTTTGCTGTAGGCCCCTTCAGGTACTGGATGGCTGCTCTAAGGTCTCCCCAGAGCCTTCTCTATTCCAGGCTGAACAAGCCCAGCTTTCTCAGCCTCTCTTCATAAATGAAGTGCTTCAGTCCTCTGATAATCATCTTTGTGGCCTCCTCTGGACTCACTCAAACAGCTCCACGTCCTTCTTGTTGCATTGGGTTTGCATGGCAAAGTTTTGGTAGCAGGGGGCCTACAGGAGTGGTTTCTGTAAGAAGCTCCTAGAAGCTGCTCCCATGTTTGATAGAGTCAATGCCAACCAGCTCCACGATGGAGCTGCCACTGGCCAAGGCTGAGCCCATCAGCAGTGGTGGTAGTGCCTCTGGGATAACACAGTTAAGAAGGTGAAAAAAACCTGCTGCTCAATAGAAACCAGAAAAGAAGAGTGAGACTACGTGAGAGGGACAACTCTGCAGACACCAAGGTCAGTGAAGAAGGAGGGGGAAAAGGTGCTCCAGGCACCGGAGCAGCGATTCCCCTGCGGCCTGTGGTGCAGACCATGGTGAGGCAGGCTGTGCCCCTGCAGCCCATGGAGGGGGGGTGACGGGGTGTAGAGATTCCACCTGCAGCCCGTGGAGGACCCCGCACCAGAGCAGGGGGAGACACCTGAAGGATGCTGTGACCCAGTGGGAAGCCCGCGCTGGAGCAAGCTCCTGGCAGGAACTGTGGCTCCATTGAGAGAGAAGCCCACACCAGAGCAGGTTTGCTGGCAGGACTTGTGACCCTGTGGGGGACCCACAATGGAGCAGTCTGCTCCTGAAGGTCTGCACCCCATGGGAGGGACCCGCGCTGGAGCAGTTCATGAAGGACTGTAGCCTGTGGGAAGGACTCACGTTGCAGAAGTTGGTGGAGGACTGCCTCTTGTGAATGGGACCCCGTGCTGGAGCAAAAGAAGATTGTGATGAGTCCACCCCCTGAGGAGGAAGGAGCAGCAGAGACATGTGATAAACTGACCGCAGCCCCCATTCCCTGTCCTCCTGTGCCACTGAGGGGAGGAGGGAGAGAAATGGGGAATGAAGTTGAGCCCAGGAAGTAGGGAGGGGAAAGGTGTTTTAAGATTTTGTTTTATTTCTCATTACTCAGCGCTGGTTTGATTGGTAATAAATTAAATTAATTTTCTCAAGTTGAGTCTGGTTTGCCTGTGATGGTAACAGGTGAGTGATTTCTCCCTGTTTTCATCTCAACTCACAAGCCTTTCATTATGTTTTCTCTCAGCCTATCCTGCTGAGAAGAGTGATAGAGTGGCTTTGGTGGGCACCTGGGCTCCAACCAGGGTCAATCCACCATACTTGTNTAGGGAGGGGAAAGGTGTTTTAAGATTTTGTTTTATTTCTCATTACTCAGCGCTGGTTTGATTGGTAATAAATTAAATTAATTTTCTCAAGTTGAGTCTGGTTTGCCTGTGATGGTAACAGGTGAGTGATTTCTCCCTGTTTTCATCTCAACTCACAAGCCTTTCATTATGTTTTCTCTCAGCCTATCCTGCTGAGAAGAGTGATAGAGTGGCTTTGGTGGGCACCTGGGCTCCAACCAGGGTCAATCCACCATACTTGTCCTGGGGACCCCAGAGCTGGAGGCAGTACTGCAGGTGGGGTCTCACAAGAGTGGAGTAGAGGGGCAGAATCCCCTCCCTCACCCTGCTGGTCACACTGTTTGTGATGCAGCCCAGGACACGTTTGGCTTTCTGGGCTGCCAGCGCACACTGCTGGCTCATGTTGAGCTTTTCATCAACCAGCACCCCCAAGTCCTTTAACAAATTTAAGAAATGTTTGTCAATGCTTTGAGTTGGAAATTCTTTACATATTACTCTACATTTCAGAATGGAAAGAAAGAAGTTAAAAAATTTTCACTGAATAAAGTTTGAGCAAATTATCCAGGAACATGTTTTACAATTTTGAAATATTAGAATACAAACTGTTAAATAGAAAATAAATCAATACATTAAACATGTTAGAAGAACTAAGTAAATCACAATATGAAACTGAAGTAAAAAATTAATGTGATCATGTCCTGAGGGAAAAGGTAATTAAAATGGATATGTTCTTATGAAATGCTCTAGTCTCAATGAAATTGCATTTAAAAAGAAAAGGGACTAATCAGCCAGATCTAAGACAATGTTTGAATAACAAAGATTTTGCTGTTCAGCATTGATACAATATTTAGAAACAAATACTTACATTTGCATTGTCATTTGCAAGAAAAACTACTTGTTCTTAATCTGCTAGTTTTTCTAAACTCTGGCAAACCTGATCATATTAACTTAGCCTATGATCATTAGTAAACCTGGGACCTAATTTTTATAATGATGTACTTACTGCTGGACGTACTATTCCACTTTCAAATCAAAAGAATATCAAGCACTTCTGCAATGACCTAAAATCTATTCAAGTCAGTGGAAGGACTTTTTTCTTTGGGCTTTTATCCAGATTTCACATTTTGTTTGAAAGATTGAATTGTGAGCAAAGAACAAATAGCGCTACTGGACTGCCTGTACTGAAGTGCTAAAATGAGGGGCAGAGGTACATAAAGTACCTTTTTGCCTTTTCAGTAGTGATACTTGAGAAATGCAGCTAACAGGAGCTTAAAACCATTAGTCTTCAGAAATGTCTGGCAAAATCTGTACCTGGATACACCTGGATTCAGATAATGGAAGCCTTGGGATCATAACTATTCAACATTACTCCCTACAGACAGATGGCTCAACAACCTGGTCCTTATCTTCAAAGCCTGTATTGATCTGGATCCAGTACATTGTGAAAAAAGCTTGAGCTCCTAAAACAGAGGTGATGGACAAAAAAACAGTGCATTTCTAGCACAATAGCTTTGTCCCTCACAAGAGGAAAATCAATTCGTCCAATGGCTTTTTGGAGTGAAGAAGGTTGGTAAGACGTTCAACTAATTCCTGTAAAATTTAGGCTCTGTTTCAAACTAGCTGATGCACAGTTCTTCTCTAATAAAAACACATAATCCAGCAAAGGAAACCAAACACTTTTACATTGCATGAAAAGCCATATGCAGGATTTTCTTTAAAGAGAGAAAGGCAAGAACCACATATTCACAAGCCCCTGAGAAAAAGGGGAAAGGCACAGTTATGTATGTATTGAAAAGTAAGGTGAAAGGAATCACCGATCTTCGGAGCTACACTCTAAGAACGATCTAGAGTTTACCTTTAATTAAAAGAGTGCTCTTTTCTGCTTCATTCTACATAAATTATTCACGTGAGTTCTGTGGCTCGGTGATAGCATGTTAACAGCTCTGTTATTTTATATAATTGCTATACATAGGCAATCAGAATGCATTATGTTACAAAGCTTATGATGATGGTGGTTTCTGTTGTCGTGTGATGCTGGGAGCCTCAGCAGTGTGCAGGCATTTCATATGGATGGGGAGGAAATTGCCAAGAACTTCCCAAGGCTCTGTATTTTTCTACAAATTACATTAGTGACAATTTTTTCTTTTCCAGTAGCCCGGCCATATTACAGAAGTCTATTATATTTAAGTGCTTCCTTAATTTGGGGGCTTACACAACATTGCAAACATATTTTGGAACGACTGTGTTATTACTTTAATGAGTAACTCACACAAAAGCCCCTTTACTAGTGTATATATGTGTACACAGTTGTCATGAATCAGTAGAAGCACAGGGCAAATTTTGGTTTAGAGTTTTAACCTCAGTAACACCAAGTTTCATATCCTCTGCAGTCAGCATTCGACTTGTATGTATCTAGATGATTTGGTATTTTTTTCCCTTCCCAGAGACAAAGATTTATAACAAATATTTATCTGCCCGAGGATGCTAACTTCAAGTTTTCCCTTCCCTCGAAAAGTTCATAACTCCGAATTCTATTGGAAATGTTGCAATACATGCTGACATCATGCTGACAGGTACTGCATCAACCCTAATTTATACAGCGTTTCTTCACTCAGTTTCTCTGCAATGTCAACTTGTCTCTGTTAGGTACTGACTGTTTTCACAGATAAGAAATTAATAGGAAATTAAACATAGCATGTGAGTTTGACACCAGTTAACAAAAGCCAGCAATTAAAGGACGAATTTTATCCCTAATGTGGTACTGTGCATTGTCTAAAAGTTATAACAAATATTAACTGGAAATTGCCAATGAGGAAGACCTTGCAGGTCTTTTATTCTATCCACTTACAAGTGTAAGTTGTTTTTAATACATCCACTACTTAGATGTATCCAAGATTATTATTAGTTTCCTGACATCCATGTGTATTAATATGCATACATTAAATACTTTCACTTTACCAGGCAATGACTTAGAATCTATTAAATGGGTAAATAATAAAGTGCACAGTGCTTAAGAACACAATATTATAATGAAACTATTTTTTTTCTACACTTTTCTACTTAACTGTTTCCACTTACGGTGAGCAGGATCTTTTAGAAACACAGTACCTTTGGGAACTGGGTTTGCCTCAGAAGTCTATTGGAAGATTTTAGAGATGAAAAATTCCAATCCCTAGGCAGCAGTTTACAAAATATGTAGGGACCTCATAGCTGCATGAGTTTTGGGAACTTCCCTTGCAAAACAAGACTGCACTCATATTTTAAGATGAAAAATGATCGTCAGTCAAATGGAAACATCCAGGAGATTGCAGTTGGATCAGGCTAGTATGGGGTGTACAGTTGTCACACCTTGCTGTGGGACCTCCACATGTTTTAGATCCATCTTTTTAACCCTCTATACAGTTATGAACTCTGTGTCCTGTGACTACAACTTTCACAATTTGATCGCTTTCACTGTGAATATTTACACTAGTATGGTGGAGTCCCCAGAACAGTCAATGACCTCAAAACCTCTTATAACCTATTTTAGTAACACCCACGAATACCCCAACCTCCTGGAGCTGTTGTCACATACTGAAGTAGTCTTAGTTGTTCCAGTAGTTAGCAGACAGTATAAGCAATGGAGAACTCCTTACACTGTCTGTCCCAAGACTTCCATTTATTTTTTGATGCTGAGATTGGGTCCTTGTTGTTTAACACCCTTAAACCCATCTCTCATCATGGGTTAGTAAACAACTATTGGCTTCAGAGAGCTTGGGAGCTCTGAGGAAGGCAGTGCTGGCCTTACTGTGTGCAGGAACAGGATAATATTTCTGTGTTAGTCACAATTCTGTTGTGCTCACTTCTTTAAGTAGGGCAAAAACCACCTTCCACTCTCCTCCTATGGACGTCTGCATGGTCAGGTCTCCAGGGTCCGGCTGCTTTATCAAATAACATTCTTCTAGTTCAAAATAATGCTGACATGCTTCAAAAAAAGTAAACATGGATATATGCTATTTTTTAACCCTTGGTTTGACTATTTTCCTCATTGCTCACCTTTTTATACTCTATGTTGAAGGCTAACTTTATGCATAGAATCATAGAATCATTGAGGTTGGAAGAGACCTCAAGGATCATGTAGTCCAACTGTCCCCCCACCACCTATTACCCACTAAACCATGTCACTAAGTACCACATCCAACCTTTCTTTAAACACCCCCAGGGACAGTGACTCTACCACCTCCCTGGGCAACCCGTTCCAATGCCCGACCACCCTTTCCAAGAAGAAATTTCTCCTCATCTCCGACCTAAACCTCCCCCAGCGCAACTTGCAGCCATTTCCCCTTGTCCTGTCACTAGTTATCTGCGAGAAGAGGCCGACCCCCAGCTCACCACAACTTCCTTTCAGGTAGTTGTAGAGGGCAATAAGGTCTGCCCTGAGCCTCCTCTTCTCCAGACTAAACAGCTCCAGTTCCCTCAGCCGCTCCTCATAAGACTTGTGCTCCAGCCCCTTCACCAGTTTCATTGCCCTTCTCTGGACATGCACCAGGACCTCAATGTCTTTCTTGTGGTTAGGGGCCCAAAACTGGACACAGTACTCGAGGTGCGGCCTCATACAGAGTTCTGAATGCAAAGTCATATTAAGAAAATTTAATGCAATATAAAAATAATATTTCTAATTTTCCTTCTAAAATTATTTTTAAAAGTTGAAGTATTGCTTATGAAATAAAAATATCTAACAGTGGCAGGTAATATTTTTTCTTTGGCCATAAATAGATTGCAACAGTTGTGTCTGTCACGTGGATTGGAACAGTTGAAAGCTGTACATGGACGTTGATCTCATGAAAAATGAGTCATTGTTCATGTTCAAGACTAAAGCTAGTCATAAGTATTTATAAATTATATGGATTAATTTAAAATTCTGTTAAATTTTAATTATGATTAAATGTAATTGAAATGTAAAAGCTTACCTAAATCTTTTAAATATTTCTTGTTTAGCATAACCATGCTTTCATCTCATTATTAAAGAGTAAGAGTTTTTGTAAAACATGTTACTATATATATATATAGCAACTTTTGCAAATACTAACCGGGTTTTATTTCATTTCTTTTCAAGGGTTTGGGAACCTAAAATTAACATTTATGACTTAAGAAGGAAATGGAAGGGTAATAGCAATGATGAGTATAGATTTCTTACTGATTCAATGACAGAAAATTCAAGAATGTTTTTCATGTTATATATTTGTGACCTTGAAAGTCATAACTTGAAGCCACTACATTTGTTCTGGTTCACCACACACACTTGATCTGTCGAAGCACTGACTCATGAAATTCAACTGTGACGAGTATATAAAGACCATTTGCTACGGACTTAGGAAGACTAGAGAGGTGATAAAGGACAATAATTTATGGGTGACATAATGGGACTAGAACTGGAAGACTGCCTACAGCATTACCTTTGTATCAAGACTAGAAGAGTATATTAAAAAAATGGTAGTGATAAAAAAGTAAAATGATAATTTGATTTTTTAATTTTTCATTTCAGCAGAAATATGTCTTTGGAAAAAAAAAGTCTAACAGTAAACTGTGGTTTACTCAGTGTTTTCACCTCCTTTCATATCATATGCCATGGTGATCAAGTGAGTGCATTTTTGCTTTAGTTGTTCTTCATGGATTTCTTTTCCTTATGACACTACACTTCTGTGTTTTGAGAACTCACATAAAAAGCTATTATTTACGATGTATAAATAAAATATTCAATGGACAAATTTATTCTGTAGCTTAGAATATTGTTTGTCAATAATCTTTTTTATATATAAACATATATATTTTTAATACTAGGAGTCTATATTTAAATATGTTTTCAATGCTGAGCCATACACATTTTACATAAAGATAACTGAAGAATGGTGTTTTTATTTACGTGTTTTATCATGACAGACTGTATGGTGATGAAGTCTTCAATTTGTGTGGAACTGAAGCTAGACTGGTGAAAGGAACTTGAGGGATTAGTCACACGAGTTTCATAACATAATTAGTGAAACAAATCCTTGCACATTTAGTGCTAAGGAGTCATCATGGCAGTGCATAACATGGCTGGTTTTATTTTCACAGCAACTGCAGGGGCACAGCCCGATGTGTTATTACAACAGTGTGCTTTTACACATCTGAGTAATAACTGCATTACCACGGGGCTATCACCGTTTTGCGGTAATAGCACTGCAGGGCCATAACATTAGCTAGAAAAAGAATTATCAATATAAAATTTTACCAGGCATTTGCAATGCTGGAGTTTCGTTAATAGAGGAAAACAAGACAGCATAATATATAAGACTTATGCACCTAAATCTATCAGATCTCTCTACCTCTGTGGACGAGCACTAAGGATACATTCTGAAGGTCATTCCTCTAGACTTTGCCATATACTGAAGTGTATGGTTTCTGGCCTGCTTGAAATGATAGGTGAAAACTTCAGGCCCTCTGGGTGAGCCACTAGCACCCTCTGGGTTGCCCCCACCTCAATGCCCTCCTGTTCTCCAGGCCATTTCCCAGAAGCAGGGTTTAGCTCCATATCATGTCCTGTAGACTGTGACATGCTGTCCCCGTTTAGGGTGGAGATGTTCCACAATTTTCATAAAATTATAGAGTCACGGAATCATAAAATCATTTCAGTTGGAAAAGACCTTAGAGATCATTGAGTCCAACTGTTAACATAGCACTGCCAAGTCCACCACTAAACCATGTCCCTAAGCACCACATCCACACATCTTTTAAACACCTCCAGGGATGGTGACTCCACCACTTCCCTGGGCAGCCTGTTCCAGTGCTTGATAACTCCTTCAGTGAAGAAATTTTCCTAATATTCAATCTAAACCTTCCCAGGCACAACTGGAGACCATTTCCTCTTGTCCTTGTCACAGAGTGCTGTGAAGCTTTTTGAGATGCATTCAAGGACAATCTATGTGCTCTAAAGTGTGGGATGCTCTGGACCTGGAGATAGAACAATGGCATATGTGCTATCCATAAAGCACAGTTACTGTTACAGTGGGTGGAGTATAAGATATTCAGATGGAAAAGCCATAACACAGAGGTATGGTGGATGGGCCAGGTTTGCCCCCTAGACAATAGCATGGACTGAGAGCAGATCTCTATGTTTTCATGTAGCTTGGAGTCTGGCATAATTCAGGATATAGAGGCACTATGACCAGTAAAAATAATAAATGACAATCTATGAGGACAAAATGCCAACAAGAATTAGAAAATGCACAGGTTTATAGCAAAACAATTTGTGATTGCTCAAATGATTAGTAAGTTGATTAGCTTAACTAGGCTATTAATCTACCAAATGCGAAGCTTTTCAAGGTTATTTGGGGTTGCCTGCTTTGACCCCTCTCACTTTCCCTGGAAATGTGACATGACTATACTCACTGGCTGAATAGTTACAGACTTATGTCTCTGTCGCTGGAAGACTACTTGGGGTCACTCCTCTAGTAAACTGAAATTAATAAGGACAGAACCCCATATGGTATAAGCAGAGAGAGTGACAAAAAGACCTCAGCAAAATTGTGTAAGGATAAACTAGCTACCACCTCTTTATATGAAAGCTAAAGAAGTAACAAAAAATTTGGAAGATCTCAACATTAAACTATTTCTTTAAACTTGATTCAGACTGTTGTGTTTGGGTTCTGTTCAGATCTGTGTGAAATTACGTATCTATGAGCCACAATTCCTTGGCAGTAAAACGAAATTAAGTGTCCATCTGCCTTAGCTTGGGCTCTTATTTCTTGTTAATAAAGCTCCTCTCAGCAGAGAGCTGAGAAACAATTTTCTTTTCTCTACAGTTGCTTCTCGACAGATGCACATGTTCTTCTGAGCTCTGCCGGTCACCCTCTAATTCTTCCAAAATGAAACTAATGATAATTGAAGCTATAAGTGTATGTACAGATTTGTAAGGGAAACAATAAATGTGTGACGCTTGAAGTGGAATTTACTGATTGTCAATGATAAGTTTTAGAATATAAAAAATAATAAATGTTTTCCTGAGATTATAGCTGATGGTTATAGCACATCCATCCGACATCATGAGCACAATGGGCAGGTTGTGCAAGAGAAGTGAAAGACAAAGAGTGCAAAGTAGAAAAGACAGTGGCATGGCATGGAGAGCCTATTCTCATCACATCCTGATGCTATACTTGAATCTGAAATTATGAAAGATGCCGTGCCTTTTGGAACCAGCTTTCAAACCACTTTTCCACTCCCTCACCAGCTCAGGTCTGTCCTGCGTGCTGTATCACACTCCTTCACAGAGGAAAAAGGTCTGAGATAGCGTATACATCTCCCACAGGTAGAAACCTGCCCTGGGATCTTTGAATCCTCTGTATCCACCGTGGTAGCAAATTGCTAAGAAATGCTGCCTTTAAAACAGTCAAGAACGCATGCACTGAATGCTATTTTTAAGCCCATCCCAATTACAGGCCTAAAATAGAAAACAGTGATTGATTTTGAAAACCAACAAAACAAATCAAGCACATCATAAATTACAGACATTAAAATACATAAATTAAAGTGGAAGGTGTCTACACTCCTCTCTGTTAAGAAGGCAGGATGTATAGTCTACAAAGTGAATAAAATATTCTAAAACACTTTATTCATACAGGATACAAGTTTGCCACAGGGAGAAAGTTTTAGGTATCGAAGCAAATAAAATCTTGTTAAGGGTTGTTTTTTTATAAAGCCTGATCTAGAGAAGACCATATTTTAATACACTAAAATAGACAGCCAGCATTCTATTTCTTTCAAGGTTATATGAGGCAACCCAGCTACAATGGAAATCTGATGTGAGTATAATGTTTATACAATAGGACTTTTAAGGGATAGAATGCAAAATACTTTTTTTTTTCTAATCGCTCTTTACTTACCAATCAATAAAGCTCAGTGAGAAGGTTGAATGGTTATGCCATAGTAGATTAAATTTTAAATCAAGTGCATAAACAGTCACTGATAAAACTAATGCATAAAACATAATGAGAATAGGAATCGCTGGGACTGAGTTCTAAACTGCATTCTGATGTATGGATGTATGATCAGCACAATAAAAAAAGGATTGGAAGTCCAAACTAGCTATTAGATTCAAGTATTGTCCAAAAACCATTACAATATATAATTACATCAGTGATTCTTTGGTTTCTCTTATTACTTGTGTCTGCTTTTGAATATTGATTTGAATTTTAAAGCTGAATGTAGTTGCATAGCAAAGTCAAAGATTCACTTGTAACACTGTGAACAATTTAATCTCTAAAAAGAAAAATTTAGGCTAACAGTTTGCTAACCTAAGGATAATTTTATTTCAATGGAGAAACTTCACAGTAACTTATATACTATTTCTGTATTATTTAAGTACAGTCAGAATTTAACTATTTAACAGGCTTTTTGTACTCTTCCTTTTGGGAGGGTATGTCACCACTATGTAAGTGGAAATTGTATACCTGTTATCCCTCCTTCAATTATAGTAACGAGTAACAAAAATAGAATGCAAAATTAGTCAAAATTGGAGGACAATGAAAATACAATGATATTTAAGTTTTGCTTTTGGAAATAAATGCCACCTCCCAGAATCATATTTAAATTAATCCTGAATGGAACATATACACAGACAGAGTTAAAGGCAAGAGCAAGGTTTTGCAGATCCCAGAGAAGAGTCCAAAATCTGACATGTTACCATCAGATTACTTATAAAATCACAACTGAGTTGGGTTAGAAAAATCTCAGGAAAATGGCTTTATGGACTAAGCAAAAGCAGGTATAGCCTAGTAAAAACATTTCTATTTTATCTCCCAAAGAATATCTGAAAACAAATTAAGATGAAGCTTTACCAGATAATGCATGTGTTAAAAAAATGCACCCAATTTCCCTTTATCTGTGCTTGTACAAATAGAGTGCAAAGGAGTACCCTGAATTTTAAAGAGTAACTTGCTGCAAAGGATTTTTGAAGGTCCATTCACGTAAGCATATATTATATATTGCTGACCTCAAAAAGCACAGAATTTGAACATTGCTTTCTAGACACCCTAGCTGAGTACTGCTGAGGCTTATTGGAATCTATGCTCTGAACTGGACATGAAGTGACAGTACCATTAGTTTGTTCACTTCTTTCACTACTGTCGGTCTACAAGAGTGAACTGACAGGCCTGATTGTCATGAAATACACGATTCTGCCTTTGTATCTTCTCCACTGAGTATTGAAAAGTCATAAGCTAAAGTGCTTTTATGAACGTTGTGCATGGCATAATTCTAGATCTACAAAAAAATGAAACTGTTGAGTGTTCAAAGGATGAAAGAGATTGGGGGAAAAAAAAGGAATGCAGTCAGAAGCATTTATCCAATACCGTGAAGCAAAGGCCATCATTTACCGTGTACAGTTTGGCCTTGAAAAAAGAATTTTTATAGAACATAGTGATTTAACTATAAAAAGAACTCCACTGTAAACATTCGGAGATAGGAAGGAATAACTGCACCCTCCATCACATTGATGTTCAATCTATAGAGACGTGTGATATTTTACTGAAATTATTCAGCAGCAGATGGCAAGGAGTTGGTGCAATTTTTCTTTCAATTGTTACACAGATTTTGCCATTTTTCTTTTTTAACAGGCAAAACTATGGTACATTATTTAGATTTTATTGAATAGAATGAAAACTCGTATTTGATTGCACTGTTGTAAAGAACTAAGAAAAAAGGTCACACAGGGAGAAAGAAAGGACCAGTAAGTCAGGAAGAAAAATAAGAAAATTTCAGTGAAGACATCAGCTGTTTATCCTAAACCATACACTAAAAAAAAAACCCAACTCATTTTCTATCTAAAACATGCTTTTAAATCCTGTTAAGACTGCTAACTAACATGATTGCTTACACTGGGATTAGTTATGTCCTGATCAGACTTCCTAGAAAGAATGGACTGTCATGAAATGTTTTAATAAGTATATACGAAGTCTGAAAAGATACAGGGTGGCTTGTCTAGAATTCCTTTATATCTGTCTAGTCATCACAGCATCCTATGAAAATAGTATTACGTGGGATGAAGAAAGGCTTGAAGAAGCCACAGCATTACTAGAAGTTGTAGGCGAGAAAAATGGTGATCATTAATTTTCTGAGACATGTGAAAGTTCTGACACGTATACATGTGTACATCTACATACACACAAGCACAGACTTGCATGTGGAAAGACTAATGTTCCAGTTCCATCCTCTGGTCATCAAGGGTGAGAAGAAATTTTTGTGAAATTAAATTGTTTTGTGCATGGGAGTATGGACATCAGGACTCCTTAGTTCTACAGTTATGGACTGTTGTGAGCACAGTCTGAGGACAGGCTGCTGTCTAAGGTACAATGAGGTTTTTTGGGTCAGCTGCTTTGCAAATTTGGTGAGGCTGTGTCACAATTAGCCAAGAGGCTGTGCTGATACAGGACTGATCGCTAACCTTAACCGATTTATGCAGTAGGAGGTGACACCAGGGGTTTCTCCTGGAGTCGTCTGTCCACCTATTCACAATGCAGTAGGAGAATGGAAGTACCTCCAATAAAGTTGTAATGCCATCCACTTTCTTAAAACATTCTATACTAAATCCACTATTAAATCAGAAGATCATGCATTGCCAATAAGTTATTAAATGTCTGAACAAGTGTACGATATTTTAAGCAGACTGTTACAGACAAAACCATGCTGTATCTCATATTTCAAAGAACCTTTAAAAAAGAAGACCAATTATTCTGTCAGGTTCATTGTGGAAACCCAGAGCAAGCCTGCCTATTTCATTCACACTAATGTTGGGCCCCTCAGTGAGGCTGATTTAGCTGGTTAGAGTCTACAAGAGTTCTCTTACTGAAAGCAACAAGGACTGAATTTCAGCTATAACATACAAAATCAGTAGGCAACGGGTCAGTCAGGCAATAACCAAGGCTATGTCCACACATGAGCGCAGACTTAGCCAGTAAGATCTGATCCTTATTAATGTATGTTCATTTCTGCTAATGCTAACTGATACTGTGCGGTGATAGCTCCATTGCAATGGTCGCTGTTTTCTCTCAGCTCTCTGGATGCTGAAATGTTCCTCCCCATCCGCCTTCCACTGCTCACAGCCACTTTTTCTGGAGCCTCACTGCTGCAGTTACTTCTCGTCTTGCATCTCGTTTTGTGTGAGAAACATCAAGGCACGTCGGTATTGCTCCTGTTCCTGATACCAATTACCAGTGCCAAATTACTTGACATCATAACCGGGTGCCCAAGGAGGTGCTGGTTCTGTTAGAGAGGATTCATTATAGTTTGAACAAAACCTCTGAAATTTTCTTGTCTTTGCTAAAATCCTAGGAAATGTCACTGATTCTCTACATCTGACCTTAAGTGCTTAAACACCTGTAAATTTCTTTACATTTTCTTTCCTCGTACTGACACACCAGGTGCAACTGCTTGGAGCTGTTAGCTGCGCACTGAGGGGTTTTCCCTCCTTCTATCTCTTCAAGGCCTTTGAGCTTCGGTAATCCTAAAACCCAAAATATACCAGAAAGAACAAATATATGGAAAGACAATCCAATGGAGTTTATGTCCACTTTTAATCACAATCTCCACAGAGGGAGAGAGGAAGGAAAACAAATGTAAAGGCAAGCAGGGCAGTATCTCTTTGGTATCTATTCCTCCTCTAATTCCACCGGGAGATGTCAGTCAGTAATAATGTTCATTACATAATGCTCATTCAATTTCTCCAAACTCACTGGAGCAGTGTATGAAATATCTTGGGATACATCTTATCAACCTTATGTAAGAAATACAGGTGTTTTTTTCCAGGAAAATCAGTGAGACAGGAAAATGGAGTATGGTAAGAAACCATCGTTTTTCAACTGACCATAATGTAAAGAGGTATAAGGTACAAAAAATTCTCTCTAGAATTATAAAAATGAGAGTTTTGTTTAGCAAACCTTTATGTTGTTATATTTGACAACATAAAAATATAGAAAAGAAAAATGAGCTATTGCTTTATTTAAAACCCTCACATTTTAAAGTCTTTTTTTTTTTTGAGCACAGAAAAATCTAGTACCTTTCCTTCTTGAATTAATAGAAGAACTGCTAGAATTAGCAGATTGTTAGTCTTTACATGAATCAGCACTACTGTGGTGTGAGGCACTTATTAAACTTAGACACATTTAATGAGTCAAAAAGTGTGATAAGCTTCAGGAATCTTGAGTTGTCTTTCAGACGTTAACATTTATTGACTGTTGCTATTCTTTGATTCTTTTAAAATCTGTAGGCAAGAGCTTTAAAACTGAGTGAAAAATAGGAAATCAGATACTGTCCCATAGTCAGGTCCCTTTGGCACCTGCAGCTGCACTTCTGCTTCCTGAAAGATTTTATTGAAGTAATGTGTAACCTGTCACTTGTCTTCTAGGTTATTTTTCCTTTCTTACTAGTTTTTCTGTTGGGTCACTATCAGGTTTTGTTGCTGTTGGGCATTCTAAAGTAATTTTAAAATACTGAACATAGTCCAGTTCAGTCCAGCTAGTCTGAATAACTTTTTATTCTCAAGCATTTTAACAAACCCCTTCCACAGTTATGGCTGCACGGCCACAATCTTTCCTTTCTCACCTTTGAGCTACCACCCATAGGGTCCAAGCAAATTAAGGCCCTTCTATGGTAGGATTGTGTGAAAGAGAGCAGGAGAGAGAAAAGAATGAAGAATAATTTATTCTACAGAACTGAATTTAAATACCCAAGACAACCTATAACATTCGTCTTGTTCTTTTAAAAGCCTGGATGTGGAGCCCAATTCCTCTGTGCAATTACCAATTTGCAGGTGACCAGGAGTTCTTTCCTGTCCTTCACGTTTTACCTAAATTGGCTGCCTAGGAATCAAACTCTGGCAGCAGAGACCTGGAACAGCAGTGGACTCAGGCTGCGTAAGCCAGTGTCCTTCAAAAGCATCTTGCAGTGGGTGTATTGGTATTATAGATTAAATGGGTCTCATCTTCACCATGCCTGCTGTTAAATAACGCTAAAATTGAAATGAGTTCTGCCTTACACACCCGATCTATGCCTTGCATTATATAGGACAAAATCTCCACTCAAAAAGGTGCTTAGGTGTTTGGGTTTTTTCCCCATAGGGCAGTCACCTATATCATCTTAGTTCACATATAAAAACCTCCACACATCCTACATGCCCGTTAGGCACAAGTGGAGCAGAACTTGACAATTACACGAAGAGTACAGTCAGACAAGGATGACCAACAAATTCAGGGATGGCCAACTTATGACCAATGGACCAAATCAAGGCTATTAGAAAACCTCACACAGCTCACAGCCCGCTCAATGTCCTCCTCTTTTCTCAGTAGCATTGAGGGAAGGTGAACTATGTCATCTGAAAAAGAAATCTGTGCATGATAGCGGGTGTGCCAAGGCACATAGCCACAGAAACTGGTTGAGTTACCTCTGAGGTAACTAAAATGTTTAACTATTTTAATTTCTTAATAGAATCCCCCCAAAAAAGTCTGCTTAGATCACAGGTCTGTCTGGTTCAGAATGTTATTTTTCAGAAATATCCCTCTTGATTTTGATCTCAAATTTGGGTTGGAATAGGTTGAATAAAATATTTCTAACTTTCAGGAAAAGAAAACAAACAGACTTTTGTTTCTGCAATTTATATGAGTCCGTAGACAAACACTTTCCTTACAATTATTCTCATGGAAGTAGTTGGAACATAAGTACTTAAAACAATATAAATCTAAACTTCAATGACTGTCAGTGTCTGAGAAAAACAGAAAAAAAAAGTAAAATATTTTGTTTTCATTAGCTATTCTTATTGGGTTTCAGTGTAATATGTACTATAAAATCAAAAACTCAAACCTCATTTTTGGTTTAGATACAAAATACTATGGAGATGGTTACTGGTCACTTTGCTGATTACATTTACACCAGCTTAACAAGCTGTTAACCCACATCCCTTTTAAAATTAATTTTATTTGTAATTAATGGTGTATTTTTGAACGCCATGATCAGTTAGGGGTTTCTGTGAGTTTGGGTTTTTTTTTTTTGTTTATTTACTAAGAACACTATTCATTGCTGGCAGCTATGCTAGATAACAGAAAAATTAGGTTGAAGTTATGAAATAGTTCAGCTTCAACTTCTCTACATACAGTAAATAAACTGTATCAGCAAGTTGTAGTAATGTCAGATGTTTTTTCCAGTGGGTGGAAACATTGCCTTGATTTCTTAGTGTGAGGAAGTTGATGCTTTCTTTCCATAAATATTAATCATTACCTTCAAGACACAATAAAGAAAAATAGAAGGCTTCTAACAATAAAATGTTCAGAAATTCAATCATTCCTGTGCTAAGGAAGAAGGAAGGTGGCCAGAGCTGTGTAACTGAGAAAGGTTGATGAAGCCAGGGCAGCCAAAATTTTTACTGATATGAAAGGCGACTTCTGAGCTTATCTTCTTAATGGATAATGTGATACTTCATTTTTTCTTAATGCAAGTTTTCTCCAGTGCTTTCTGATAGACGCGGCCACTCCTGGAAATTATAGTCAAGACAATTTCATTGTTATCACTGCTTTAACAAATCAGCCAATTTAGGAAATCTTCTAGCAATTGTGTTACTTGCAGATTGACTACCGATTGCCCCAACTCCCATAGTTTAATGGGTCTGTGACCATAAGGACCTTACAGATATATTGCTCCAGGACCTCTGGCAGTCTCAGTCTCAGCATTGAGAGAGAGGTGACTCAGCAGCCAGGTCAAAAGACACGGGATGTTAAAGGAAAGGTTAGATGTGGTACTTAGGGACGTGGTTTAGTCGGTAATAGGTGGTGGGGGGATGGTTGGACTAGATGATCCTTGAGGTCACTTCCAACCTTAATGATTCTATTCTATTCTAAAAAAAAAAAATAAATTCACTGGATTCCTGACTTATGTTTTGCCTTTCACAGTGTGTAGTCCTATGCTTCAGAAGAAGCTGACGCTGTACTTTTGGGATATTTAGGGGAAAGTAATCTACACTCAACTTATGGAATTCACCCAAAGGCTTAAAGAAACATGGTGTTATAGAGACTTAGGGAAAACTGCTTGTAAATATATCTGGTACTCATACTTGTTAAAGTAGCAAGAACATCTTGTATGGACCACCTTAGGGTATGTCTGGGACGAGTTTGAGTCTTCAGCAGCAAGAAAACATGCTTAAAAAAACATCCCTGAAGGCTGCAGAGCATGAGTCTTGATTTAAAAAGGTGGCAGCTATGTGGAAAAATGGGATGCAGTTTCCTTGGCCCCTCTTCACATTATCTCCTAGACTCTTACAGAAAGTTCTGAAAATAATGCAGATAAAAGTAAAGTACTTGGTTCTTGGGTCTTCCACCTACAGTTTGCAGAAGTGGTGAAGAAATAAAGGAATTAGTTTTTACTTACATTTAGCAACTTTTAACAGAGGTACAATGAATCATGACCTGCACTTCAGGAGAGTGCAGTGTCTAGGGTGCAAATACCAGGGTGCAACTTCTGACACTTCAACCTTTAGTCAGTGCAGGAGGTGTTATTTTTTTATTATTATTATTCATTTTAATTTTAGTCTGCATTGCAAATACAGGAATGCTGCATGGTATGATTATTTGTGAGCTTCCCCCCAAAGTCTCGCTACTCAGACTGAAGTCTTTTCAAGTCTTTAGCATTCACAGGAACTCTACATGCAGTATTAATGAGATAAAAATAACTAAAGTGCTTCTAGAAGAAAAGAATATTTAACTAAGAAGGTATGATCATATCTTTGTGTGAAGCAGCTTTTTGCAAAGTGTGAAAGAATGAAAACTCTCATTACAATCCCCATTTGCACAAAGCCAGCCTGGTTAGCTCAGCAGTTAGAAATAACATTCGCTGCCTTCATATAGAGCTGACATCTATACTCAGTGTAATTTCTGTTTAAGGTACAAAGTGCAACACACATCCTCCTTTTCTAGAAGTGCTTGTTTGTGTCAATATTCATTCAGCTCCTCTGATTCTATAGATTGAGTACGTGCAGTCAGAGCTTATTTGGGATAACTTACATTAAAACAGTCACAAGTGGTAGAAAGCAAAAACTCTAAGATATGTACTAAGAATAACATAGCTCTTTGTGCAGACCCCTTAGGATGGAAATTAATGCTCAGCTACAGTTTCTGTAAACTAGTGCCCAACTGCCAATATGTTATAAGCATGTCAACAAGTTATATTACTTCCTCGAATCTGTACTTAATGTGAGAAGTCAAAGGGTAAATTCAGTGTAGAATTTATAGACCTCATTTGTTTTCAGTTAATTGCACTAATTAACTGATGATAGTATGGTTTCAGATGGTAGTAGAGATGTTACATAAATAGTTGTTCAAGGACATTCACAATTTTTTCCTAGGTCTTAGCAAGACAAACTAGACTAAACACCACAGCTAGAATAGTATTGATTTTTTGGGAAACTTCTTTTTTTGAAAACCCCCATAAACTAGTTTGTACCCACTCTTTGAGATAAGGAAATCCTGTGTGCCAAATAAATACTTTTTTTTTTGTCTATAAACAACAATGAATTACCTATTTAGCCTATATTATATTTCAAGAAAAGTAATTACACAAGATTCAAGCATAACAACTGACATCAACGTTATCTGTTATCATCAGATAAATAACCAAAAGTTTCCCACAGCTGTAGGATTTCCTATATCTATTTAACTAATGGAGAATTACAATATACAAAGGTGTGTTTGTTTTGCTTTTTGGGGTTTTTTAATAATAATTTAATTAAGCATCTCTCAACTTAAGCAGAGAAGTATATACTAGAGGTATTCACGTTCATTTCTGCAGATTTGATGCCAACCTTTTGAACATTTCCCCCAACCAGAACTCCAAACTTATCTGGCTACTGTGTTCCAGTTTGGTATGCCCCACAGCAAGAAAGATATTGGAACTGGTTCAGTGGAAGGCCAAAAAGAAGGTAAGGAGCTTGGAGCACATGATCTGAAGAGGCTGAGAGAGAAGTCTGTACAGCCTGGAGAAAAGAAGGGTCCTGGTTCTGGCCGAGATAAAGTCATTTTTCTTTCTGGTAGCCAGTATAGTTCTGTGCTTTGGATTTAGGATGAGAATAATGTAGATAACACACTGATGTTTTAGTTGTTGGTAGGCAGTTGTTGTGTCAACACCACGTCAAGCTTCCCATGCCCTGCTAGGTGCACGAGAAGCTGAGAGAGCACAGCCAGGACAGCTGACCCAGGCTGGCCAGAGGGATATTCCATATCATACTACATTCATATTCAACTAGCAAAGCTAGCTGAGAGCAGGGATCGCTGCTCAGAAACAGAATGGGCATCAGGTTGGGAGTTTTGATACACATGATGAGCAATTGCATTTGTTCACCATTTGTGTTATTGCTATTATTGTCATTATTATTGTTGTTATTGCTATTACTATTATTACTATTCTTTTCCCTTGTTATCCTGTTAAACTGTCTTTATCTCAACCCACAAGGTTTTTTTTTCCATTCTTCTACTCATCCCCTAGGGGTGAGAGAGAGGCCGCATGATGCTGTTACTGACTGGATTTAAACTACGACAGTAAGGAAGGAAACGTAGTCTTCAGCTACCTGATGGGAGGAGATGGAGAAGAAAAAGTAAGACTCCTCTCAGAAAGGCAGAGCAAAAATACAGAATTCAACAGACAAAACGTACAACAGGGGTGGTCAAACCCTGGAACAGGTCATCCAGAGTGAAAGTGAAGACTCCATCCTTGGAAATATTCAACACTTGATTGGACAAGGCTCTGGATAATCTGATCAAACTTTGAAACTGGATGTAACTTCAAAATTCAAAATTGTTTCGAGTTTGGCTGGCCATTGGAACAGACAACCTCCAGAGACCGCTTTCAATCTAAATAATTATATGATGCTATGCTTTTCAGAAAAGAAGAATTTTAATTTGTCTTTTTAGCCTGAAAGATTAGACATAGGGGTTTTTGGACTGGGTTTTGAGTTAGGTTTCTTTGTTTGGTGGGTATTTTTGTTTTGGGGTGGTTTGTGGTTTTTTTCCAGACAAATGTTATAAAATCACCTCATAAGCCTAGAAAAAAAATCTTTGTCAGTGGAATTTAATATATGAAAATATCTCCAACTTTCATTAATTGAGACAATGTCCTTCACATGTATTTCTACAACAGTATCATTGGTAGTAATATCTTCATAATATGGCAAAATATTCATAAAGCCTGAAAAATTGTATGATAAAAGAAAAACACAGAGAGAAAAAAATTGAAATCTCATCCCTTTGGGCATTGTTCTGAGTCACTGGAAGCAGTGGCATTCACATTTTTCAAAATGTTCTGCCAAAATGAGGAAACAATGAAAGATTATTTGCATAAATTATATCCTGCTAGGTATAACGTAAAATCTAAACCCAAGACACAGGCTCCTGCAGAAAGAATTGCTTTGATGAATAAAGTTTTGCAGATTGTTCTAACAATGAATTCCACTTCTGAACACAAGAGCAAATTAATAAGCATGCAGGTTTTGCACTACTACTTTTCAAGCAAGCCAAAATCTCCTCAGAAAAAAAAAAGGCAAGTCAAATATTTGTAAAACGGATACAACACTTCCCTTAATTCCCAGATGTCTGAAATCCAGATTTCCATACCTCAGCTGGAGTAGAAGGAAGAACGTTACCATGACCTACAGAAGCTTATTTGATACATGTTCCTTTCTATGTACAAGGCTGTTCAGTGCAGCCTATAGGTGTCAAGAGTCTTTTCAACATAGGCAAAGGCTCATCTGCACCAATTCTGATGAACAGTGCAGAGCCCAGCGTGACAGTCGGCACTCACCAACTCATGGGAAAAAATAGGCTGCAAATAGAAACCATCAACAGTGAAAATAAAAGTACTAACAGAAGTGAAGAATAGAGGTGCCTTAATACATATCTGCAGAGTTGTAACCTAACATAAATCAGCCGTGTGGTCTCTTTTGTCCTGGAGCTAGGGAGCCCAGCTAAGCTACAGAAATCTCATTAGTGTCCAATGGTACAAATAATCAATGTCTCCTTCACTACAGCCAAATCTTCTCTTTTCCAGATTACAAAGGCCACTCTTCTTGGTGCAGGCAATTTTTAATTGCCAACCGCTACCAGACCTACGCAGGATAAAGCTCCAGTTTCTGGCAGAGAGGATTTAATAAATTTGTGGATTTCTCTCTTCACTATCCCAATCTGCCTGATGGTGGAAGAAATTGAAAAGCTATGTGAACCCCTGGATATGGAGCTTGGCATGACATTAATGCTGGACGATTTTATGGAGCACTTCCAGAAGAGCCGGGCAAATGATTGCACCACGTGATGCAGGAATGACCTCTGAAAAAGCTCAAGCAGTGGGGGAGGATGAGGACAATGGTGGTCCTGACATCCCAGGGCTCCGTCCATGTTTGTCCAACACTGGGTAAATCCATGCCTGAGGG
Source organism: Psophia crepitans (assembly GCA_013399095.1). NCBI lineage: Eukaryota > Metazoa > Chordata > Aves > Gruiformes > Psophiidae > Psophia > Psophia crepitans. The sequence continues at coordinate 697,880 of VWZZ01004028.1, forward strand.
GATGACATTTAGCTCCATCTGCCACAAAGCTCTTAGTTAGAGTTTCCATGGACTCAGTCTGCTGCCAGTGCAAAGCCTGGAGCTCTGCCATGTGGGAAGGAGGAGCCCATTACACTGTGAAAATCATTTTCATATCTCCAGGAGCCAGCATTTCCCATGCCACAGGGAAGAACATTAGCTGTATCTGTTCCATTCATTATTTCAAAAAACGTAAAAATGAAGCTTAAAACCCAGAATCCCTTTTTTTACAACTACTGCCATTTTCTTTACCCAATATAATCCATTTTATCTAGGTTAAGGGTTAAATGCTAAAATAAAAAACTTAAAAATTTGCATAAATAGATATTTTTATTTAAAATATGTTAACATTAGGGAAAAAAAAAGAAAAAAAACACACCACCACAAAACTCTCATCTAAAAATACTGTAACAAATCAGAAATATCAAAAAATAGTGATGAAAAGGTGACAGCATTTACTGATGCTTTATTTCATACTTGTATTGTCTTTGCTTGCAGTCATGATGAGTAGAAATTTTCTTTCAAAAGCAAAACAAAGATTCTTAAATCATCATACTTTTCCATCATCTGGGGCAATGAGAAAAAAAACCCAAACAGCAAATAATTCATGATCTGCACAAAAGGTACAAAAGTTGTCATTTCTGTGGGATAAGAGGTGAAGGGTCCCAACTCAAAGCAGAATATTAAGGATCGTGGCAAAAGGGGCCTCTGGGTTTTGTGTTTTAATATATTCATTGTAATTAAATAAGAAAAGGGATTTGTATTTTGAATGTTGTAACTCAAGTGAGCCCAAATCCAACAGCTGCTTTATAGCTCAAAACACACAGAGGAGAAACAGAAGGTGCATAGTTAGTGTCAAATGCTGCTGGCATTCTGTCACATTTATAAGTTTTAATTTACATATATGCACCTACTTGTACTTTATAGGTGCAAAGGTCAATTATTGCAAGCATAATTAACATCTTACTGCCAAAAGTTGTTAAGCTATTTAGACAAAATGAAGATTTGAATAACGGAGCATGATAACTAGATGTTATATTAAAGGATGAGCCATCAAATTTAGGATCTGAAAAACCTGGCTCAGTTAGAATATTGTTGGTTCCAAGAGAACATATTTTGACTTAATAAAATCAAAAGTAATAGAAATGACTGCATTCTGTAGCATAACTGGGGAAAAAAGTGTGTGAAACTCATGCAAATTAGCATGAAAGAAGCTTGAAGAAAGTGTTCCACAAAGGAGAGAAACTGATTCACATCTGCCTCTGAAGAGGAAGAGGAGGAGTGGAGGGAATTTTAGGGCCAGCTTTTCAGTACCTAGAAGGAGGTAACTAAGAACACAGAGCCAAGCTCTTCACTCAGATGCTTAGTGGGAGAATAAACAGTCATAAATTGAATTGGAGGAGGCTCCATCTGGACATAAGGAGAAAAAAAATGCTATGAAGATAATGAAAAACTGGAACAGGGGTCTGGAGAGGTTGTGGGATTTCAGTCCTTGGAGGTTTTCAGGATGTAACCGAATAACCCTCAGCAACCTGCTCTGACTTCAGTGCTGACCCTGCTTGGTAGAGCAAATTGGGACAGAGACCTCACAAGGTTCAGCAGTTCTGTGACACATATGGTGATGGTGAAAAATAACCCCCTCTGAAATCTGAGTCCCAAAAGAAAGTAGATGTATACTGCATGTCTGTCTTGAAAATGGAAGCACTGGAGGTATTTATAGTCACAACTTCTAAAGCACTTTTCAGAAATGGTAAATAAGCTCCGTGGCTGAAAGGAGGAGTCAAAAACCTGTATCTGAGAGGGTGATGAAGGAATACGTGCTTGCTTAAATTAATTTCCATATATTTGTCATATAACAGTATCATTTTTACAGACTTTAAAAAATCCATAATAGCCACTAAAATCTTATAGAGCGAGAGAAAACATGAAGCTAATGAGTAGTAAGTGATTAAATATGCATTTTATGTTTTAAAGAACCAAATAAAGCTGAATTTAGATCTGGATAGCTTTCCAACTCAAAGCCTGTTCACAAATTCAAAATGAAATTATCCATAAAATCTTCTTTCTGCACCTTCAGAAAAATATTTAACCATCTTTCACATATAAAATAATCTGTCTTTGGCACATGGCTGAGCTATTTTGGGCAACAGGATGTACCTGTGCTGGCAATTAAGGAACACAAGTTTTGTCTAACCATGAGGTTATCACCTGAGGATGTCAGAAGTACAAAGATTGATGTCACAAAAAATAAAGGATATTGCTCACTAGCCTTAGAAACCAATGAATCACTACAGTGTGGTGTTTTCTGAACAGAAAACATAATGGAGTAAGTCAGAAGTCTGGATGAATCAAGTGGAGAGAGAACTATTCTGGATGGTTTCATTCAGTCATTACTGGTAGCTGCTTTGACTCCAATGTCAGTTAAACTATTAGAAAAGAAAAAGAGAAGATGCCTCGTTGTCCCTGGCAGCTCTGAGAAAATGGACAAAATATATTTATACATACCAGGCATTCAATTATAGAGGACTCTGAGTAAGAACATTATTAGTTACAACAGCAGTTGTACTTCTTAATTGCGTTCACACACAATGTTTCGAGCACTATAATCCATTCTACTAGAAGACTTGATAGTCATGGCTAAGGTATGTATTTTCTTTCCAAATATCACTTTTTCAAGTAAGCAAAAGAATCTTTGTACACCTTCTCGTCAGAAAGATGATCTGAACAGCTGATTTGGTCCATGATTTTAATAGAGAAGTGTGGCTGATGATTATTATATGTCAGCCTTTCAAATAGGAGAAAATAAAAAAGGAGATTGACCTCTAAACCTACATTAATACTATTAAACTTATATGGATATTTATATTTATTAAAAATGTATATATACACGCTTTCCAGCTAAGTTGCAAGTTTCTTATCTATTCTTATATTATAGAATCATGGAATAGAATTATAGAATGGTTTGGGTTGGAAGAGACCAGAAGGATCATCTAGTTCCAACCTCCTGCCATGGGCAGGGACACTCTACACTAGACCAGGGTGCCCAAAGCCACATCCAACCTGGCCTTGAACACTGCCAGGGATGGGGCCTCAACAACTTCTCTGGGCACCCTGTGCCAGGGCCTCACCACCCTCACAGTAAAGAATTTCTTCCTTATATCTAACCTAAATTCCCCCTCTTTTAGTTTATACCCATTTTCCCTTGTCCTGTCACTATACTCCCTGATAAACAGCCCCTCGCCAGCTTTCCTGTAGGTTTGTTGGGGTTTTTTTAAATAAAATGAACTTACATTTGTTTCTCCTACGGCATCAAAGTTGTGTTGTTAGACATATTCTTCAAGGAAGCAGGAGGATGTGCTATTGTTCTGGTTTCAAAATAGGTCAGAATAGCACCAAGACTACTCAGAAAAACATATTTTAAATAATCGTAATAATAAAAAGCCTAAAATGTTCTGATTAAAATATAAAAAGCACCTACGAAAATATTAAGCAACTAATAAAATATTCTAATATTGATTTTAAATTTTACTGTATTATGACTGCAGCTGATGTTCAGGTTGATCCATGAGGAATATCACAGTGGAATATAAAATACTACGGAGCAACCATGTAAAGGATTGTAAGAAGATACTGTTATATGTAGTCATAAGAAGATATTGTTATATGTAGTCGTTCCTTGGAAATCTAGAAAAGGCACATCAACAGAAAACAGAGATTTTCAATTCAACAGAAATTAAAGAAAACTATTGCTAAGTGCTTGCCCTAGATTTTATGGAAAACAGGTCTTGATAAACCTGGTTTCATCCGTTTTTACACCGTTGAGTGCACCACTTTGGCTGACAAAGATAACTGTCAAATGCAAAATATACAGACTTCTGAAAGGCCTTTGCATAGAACCACATAGAAAATTATCACTACTAAATAGCATTAAGGCATAGGTTTAGCAGACAAAGAACTGGCTAGACAATAAATACTAAAAGTAGTCAAGAGTGGAGTAATGTAATTTGAATGAAAATGTCTCTAATGTAGGTTTGTAGCTATAGCAGCAAGTCCTGCACCACTGAACCAGTTCATTAAATGTTTTGAAATACAGAAAAGTGCTTCTGATGAAAACACTTGGATGACATAAGAATTGGTGTGGTTGAGAATAACGAAGGCAGAGCTGTAGAAGTCCATTCCCCAGAAGGGATGGGATGCACCTGACCAAATAAAACTGCCTACTTTGTGGATGTCTGAGTTACTCACCTCACGGTAAAAGCCACCTACTTTTTATAGTCAAAGGATAGAAATAGGCACTTTCAGATGACTATGACATTTCAGATTAGTAACACCCTAAAAGTGACTATTTCTCTTTACTGATGCTAAAGAAAATACAGGCTGAGCCATGATGTTGTAAGTATTTGAAGTTATTTGAAACTACTCCTATTCAATACTTTTCTTAATCACAAATAAGTTATATATTTAGACATAAAGAAAATAGGTAAAGGCTGTGGAAAGAGGTGTTGAATATTAGAAAACAGGGACTCCGGAAAGAATTAAGGGCTTGTGGTGGACATGCAAAGAAACTTCTATCATGTTTACGAAATAGAAAAACCATGAGAAAATGAACATGACCTGGCAAAGTGCACTGGCAGCCCAGACAGCCAACTGTGTCCTGGGCTGCATCAAAAGCAGTGTGACCAGCAGGTCGAGGGAGGGGATTCTGTCCCTCTACTCTGCTCTTGTGAGACCCCACCTGGAGTACAGCATCCAGCTCTGGGGTCCCCAGGACAAGAAAGACATGGAGCTGCTGGAGCAAGTCCAGAGGACACCACAAACTTGATCAGAGGGCTGGAGCACCTCTTCTATGAAGACAGGCTGAGAGAGCTGGGGTTGTTCAGCTTGGAGAAGAGAAGGCTCCGGGGAGACCTAATTGCGGCCTCCCAGTACCTGAAGGGGCCTACATAAAATCTGGAGAGGGACTATTTGTAAAGGTGTGTAGTGATAGTACATGGGGTGATGGCTTTAAAATGAAGGAGGGTAGATTTAGATTAGACATTAGGAAGAAATTCTTCCCTGTGAGGGTGGTGAGGCCCTGGCACAGGGTGCCCAGAGAAGCTGTGGCTGCCCCTGGATCCCTGGCAGTGTCCAAGGCCAGGTTGGATGGGGCTTTGGGCAATCTGGTCCAGTGGCTAGTGTCCTTGCCAACGGCAGGGGGGTTGGAACTAGATGGGCTTTGAGGTCCCTTCCCAAACCATTCCATGATTCTGTGATTCTATGCTTTCTTTGGAAAATTTTAACTTAATCCCCAGCTACCCATTTGAAGAGCAATAGATCCAATTAGTAGCAAAGGGCAGTACAGAAGCAATTTTACCTCGGTATAGTGCATCATAACTCTGGTTCAGGGATACTGCATAAAATTAAAGTGTCTACATTTTAGTAAAGACGTTGTAAAACAAGACCTAAAGAAAGAGACAAAAGAATCAAAGGTTGAGGAAACTTTTTCTTTCAGTAAAAGGCTAAAAAGCTCAAGCTGTTTAACTTTCAATCTGATGACTGGGAAATGATTTGAATGCAGTGTTTAATATAGTAGAAAAAGCCATAAGAAGAAGCAGTGACTGTAAACTGTTGCCAGACAGCTTTACACTGGAAATGTGGCACATGCTAATAGCAGGGAGAGCAGCCATCAGAACAACCTGCCCAAGGAAGTGACAGCTTCTCTGTTACCTGGTACCTTTCAAGACGGAATGCCTTGCAGGAAGATATAACCCCTGGAAATACAAATGCTCTTTAGTCCAGTGCAAGTTGTTGGCTGAAGGAAACCTGAGGTGATTAAATCTAATGGCCCTTTGAGCAGCCTGCTTTCATAGCCCCGCCTGGCCTCAAGCTCCCCAGGTCTTGCTTCCTGGGGATTGATGAGTGGAGAGCAGAGATCAGGCAAGTACCTGTGCACCGCCTGTGTGTCACTTCTGCCACAAGGTCTACTGACACCAAATCCCTGAGTTTACACCTAAACGCATTTCTTTCCAAAATCACTTGAACAGGCTCTCTGACGAACTGGTGCTTTAGCAGCATGTGCCAAAGAGTGAAGAGAACAAAACCACAGCAAAATCCTGCAATGAAGAGTACAGAAGGGGGTGTACAGGAAGCGCTCGGTTATGTGATCATCTGCACAAATACAAAGGGGCACCTGCAACAGTGACAAGTGGGGAAACCCGTGAGTTTGCACCTGAGAAGACTTGTTAGAGCATCAGATCAGGAAGATTTCAAGAACTGCCATGGAGATACAAAAAGTGGTGATCACAATTCAGTAGGCAGAAGTCTTACCTCCTCCCCGACACCATCAGTACTACATGGCCACTTGATGTGGTATTACTAATTGTGGACATTAGCATCGCTGAAAAGAAATGAATCACATTTTCTGCAAGGTTAGGAGTTTGAATCCCAATGTCTTGGGTAATACTGATTTAAAATTTAGATTTCATCAGTTGATTTTCCTGGCAGTTTCACTTATTTTTACTTCTTGTTATGTTACATGCTCTGTTCAAATAGCTGATTGATTCTTCCTCAGATAGCTGTCAGATGAATTTCGGTGCCTCATAAAGTTTTCTGTATGTAGTTATGTCTCTCTAAGTCCTTATGCTGATGACATCACCCATTAGTATCCATTAACTCACAGAAATGGAGGGAGATTAGGTTATATTGTTGTGTGCTAGGAGATATCCAGGTGTGATTTAAATTCCACATGGATATTAAAATTGTTCATTTTAACGGAAATGACAACAGAAGTTAATGCATATGATTAATCATGTGCTTACATTTCTTTCTATGTTAATTCTTTTCTATTGTGCATTCATTGCAGAGATTGACTAATGGGAATCCTGAAACTTTAAGGCAAAGAGTGTCTTTATTTGGTGGATACTGAAAAGGAAAATCTGCAAAGACAGGAGACAGAGTAAACACTGAGTTCATGGCTCTTCAGTCTGTGCTGCCAAAGATAAGCTGTTCCAGCAGAAAAAATCAACACCCCTTCACCTGGCTGGTGCCGCTCCCCACTCTGCTACCCAAGTCACATCCTCCGTATTGACTGCCTAAGGCACTAAGAGGAGAGGAACCAGTTTCGTCCTTTGTAGCCTATCAGGACTCATTAAGAAGAGTTTTTCTTTCCACTGATTCTCAAAAAATCACTCCTTCAAACTGCATGCAGATAATTTTGTGCGTCTTAGGCTGGTATAAAAAATGTGTTGATTCATAGCATCAAACCTCAGAATTCATATTTGTGAAATACATATAGCTTATGCATACAATCCTTACTGTTGCAGGATTTGAAAATGATACCAATAACAGGCAATAGTCTTTACAAGTAATATTTGCTGCTAAAGCACTCAGGCCATTAAATCTGAAATCAGCAAATGGAGATAAAAAGCATGTTTAAGAAAAAAGGATGAATTAGGTTTATGAACTAAGAAATTCTTCCAATGGAGAGAAAAATATGGCAATAGGACTAAGAACGAAGGACATCATAATATCTTTTCTAAAAAAAAATAAAAAAATTAAAAAGCACTGCGAGGAATATAGATCAGGAAAAGCATGAGATAAAAAGGTGATTACAGGAAATGCACTATACCATCTGGATAATGTTTGACATCAGCAAAAGCAAACAAGAATCTGCAGGAATACATGTTCCAAATGATAATTATACATAGTATATTATAGCTAGTATAATGAAGATTTCTGTAGTTAAGGTTGGTTTCCAATTTCCATGCTATTCCCCACTTTTTGAGTTACTTGTAACATTTTATTTCCTTTTGGCAGCATCATGTCCTTTCTCTCTGACTAGTACATGAGGAAAGTTCCTTTCATTAACATCTCCTGAAATTATTTCATGCAGGTGAAGGATAATTTCAGAAATCTCATTGGAATAAAGAGGTCACACCCAATGAGAAGAAATTTTGTCCAGTTCCAGAAATATTGTCAGGTTATCAGACTCAATATTTTGGTTTCTTTTGTGCCATGAAATCATTGTATATAAAATATGCTAAAATAAGAGAATTTGGTTTTATTAATAACCACGGGTGTTTCTCAATATTCTGTCCATGAGATACCCATTTAGAATAGCAGTCCCAGTTTTTCTGGCAGCGGCACGGAAAAGAGGTTCCAGTATTGCATCCTGAGGTGGCCAATGGCCTAGACATGCTGAAGGCTGGATGGAGGTTGCTGTTAGAACATTCCATAACTATGAAAATGATCTGAAAATTGTAAACACTTTATTGCCAAGTTTTGGAATAGGGAATCATATGAGGTTTTGGCTATATCACATAAATTGGACTAGCCACTAGACTGTGAAGCTGTATCATTAATTTAATCTGGAATCCTCACTAAGAGGAATATTAAATCATTTCTCTTCATCATTTTACCCAATATGTACAGCAGCAGTAAATTAGATATACTTTAACTGACTTATCCTTTGGGGAATTGCTAGTGTGTGGTTTTTATGAACTTTTTCACTATGAGCAGACAGCATTCACAAAATAAAGTGATGCATCCTGAGCTTCTTCCCAGGATTAAAAAGAAATAGTAAGTCTGGATGAGATTTTGTAGTTGATCAAAATCTCACTCAAAGGACAGGATGACACCAACTGCAAGCAGAAATTTCCAATTAGCTGCTCATAAGACACTGCTGAGCTGCTTTGATATTTTCTCAGTGTAGAGGCTAAGATGAATATTGCTCTTTGAACATTTTAATGGATATTAACACGTGTATTCTGTGACAAATTTGGACACCATCACATAATTGTCTCTGTATTTTATAGTATATGCAGAGGTGTCAAAGAATATATGAATATGAGACCATACTGGTAAAAGAACACTCAGTCTGCCGGGCACCTGTGCAGCTACAACCAATGTAAAAATTATTATTTAGCTGACAGCAAAGTTGTAAATATCAGGATTTAGGCAGAATGATACCAATTGCCTGAGTAAGCAGGAAAGGGATTAGGAAGATTTTGTCACAAGTTGTAGTCATAAATCTGTCACAATCAATGCCCGTTGTTATTTTAATTATCATATTTGAAACCAAGCAAATACAGAAATACCCAAATGCAATTAAAGGAGAAACAGTTTACTCTCAAATAACAAGATGGGCAATGAACATACGCAATCTGGGAACATATTTTCATCAAAATCTAAAGTGTAATATATGAGGAAGATGAAAACCTCAAAAGTTGTCCACCAGTGGATCAGTGGAATACATTAAATAGCGTGCATCTGATTGAAAATGTAAGATGTTTAATAACACATTGATTAGAATTTCCAATAGAAGTTCCATTTACTTAAAATATTTTAGTCCATGGGATATGTATATTTGATATGCATGCATTTCAAATTATTAGACCAATTTTCATTAGCAGTCCCTATATCGGTTGCTCTTAAGTGTTAGAAACAGTTTACTCTGATTCATTTTCTGCGTCAGTATATAATTTGATGTCAGAATTAGCTTTTTTTTTTTTTTAACCTCTTCCCTTTCACATTATGTTTTCACTCAGGTTTGCTTGATCACCTCACCAGAGTGAAATATATATTTTTTTTTTACCGAGCTGAACATTGCCAATGTTAAAATAACTCAAGAATCCTGTCATGCTCCCACTAGCAGAATGAGATACACCAGCAGGCAAGAAAAAGCTGTGGAGAGTTAATTTGTCTGAGTTAGTGGTGGGAGAGGGGAATGGGCTCCCTTAGCTCAGTGATAGCGCAAACCTATTCCAAAGCTGTGCTGTACATGGCATTGCCCTCCTCTTTGGCTCTGGCACAGTCACATGGTTCCTTCCATGACACTGCTGGGAAAGGGATATTTCAAACCGTACTATTTTCTGAATATTCTTTCTAAAGACAAATAAAACATTCTTTCTAAAAACTGGTACGGAAATAGAGGTGCGGCATTCCCTAAGGAAATACTGAAGTCAGTGCAATTCACTACTAACTTGTTGGAACAACCAAAGTCAGCATATTAATACAAGACGAAAACAAATGACCAGACTAGAATTAGCCATCAATTGGAAGTCCTTAATCTCTGTCTACATAGTACAGTAAGAAAATCTTAAACTTTGTGACAGCAATGACTAATTTTAAGTGAACAGTTTATGGCTAAACTAGCCAAGCTGCAATACTCAGCAACACTCCACTGAACCTAATTTAGCGTACCTTGTAAAATTTGTGCTTACCCCACAAAGCTATTTATATTTCCTTCACATCAAATACCCAAGGATCCATAGAAATATTGCTTTGAACTCTGGAACTCTCCTACATGTATAAATATGTTTGCCACCTGGCAAGTTTGGTTTTAAAGCCGAAGGTTCATAACATTAAATTAGATTAAAACTAAATTCACTTTTAAGAGAATGAGACATCACTTGCCCAAAGCCTTAAACTTTCTACTTTTCATCATGATGAACTGTAAAAGAATTGGGACACAGACTTTGCAATGTGTCTCCTAAAACGGATTTTCATATTTAATCGGCCATTGTCACCCTTGATACCCTTGACATTTCTGGTACCTCGGCACCCACAGAGGCTGTAGGCACTTAGAGGCTTACATTACAGCACGGTAGGTAAGTCCTTCTTAACTTTGTCTCTTCATATTTCTCACTATGGTAAGAAAAGCATCCACATCTCCTTGCTTAAAAACCCTCAACAGACAGCTTAGAAATACAAAAGCACAAAGATGAACAAACAGAAAAATATGTCTTCTTTAGGAAGCTGACCCATTTTTTTGCCAAGTCACTTCTAAATCTCCCTCCTCTGCACTATGTACTGTGTTATGCCATTAGACCTACAGAGACCCTAGGCATGTGAGGTATGTATAGCGCAATGCGTCCTTATGGTACTCAGTCACAGTAAACATCTGGTTTGTCTACAGACAATGTCATTTTGTGCTCAGCAATTCACAAAAGTCCTGGAAAGAAGGAAAAGTTTCACCATGATTAGGACTGTTGGTCACCAGCCACATTTACCTAAGCATCTTTCAAGAAAGCGAACGATCATTTTCTCTTCCACCTGGAAGTGGAATGTGAGTTTTATTTAGCCTAAGATTGGCAGCTCAAGTAATCTAGACTGTCACATCTTTACCATTCATCTCTGTTTCCATTTAACTCTTCATTTGATTTCAGATTCTCAGGTCTGTAAATGAAGTGCTTACAGTGGCAGAAAATTTCTGTAATAAGGATGTATGACAAGCTCAAGACAAATATTTCAGGCATCAGATTAGATGATTTACATTAGTTAGGTTCTAATAAGATCAAGCCTTTAATCACTTAGTTTGCCAGTTTCAAATACACAAAACTGGTTATTGGGTAAAGTTTAGGTCACAGTGTCACAGTTTTCAAAACAGATTTGCTTTTTTTTTAAATAAAAAAAGCAGAAAACTCATCAGTGAAAGGCTCTGGGTTATTCTGCATTATTCCTCCTTTCCTCAGACAACTGTCTCAAGTAAAGACAGGAGAGGACTGAACTCCAAATATGGCCTCTCCCAACAGAATAAATATGCTGAACTACACAACTCCTCTACCACTATAAGGTATATACTGCTTTGTCTTATAGAAACAGTCACTCTATACGTACTCAACAGAGAGAGGCAGCCTAACTAGGAGTGTCTCTAAACTATGCTCTGCAAATTTGTGAGGATACATATTTCTCTTCACTCCTAAGAACTTCGACCTGACTTGCACTTGGAAAGTCACACGCAACTGTATTTAAAAGCAAAAAAAAACCTGATCAAATTATTGGAGCAAATAATTTAGCAGATTTGTGGAGATATTATGGAGCTTACCCTTGGGTTTTAATTCTAGCCCATTCAATCACACCAAATGCAAGAAATTCTGATGTTTTTTATGTGATACCTCTTGACTTCCTAGTAAAGCCTGCAGGACAGTATAATCTGAAGCCTTATTCCAAAGCTGTGTTTTATTTTAAATGTTTGCTCCATCATCCAAATGTTAAATGGTAGGGCTTCATGTTATTCTAGCCTAGAATTAATTTTAAAAAGTCAAAACATATGTATTTGTAGCACTCTAAGAATATATTGCAATATCCAGTTTCCTTGCATTGGCACAGCCTGTGCACTAAAACGAGTCCCAGTGAAAAGAAAAAAGTTGATGTCAAGGACATGAGTTCTCATGTACTCCTGAAAATAAGAATTAGATGGGTTTTGAGTTCTTCAGTCCACTGTTACTGAAGAACCACAGACAGCTGCTTGGATAATGAATTATTTGGCTTATTTAACCAGAATATGAGATGCCTAGTCATGTTTATCATTAGAGGCAAGCTGGTTTCTGAGATCTGAAAATTCATAGAACAGCAGAAACAGTAAAAATGTTCAGTATATTGATTTTTCAGAAAGAGTCCCTTTGCATGAACCTTTTGAGCGTCCACTTATAAAGCCTACTTTTTATCCAGAGTAATTCATTATTTGAAAAAAGAATCAAACAAAGAATAATAAAAAAGACTGACAAAACTAGTTACATCATATGAAGACAGATCTACATGAAGGACAAATTATACAACATACACAACTCTAGGGCACAGAGAATTTCTGCTTGCCTAATATCCTAAACATTAACCAGAACAAAACAAAAAAAGCCAAACAAACAAACAAAAAAAGATTTGCTGCAGATTATGGGATCTCTTTGTGCCATGTGACCCAATTAATTTCTAGGACTAAAATAGCAGTGTGTTTATGTACAATAGCTCAATGTAACTGAAGTTTTATTTTCATAGTCCTTTCAGTATTACCTAATTCTGAAGTCATGGCTCTCAAATACAACAAATACAATTTCTACAGCTGCACAGAAATGGAAGTATTTTATACTCAGTTGCCATGTAAAGTCCTGTTTCTTCAGATAGTCTGATAGATAGTATAATAATATAGATTATCACTTCACTAGATAACATAGTACTTGACTTTTCAAACCTGCATTTTATGTGTATTTGCTGGTGTCATCTACTCTAAGATGGTACCAAAACTCAGCTCACCTCTTTCTTTAGATTTTTTCCCATGTTAAGAATAAAAGCTACTCTGTGGATTCAGATGTGGTTCAGTCTTGGCCTTGCTGCAGATTATTGTTGCATTTGTATGAAATACAGTCAACACAAAACTAAGAAAGCAAGAGGAAAGGAACTTTAACCAGCTAACATTATATACCATCTACTCAGCTACCAGGAGACACCAATTCCACAGGAAATTTATTAGCAGTTTTTTCTTCTTTCCTTCCCTCCATTTCCATGTATTTCTTTTTCACATTGTTCAGATTTACTCTTCCCCACGCAGTGCCTCTCTCCTTATCTTCTGCCCCAAGATACCCAGTCACTCTCTCTCATCCCAAGTCATCCTCTTTACCAACAGACATACAGATCGCGAAAAAAAAAAAGTTAGCTATGCTAATAGAAAGCTAAGCTAAGAAGAGAGGTTTCACTCTTTAAGATCAACTGTTCGTTCAAAAAGTACCTCCCAGCAGGTGAAGAAGGCAAGAGCTGACATTCATAGAACAACTTTGGAATTTGCCTAGCAATTACCTAATTTAAACTGCTGTATTATTGGAAGAAGGGGAGTAAACAGTAAATTCTCAAAAGATTAAAAAAAAAATCTTGACTCAGAACTCACTAAGTCATCCAGTTGTTTCAAAAGTCATAGGAAGGGTTTTATACTCTGTAAAAGTAGGTAAAATTTCTACCTGCTGATACCAGACTCCAACCATCTCCAAATTACAGTTCTCCTTTCTTTCCATTACACTGGGGAAGAGTGAGTAAGATTTAGCCATTTATTATAGATCTACCGTTTTTCCTCATTACTGCTTTTTATGGCCTTGTGAAAACCCTGTTAACTCATCTGCAGAAGAAATGAAAAATAGGTAGGGGCAGAAGTATGAGAACCTAGAAAATGTGTGGCTAGAATTTAATCCCTGACTTTCTGGCTGACGGACCACCTTTTGGCCCAGAGAGCACAAGCCTAAGGTTGTGCTGAAGAGGTAAAAATAGTGTTAAATTCTTCAGAATGGTCAAGAAAGAAGTTTTATCCCTTTTGTCCCACAGCATCTGGCACACTAAGATCATGTGAAAATGCCCTTGTGAACACTTCCAGTATGTACTTTTTGATCCCTTCTGTAGAACGGTAGGGGTTCGAAGGGACCTCTGGAGATCATCTAGTCCAAACCCCCTCCTAGAGCAGGATCACCCAGAGCAGGTTGCACAACCAGGGGTTTTTTGAATCTCTCCAGAGAAGGAGACTCCACACCCTCTCTGGGCAGCCTGTTCCAGGGCACCATCACCCTCAGAGGGAAGAAGTTTTTCCTCACATTGAGATGGAACTTGCTGTGTTTCAGTTCATGCCCATTGCCCCTTGTCCTGTCACTGGGCACCATTCCGTAAGTGAACACCTACTCTTTTTGCACATTACAAGGGAACTTTTCCAAAGCAGAGAGTAAAACTGGATTTTGTACAAGTTCAGTTTCTCACTGGGTTTCCAGCAATGGCCCTTGAAATCTGACGGTAAAAGATCCCACAAAGCTACTTCTTTATCAACTTTCTTCAGAGGGATAATTAATTAAAAGCTATCAGTAGCTGGTGCTGTCAATATTTTTGTACTTCTATCCTACTTCACTTATTTTTATTTTTTCCTCTACTTCATTTGGAAACTATTTGGAAGAGGCTCTGTCTTTTCATTCTGTGTTTTTATGGTACTGTTGCCTTATGCCCTAGTTCCCAGTTTTCACAACAGTTGTAAAGATAGCAGGGAAAAAAATCTCAGAAAGGAGGAGTTGATTTTGCAACCTTTGTTAGCACTGATTAATGAAGAACTCCTTAACTGCTTTAAAAAAATAGATTTTTATTCCTTTTTCACACGTTCTTGCTTAGATTTTAAGATTTTACAAAAGGATTCATTTACCTGAATTGTAAATGCAGGTTATATCAGAAAAGATACTTCACCAAAGTTTACTCCAATTCTTGCATTTTGTTGCCTAAATAATATCTGAAAGTGGCATCACTACAACATAAAATGTTTGTAGTGTGGTTTTGCCAACAGGGACTTGGCAAGATAAGGTGAAGAAATGGCCAAGCATTTCAAAGTTACCAGAAAATAAAAAGCAGCTTAGCACTGTAGGAGTGGAAACAAAACAGAGGAAAAGAAAAGCTGAACTAAACGTTAGGAGTGATAGAGGTGTGGCTAGGGAAGAGGGGTTGGGATTTTAAAATTTGGATGTCTACAATGTTTAGTTCTTTGTTTATAATTTAATTTTTCAAAATAAATTCTTAATTAATTTCAATCAATGTCACAAAATCATAGAACTATAGAATTACAATTTGGCTAGAAGTGACCTGTGTCATGTAATCCAACTCCTTCTCAAAGCAGAACTAACTTCAAATTTAAAGCAGGTGGATAAGGGACTATATTTTTAAGAAATAATTTCAGATCCTTATTATTTTAGAAACCTTCAAAGGGAGCTTTGAAAATATGGGATCCAGAAGTTCTGTGGAGTTTAAAATTAAGTACAATTTAGGCAAAGAAAAGGACAATTTTTGCAACAGAACTTCTAAGCAAAATGCAATCTGGTCATTGTAAATTTAGTTCAATGAGTTGAATTGTGTCTTTCTAAAGAGATGGAGGCCTTCAGAGGTAACTAGAAGAGGCAGAAACCCTTTGAATATGGGACACGAATAAAGAATGAGGTGTATTTTCCTTGCATCTATAAGATTGTAAATGTGTAACTATGAGAAGTTTTATCTGTTAAAACAAAACCTGCAATTTTCAGATACCTGTGGCCAAAGTGAGCTATAACTGTTCTTAGATAAGGAGAACACATTACAATTTAATAAGCGTGTGGGAAGATCTAAGCAAACTCATTCAATGATAATTGAAACCTGCAACAGCACTGAAGACTTACATAGTAAAGATGCTATACATGTTCTGTTTCTCCACAATATACACTGCCTTGTAGATAACCAAACTATAGTAAAAGCATAATCTTCTTAATTCTCGGGGTTTTCTCCATCTGAATTAGACAATTTTTATTTTTACTAAACAGAGTTGGAATAAAGAGTGTGTTTGGCTCACATTCAGGATGCCGAACATGAAAAACTGTATTAATTGTCTGTGCTTATGGGATTCAACTGCTTCTTGATGTCTAAAATTTTTACAGGCTTTAGCTACAGATTAAACTAAACTCAGTCATTTCTCATTTGTAATGCAATCTGTAACATTTTTTTTTCTTTTTTGCAAGAACAACCATTTCTTTCCCCACTAAATAAAAGTGCTGCTTTTTGTTATTGAGGGGTGGGTACAAAAAACATTGTAGAAAAACTTCTCTCTCTGTGGAAGCTGATGCCAGGCGTGTTAATCAGATTGGTTTTTATTTCAACCTGTTTCTTCTTGTTCTCTAAAATTCTCCACTTACTAATTACTGTATCTCTTTTCGGTACTTCACTGAATAAAGGTTCAGAATAAAAACATTTTTTTATCCAGAGTCAAATATCAAGAAAAAATTTAAACCAAACATTTTCTTTCCAGAGACATGGTCATCTGACATAATGAAAAGTTCTACATTTCTCTACTGTACCAAAAATGAAAAAAGTACAATTTGATATGAGACTCTATGAAACACAACTCTATACTGTAAAGGTATAATTTTATCATGATCACTTTTACCCTGGGAAATACTTTTTCAAATAACATAAAAAAAAATACCACTTGTAGCTGTAAACCTCCTATAAACAGTTTATATAAAAGATGAAAAGGCTTTGGGCTATGTACAGCAAGCACATATTACCAATAAAATTAAAGACACTGTCTATAGAGCTTTTATTTCACAACATTCTTTGTGTTTTTCTGAATTGGTGAAGATATGCAATTATGAAGCAAAGAGACAAAATAATTTCAATCCCTCAGTTGGAGATTGAATAAATTAAAAAAATAAGTAGAACAGTTTACTGAGGCAGCAGGCATCAATGTAAAGTAAAGGCACACAGAAGTACACTTAAGATATTTGGAACGGGTTGCCCAGGGAGTTGGTTGAGTCACCGTCCCTGCGGGTATTTAAGGAAAGGTTAGACGTGGTACTGAAGGACATGGTTTAGCGGGTAATAGGTGGGGGGGAGACAGTTAGACTGGATGATCCTTGAGGTCTCTTCCAACCTTAATGATTCTATGATTCTATATAGCATACTTCTTTTTCAGAAAGATATTTCAATTGCAATAACTAGACTACAAGTTGAATTATGACTAATTTCTGAATTTATAGAATCACAGAATCATAGATTGATTTGGGTTGGAAGGAACCTCAAAGCCCATCTAGTTCCAGCCCCCCTGCCATGGGCAGGGACTCCCTACACTAGACCAGGTTGCCCAAAGCCCCATCCAACCTGGCCTTGAACACTACCAGGGATGGGGCCTTCACAGTTTCTCTGGGCAAACTAGTCCAGGGCCTCACCACACTCACAGTCAAGAATTTCTTCCTAATATCTAATCTAAATCTCCCCTCTTTTAGTTTAAACCCACTCCTTCTTGTCCTATCACTGCACTCCCTAAGAAACAGTCCCTCTCCATCTTTTCTGTAGGTCCCCTTTAGGTACTGGAAGGCCGCAGTTATGTCTCCCCTGAGCCTTCTCTTCTCCAGGCTGAACAAGCCCAACTCTCTCAGCCTGTCCTCGTAGGAGAGGTACTCTAGCACTCTGATCAACTTTGTGGCCTCCTCTGGACTCACTCCAGCAGCTCCATGTCTTTCCTGTACTGGGGACCCCAGAGCTGGACGCAGTACTCCAGCTGGGGTCTCACAAGAGCAGAGCAAAGGGGCAGAATCCCCTCCCTCGACCTGCTGGCCACACTGCTTTTGATGCAGCCCAGGACACAGTTGGCTTTCTGGGCTGTCAGCGCACACTGCAAGCTCACGTTGAGTTTTTCGTCAACAAGCACCCCCAAGTCCTTCTCAGGGCTGCTCTTGATCCATTCTCTGCCCAGCCTGTAGCTGTGCTTGGGATTGTACAGAGCTAAAAGAATTACATCAATCATTTCCAATGGTCAGGGATATTTCAACTTTCTTACTTTAACAAATAATAATAATATTTTAAAGTATTTAATCAGGATGTTGTCTCCAGAATCAATATAAGCACTTACTTATGTTTCTTAAGAAAAAATTTTGAAAAGATCTGAGGAGGTGGTGAATTCAGATTATAACTTCAGTCTTACGAAGTTTTCAGAAGCTGAGTTTTTCCACTCCCTACTGCTGTGTAATGGTGACTTCATGCAATAGTTTCAAGGTTGTCTAATAAATTGAAAGATTACAAAGATTGACACTTGTTTTATTCTTTAGCCTTGGAAGCACTGGATCAGTCTTTCAGAGTTGGGAAGCACTTGTGGCTCTCATGATAGCTAGCTGCGTGTCTAACCTAAGCTGATTTAATCCCTAAGGAATCAAGAAATTCTAGATGTTTCAGGTAAGCGAGTTATAATGAAGCTAAATATGCTTTAGTCCCATCCAGAGTAAACTGATACTAAACAAAAAATAAATTAGAAAATATTATGTCTGTCATGGGGGGAAAAGAAACCTCTCAAGGAAGTTAAGAACAGTCTGATAATATATCTGGACCGCAAAAGCTTCTCTATGTAAGAATGGGAATACAGAGGGTCTATAATTAAAGTCTAGCAACTTTTACTGGCTACAACTGGCATACTTCTATGATAAGTTTTACTGGCTAGGGATGAGGAATAAATTTCCTCTTCCTTAAAAAAGACTGACTCTTTATATTAATGTAAGTCATCTTTCATCCAAGTTACCAATATACATCTCACTGTTTTCATGAGGCAGATGGTATAGGGACCACAGGACACAGGAATGGACATGGCTTCCCCCGGGAGCAAATATGGAGTACATTCAGCAGCGCAGTGAGGTTAGGGTTTGCTCCAGAAACCGGGGTTAGCGGATGGTCAGGACCACACATTTGCTCTACAGAAGGCTATGGGAATTTAAGCTGACAGAAATATTCCACACTTTCGGCTTCGCTTCTCAAGAATATGGGAAGCGTCTTCAGCAACTGCATAGGTACCTCTTGGAACCCTCAAAATTTATGGGGTTTTGTACAGAAGGGACTGTGAGACTGAAACCACCATCATCTCACAAATCAGTCATATCTGAGCTAACAGCCCCAATGGCATATCCTTACCTAATGTGGTTTAAAATAACTGAACTAAAACCTCCTAGTTTTTAAAGTTTATATAATGGAAATGACAACTGACCCAGCACCACAGAGTACAATTATAATTAACAGGAGAGTTTTCTGAAAAATTTCTGTGGTGCCTTGGGGAACAATGTAGGTCACCGCATCAATTAAAAGCAGAACCACCTCTTCATTGCCTCTGTAACATTTAACCCCAAATCATTTTGTTGCTGTAAATTAAATAACCCACGTTGTCTTACATCACAGGAGTGAAAAAAAAATCAAGAATAACTAGTTTAAAAACTCATTTCAAGCCCCTGCACTCACTTTACCCCATATAACAAGGGCAAGCAATGCAAACTACTAATATTACCACTATTATTCTCAACTTTGTGAAGCAAAACCACTATCTGTATATTCAGTTTTATTTTACATCATCTGGATATTAATATTAGACCTCTGACGCAAAGTATGTGAGAATTACTTAACTGAGGATAAAAACCAGCAGTTACCTTTGCTACTGATTGCAAATGGTAACGTAAAACCATTTAAGACTCCAGGGTTCAGTGGCTGCAAGCTCTAGTGAACACTCTTCTATGCAGGGAAGTGGAATACAGAAATAAATCGTTTCAGATCAAATATATCTGCAGGGGTCACCACAGACCTAATATTATCTAATATTATAAGAAATATAAATTATGACTGTTAACAGAAGCCACCCAATAATTTAAATACGTTCATTTTGAAAAAATTGCCCACAAATAATGTCCCTTTTTAATACCAATCATTTTCTGTTTCTTAACAACAATGACATTTTTCAGTAGTATAGAAGCCAGAAGAAAGATCTTTGGTAATAAAGCCCCTCAAACATTGTCTACCTTTGTGTTTGCTCATCTAGAAACAGTGGACAATATCTTGGATTCATTTAGGTCTTTTGAAGTTTTATCATTTGCTTGAATGGGAGGGGAAGCAAATTCTTCTGGTCAGCTTATGGGGTTGGAAGGCCAACGACATAGCAGTGGTAGACTGGACTGCCTGAGCAATATCTGACAAAGTCCATGAGACACACCACAAGGGAACATCAGCTGACACCATAGGTAAAAGGAAAATAAATTTATAAAGTGCACCTCCAACTCTTCTACTACTAATGAGTAGTCATAAATAATGAAAAGGCACTGCAGGCAAAATTAGACCTCCTGATATCCATGCAATATTTTCAACAAAAAAAATTCTTTACAGAGAAACGAGTTGATTGCTCTACAGGGATATATAGGCAGGAGCAAAGACTCATTTCTGAAAACTTTGCCAGGGAAAAACCTAAATAGCTATGTTAGTTAATAAACATGTCCCTGAGTACACAGAGGAGGTGGATGCGTACATCAGGGAAATACCACTTTAACACAATCAGGTTTTGAGACTCAAGCTCTGCCTGTGTTCTCTACTGCATTCCACAAAGCTCCGTTCCCCTTTTCCCAGTTGAAAAGTTAAGCTTATGCAAAGGATGTTAACTTCTGATTAGCCCTATATCCATTGCTGTAACATCTCAGCGTCAGTGTTAAGGACTGGGCTCCCACTGGTGAAGGTTTACAGCAAATCCAGAAGATAAAAATGGAATGGCCAAGCTTCAGAGAGTTTACAATCTGAGTGTAAAACAAGAGATAACAGTCTTCCACACGTTTTGAACAGTCTTAGACTTCTCCTTACCTAGCCATTGAATTTTGTTCAGACATTAAGACAGATTTTTCTGGTGAATGGAACAAAAATCATGGAGGGGGTTTTTTTAGTGTTTTTTTGTTTGGTTTTTTTTTTTGGTTTTGGGGTGTTGTTGTTTTTGTGGTTGTTGTTGTTTGTTTTGTTTTGTTTTTTTAAAAAAAAAGTTCTCAGTTGAGCAGTTGACCCTTCCATCTTTGGCAAACTGAAAATGAGAGTCACTTTTTCCCAGGGAATGATATAGGGTAAGTATAAGCAAAGGTAAGAATAAGCAAAGGTAGTTCATTTTAGGTGCAAGACAAAGTAGGGATCTAGAAAAGAAATGCTATAACGGGGTGTAGCGGGGGTTTAAAACAAAGCTAATTTTAATTATACTTTATCTAGGGGGTTATCAGTGCACCTATAGACTTGCAGACTAGAGTGCCTCAGTTTTTTCTTGCCTCTAAATGTTCTAAATGCTATTGTATGAGAACACGTCATTCACTGCTCTAAGAATATGTGTAACTTGTATAATAATTAATTAGTTACGTGTAAAACAGATGGAAAAATTCTCAAGAGTCTTCCGGCAGTATGATGCTTCTCAAAGCTCTTTTCAAAAGAAAGGAAAATGTTATTTGTCTTTCACAAATAAGAAAACAAAGGTAAAGAGAATGAAGCAAGCTGCCCAAGATGACTCAAGAGACTGGTTGCAAAGCCAGGAATTGAAATAACATATTTTAAGCCTAGAATCTCATTTTAAAGACCATCCGATCTTCAACCAGTTATACAAAATATCACTGAGATGTACATGGCAGAGTGTCACACAGCACTGAAACAACATCAAACCCTCTCAACTAATCCTTGCTGTTTTAATCAAAATTTAGCTACTCCAGATTACAAATCAATGAAGGAAAATTAATTCAGAAATCAGTGGCCTTGTAAGGATTCAAACCTCATCCTCCACACGTGGAGGCCAGGAGATGGCCACACTGATTTCTTTATATGGTGTGATGTATTATGAAGTTTAAATAAAAAAGGAAAAAAAAAAAGAAATGTTTCCCACAAAAGTACAATAAAGTGAACCTAAGGACCTCATAACATATTTTGAATTTTTTTTTCCCCTGGGATCTTAACAACAGAAGTGCGGATGACAAAGAATGCAGGTGTCATTTTTTGTGAGACGCTTCTTCAGGTCCGTGGCCAACAGCAATTATTTCTAGTGAAATTTCAAACTGTAGCTTTGTGTAGCAAGCCTTTAGCTTCTACATACAGTCTGATTGATTCACGCTTGCATTGAACTGCAAGTTGCAAATCTCAGGCCGAACAAAATGTAAGAAGAGAAAAGTAGTGCTAGCATCCAGTCACCCATGGGAAGGAAGTGAAAAGGGAGTAAATGCTCTCGTTAGACCAAGTGATACAGCTCCACATTTCTTCATTTCAGCTAACAGCTGAGGAAGCAGGTGATAAACTGCGTTAGTTATATGAATTGAATCTCCCTCAACTAGACCATTTAATTTCGCATTCTTGTGTTGAAAAAGTTTTTGCTGACTCTGCTGGAGCAGAGAACAGGCACCTAAACCATTCAGTGTTTGAGGCAGAAAGTGTCATTAGATCATCGAGGTTAGCCTAATGTACTGCAGCACATAACACTGACAACAATAACTTTTCTTAAACTAAAGTGCGTGTATCTATTTCAGAAAACCATATAATCTGGAAAACATAACGAGATTGAGATCTACCACTTCCCTTGATAGTTTGCCCTATATTCTCACTGCTAAAACACTTGCCTGGCATTTTTTTTTTTGTTTTGCTTTCACCCCGGTACGTATTCTGCTTTTCTCCTCTGAGGAATCCTCCTACTCTCAGTCTCCCTGCAGGAATATACTGTCATTAAGTCATGTCTCTCTGGAAGATATTTTTCTCCACTCTAGTCTCTTTTCTCTCTCTTTATATATATTTAATATTTTTTAAAAGTATAGACTCCAAAACTTGCCATGATATTTCCATAACCTCACTGTCGTTGCACATACAAATTCAACCAGCTCCCTATTCTTAACTTTTAGTCTTTTTTCTAACAAAGTTCACAGTACTCAACCCTGCTGACTCGTCCATTGTTTCCTCTGGAACCTTCTGAGTGTCAACTCATTTCCTCTATAGGTGTCCTCTCTGTGTATGTATGGCTGACATTGTTTCCTTCCAGCTGTGTAATACTTCTCTTCTAGGGAATAATGACTTGGTTTGAGTGGCCTTTGCTTACCAGGCTGGACTGTAACTGGATTGCTCTGCCTGACTTTTGTGCCTTCTTTTGGTTTTCTACTTTTTCAGTCTTTGCATCATCTGCAAATTTTACCATTCAAGAATTCACGCCGCCTTCCAAATGATTTATGAAAATATTGAAATATGTTGTCCACATCCAGTTCTAAATTGTGGAAGTCTATTCCTCAAAATTCCCATGAAGGGTTCATTTTTCATTGATTAGTACTTTGAGATGTCAGCTAATCAGTCCCTAAGAAATATTATTTTGATAAAGTATACTGTTATTTATTTATACCAGATACAATGTAATATTAAATCAAATGCCTTACAAAAGTCTAAGCAACACCTAAGACCATTCATCATGCAAATTCACACCCCAAACTGAAGTTTATCTAACATAATCACTTTGCTTTAAAACTATGTTGACTATAATTAATTTATTTCTGCCATTAATCTATTTGTATGCTTGCTTTCTTAGCTAAAACCTCATAAATCTTTCCAATATTTTTTCCAGGACTGACATCTAGCTAACCTGCTCTGCAGCATTATTTTTTTTTAAAAAAGATTAAAATAATAGCATGATACTCGCACTCCGTCTCTAGAATTTAAAAAGTATTCCAACAGATCTCTTCAGTCTCCTTTTTTAAGGCTCTTAGGTGAAAGTTATCAAGCAGTGAGCCTTTTGATTTACTTATTTTATCACTGGCAGATGTTGTTTAACATGCTTTTAAAGATTCAGTGCTGTTTGCATAGTAGGGACACTGGATCTCCTACCACCATATGGGCTCGTTAAGGAGCAAACAGCACTCCCCTCCTACTGTGTGCCACTCAGTATTGAAGAGGTATGAGGTTTTGTTCATCTTTGCATGAATAAATGACATGATTAATTAAACAGTGATTGACTAGCTTTCTTTTCTTTTAAATGTTACAAAAAATCAGCAAAATATTAGTTATGTACATCCAAAATAAACCAAGAATTAAGCCTCATTAAACTTTTTTTTAAAATCTTAGGAGGCAGAAATTGAGTGTCCAGACATATATTGTAAGAGTTCTTATCCATTGTACTTGCCACTCAATCCATCTGGAGTTGCCACCTTAAGCACTACATGGTTTTGGCCCTTATATTTAGGAAAATTACCAAGACATCCTAAGCCATTATAAATTAATGTCCTGCTGGCAGAGAACTGTGCAAGGGTCACTCAGAATTGTCATCTGCCCTATTTATCCCAGTGTCTTGTTAATTCTGAAATCAAAAGATAGCGATTTGGACATCAACAATATATCACTTTAGACTACTTTTACCAGAAAGATTCCATTAGTGTGCATTATCCTGATATCTTAAACTGCTTTCTTTTCCTCCTGAGACTGCAAAGGACCCAGCTGGCAAACAACCAAAATATCAAGTTTCTCACACATCTATTATCATAATGGCAGGAGGTCACAGTCTGAAAACCGAGAATACAAATGCAACATAAACTAAACTGAATATTTTGAAAACAGAAATTCATGGAGGTTAGTATGCTGGTGCAACAGAGGCACGGGCGTTTTTGTTTGATTTGGAGTTTTGTTATAGTACTACTTTCAATGACAACTCTTCTATCGAAAAAAACCCTTTGATAGCAAAAAAATAATAATAATAAAAAAAGAACACAAAAACCTTCAGCAATGCTCTTGTCTATCAGGATCTTCAGGTCTGTGATTGCAGCATTATTCAATATAAATATACTTAGTCTTCCTGTCCTATATCCCAGGTTGGTCCTGCCTGTTGCACCTCAGAGATTGATTGTATCTCTGCAAGGCCAACAGGCAATAAAAGAAATTTCAAAAATATAAAGGTGAAATTTTCCTGATCACATGAGACATCTAAAGTCCAGACATTTACATCTAAGTTACTTGATCATAAAGAGTGTCTAGACATTGGAGAGAGCCAATGATTTTCAGGGCACAATCCACCTCCATCTAGAGGAGACATCCAAAACAGGTTAGGAGAACTGCATTCAGGAAGAGTCTCCATTGACTACCACAGAAATATCGTTGACTTCTTCAGATGTCACAAGTCAGACGAGGCCAAATAGTTTTCCTAATAGCCCAAATTGTTTTCAGTTTGATCCGTAAGTGCTTCTTATCTGCCACAGCACCTTGGCAATTACTGAAGCATTCACATAATTTATTTTTTTTTAACTCAAAACAGGTGCTTTTGAGTCTAGGGGAGCATTGGTGAGAAAAATTGGCAAAACTATGAAGCAGCAATGCAACAACTATTTCCTTTCCTCACTTATTTCTCACAGCTAAATTCACTACTCTCACCTGTGCATTAGTCCATTCCATTTCAGGAAAAGGTCCCAGCTGGAGGCCTCTACCTGTGGGATTTTCTTCCTCTTGGCCTTTCTGGAAGTACATAGAGACATCTACTCAGGACATGTTCCAAACTCAGATTTTTCATTGTGTTTGCACATGGTTGTGTGGTTTTGCTTCCCAGGTTGTTTTTTGGGGATTTGGGGTTCATTTTGGCTATAACTGCTTTGGGAAATAATTTGGCATGCCATCTATTCCCTTCAAGCTGTAATTTGGTGTTAATACATGCTGAATTGCCCAGGGGCTCTTAAAAAAAAAAACCGAAATGGCATTTTATTATATAATATTTAAAATGTGAGTGCATAAATATCTATGGAATAGTTATTTATCCTTCAAGAAAGAACAAGCAAGGGACATATATTTTACAAGAATTAACACTGTACTACTATGTTTCAGCTTATTTTTAGTATGTAACATCTACCAATCTCAAGTAATTATCAGCAAATCAAGGCTATAAGGAATAAATAAACATGCTTTTGACAGTCCACCTCTTTCTAGCTAAAATTAGGAATAACCCTGTTGCTTCTACATTTTAAAACCCACTCTAATTATCACTATGAATTTGTGAAGGTTTAACAGTAGGTGACTATACATTTGCTTTTAATGAACATCAGGCTTCATTTTTTGTGAAACAAAAAATCTGCAGTGAATTCAGGCTCCTGCCTAGGCACGAGTCAATGCCGTTGTAGAGGCATATGGGTTTATAACGATCAACAACAATACGGAAGAGCCCCATCAGTAAAAGGGAGGCTTATGTTGCAAGGTTCACAGTCTTTGTTAATAGCAAAACTACCATGTTGGTAGCTGGGCATCCAATAGCTTTTTCTTTTTTTCTTTTTTTTTTTTTTTTAACAGAATGTTTAATATCTAAGGTACTGAAAAGCATTTTTACAAAGTCCATATTTGTTATGATGCTTATGTAATGCTGAGCTTCACCTTGTCGTATGTTGCTTTAGAGAGTTTTTGTTTCTATATTACTAAAGAATGTAACTTTTTAAAAAACAAAAAGAACAAAAAAAAATAACACTTTTTCACTCTCACCTGCAAGATTAAGTCTTTTTTTCTCAGCAAGCATAAAACCACTAGGCTAACAAATCATTCAGGGAAGTCTAGAGACACCATTGGTGTGAAGAATGGCTACTAATTGTCAAAAACTTCAGAGAACAATACTTTTTAATATTTAGTCTAAGGAAAGGGGACTTCTAGCTTCACGTAAAAGGATTACTGCCGTCATACAACAGTACTAAAAACTGAGGCTTATACTGATGCGGTCAAATGTCAGGAATTTAGATCTGTCAGCTAGAAGCAGAGTCCTTTGAGATATGGAAAACTCCTGAGAATGGTTCAGGGCTTAAATGCACTCAGTCACTCTCAGGAGGATGTATTCCCATCTCACTGAAGTGGAATGTATTAAGTTCCAAATATTCAGTCGAGCTCATACTGACAGGATTTTTATAACAGGAAAAAATCTGGAGTAACTTCTCTTACAGTGTAGTGCGTGGCCATGGATTCCTATACATCCTAGCAAGCCTACCAGGAGCAACTGGGAGGCATTTGATGGAGAAGTCTCCCAGAGCTGTTACACTTTGGCTACAGCAAAATTAATATGTATATTTCTGCATATATGTAGTTTAGTTTCTGGATTTGATTCTGGAGACTTTTGAAAAGAAATGTGTCCCTGGAGACATTCAAAAAACGTGTAGACGTGGCATTCCAGGACATGGTTTAGTAGGCATGGTGGTGTTAGGTTGATGGTTGGACTTGATGATCTTGGAGGTCCTTTCCAACCTTAGGGATTCTATGATTTTATGATTTCATAAACAGAGATAGAAGAAATGCTCACAGAGCAGAAAGCAGTTGTCAGAGGGAGGAAACACCAAATGTAAAAATATAGATTAAGGAACACCGATGTGGAGATCATTAACTAAAGAGGAGCCGAGAGTGAGGCTCTGTTGCAAAAGGGCCTTCCTTCAAAATGTGAATGATTGCTGTGTATAAGGACATGGGTTATAACTATTGTGCTGTAATCATTGATGATAAGACACCAGCAGAACTGTATCATTCTGGGGCCACTGTTTAAGACAGGTACTGAAAAAAGCAAAGGAAATCTACAGGAAGGGAAAAAGAGTGATGAGGGATTCAGAAATCACAACCTAGGGAAGACTGAAAAAAGGATATTACATGAGGTTACTGATCAGTTGTTGCCACTGAAGACAGAATCCAAAGAAATCATTCCACATTTCCTGCTGTGAAAAAAACCCTCTAGGCTAGGGTGCTGGAACACTGAAACAAATCCTTGCCAGTCCTACGTGCTATGACTTCACAGCTTTCATCCATGGGAAGTTTATTCCCTGTTAATGTCAGCAATTTTAATTGGGAACCAGGTCATTAACAGCCAGCTAACAGCAAAAGGCACATTCCTCTCTGCTTATTAAAAAAAAGTAAATCTGTATATATGTATATACTTGCTTTCAAATTAAGATTGTATGAATGGCACTCAGTGGATATAATAGTAGAAATCTAATGCTCTTTGTAAAAATAGACTCGTGAATAAACTCTGCTCACATACAAGTGAGGTAGTATTCATAAACAGCATTCCTCACAGGCATCATAGGGCATGTTACAAATGTGACAACCCTGAAGGTGAGGTTGAGTTTCCCAGATAGAGTTGTCTTGTGTCATTAGATGCTCTAAGGTATCATTTTTTCTCCAGCTGCTGCTTCAGAAGGGTATGGGTTTCCCCCTGTCATTTCTGACAGCCACATGCACATTTCAGATCTTGCGGGAAATCTAAAATAGCACAAGATGCCTTTCTTAGATAACTGAAGGTCACCTCAAAAAGACTATTTTTTTCCCTAAGGAGGTCTTCTCTTTGCTGATAGGCATTGTCACTGATACTATTACTATTGAGTATAAATATACACTTTAAATTTAAAGGTTTGGGTATTATTACATAGAAAATGTAAATCTCCAGCTCTTTCATTAAAAAAAACAAAAAACGCACAAAAAATCAAGTTTCAAGCTACCTTAAATGTTATGAACTTCCATGACAGTTGTGATTGCTTGGGAGAGCTTACTTTAAAAACTTAGTCAAAATTTTAAACGAGACCTAGAGACAAACTGGTTTCCATGTTCAAGTATTCTACTTTTAGAAGGGTTTGTATACACCTATAACAGGATCACTGCCTGTAAAGGCTTGTTAATCTATGGATTAATGAAGGATCACTTTAGTGCCATGGAAAAAAATGGCATGTAGTAAGTACTGGAAAGTCCCTTGGTCCAAGAAAAATTACCTTAATACAAGAACATGATGCAGTATCATACAACGAGGAAGACACACAAAGGAAACTGAGGGCAATAAAGGTTTCAGTTTAAAATAGTCTTCCTAAGGTGAGGAAGGTGACATGAAAATCTCGAAGAACTACAACATTCCTCTTAATTTTACGTAGAGGGGACTGAAGTACTGCCATGCTAAGTAACAGTAATAAAACATCAGCACAGGGAGAAGAGATGCATAAAGAAAATTATGATAGTGTTTTGAAATACAGCAATGAAAAATTGTTGCACTTACTGGGACTTCACTGACTGTGTCTGTCATCACATTACTATGTTCAAGCCTGTTCCTTATGCCAGTGATGTAATTACTAGATTAATTCTGCAGAATTTACACACAAGTCGCTAAAATCAGCATTTAGCACAAGGTGATGAACTTTTCTGGCAAATAATTGCTTTAAACTTAAAATTTCAATTATGTCAGACAATGAGGAGAAGGCAAATTTCCATGAAAAGCTAAAAAATAAATAGGATGATACAATTCCCTTTAAAAATTTGAGTCATTCTTCTTACCAACTTACAACAGAATAATGAACAGTGGATAGCACATTGGTGATAAGTCCAAAAATACTTTTAAAACAGGCTTGTGAATGAAATGAAAATTCAGGAGCAGCAGATGGGTTTAACTGCTGTTAAATGTGGAGTGGTTTCCAAGAACATGTTGTATGTAATAATAAATAGCCAGAGACATAAAGTTTCCCCAGTAGTTTAAATCCTGAGCGTACAAGCTACGTGAGGGCTTTCAGGTTTTGGTTCACTGCAACATCCTTACATTTTAACCTTGTCTACAGCAGCAAAAATGCTTGTTACTGACAATGTGTGTCAGCAATGGGTGCAATTACAGCAGCGCTGAACACAGTTTCACAAACAGGCAGGTTTAACATGGGCTTTCTGAAAGAAGAATAGTTCTTGGCTGTGCTTGCAGGTTAATCACATTCAGCACCAGCATTTTCACTGTCAGCGGTCCATAATTATGCTAGCGTACACAATGCCTCGGTTTGTGCATATGTTTTACATAATAACCGTGTTATTAATTTTCTCCCTTGCAATTCTTGATCTGGATGTAGGAATTGGGAATCTAGGATTTCTGCAGTCAAGATCTGACTGCCTCCATGTTTCATGCCCTATTGGTTTGAAGCAAAAGTAAAGTCCTGAAGGCTGAGGAAAGCAGGCAGCAAATTTTCTGTTTGTACCTACACCACTTCCAGCTTTCTCTCCTAATCCACCAATAAAAATGGCTTTGTCAACTGGCAACTATGGCTAAATTAAAGCTTCTGCACTTGTGATGTATCATTATGCTTGACTGACACAAATATTTGTGACATGGAAGAAAGCTGGAACTTACAAAGCCGTACAGTGATGCACAGAGCCACAAAGAAGGGTTCAAAAGAATGACTGCAGCTGACAGAAAAATCAACATTGGGATTGAAGCCCCCCAAAAATCACTGCTTTTATCTTCTGTTAAGCCAATTGCTTCTGTAAAAAACAAAGAGTTTGTGAGGAAGTGTGGAAAAGAGCATTGCCGGGTCCAAAGTCATCTCTGGAGTTCCGTGCAGACCTGTGCTTTAATATACATGTCTGCCTGCACAGATGCATCAAGTATGGTTCTGGTTAGCTGATATACTGATATAGTATCAGTATCTGCTTATTACTACCTTTGATGAGCTGGAGGGAACGGGAGTAGTAAGGGAACAAGTGAAAGAAAAGAAACATGAGGAACCAAGTGAAAGGATTGTATCAGACAAGACCAGAGATGTCAGATCTTCATGCCAGTTACCAAGTACATGCTTGGTTCTGTTGCTATCCTATACTTCTTACTGCTAGTCAAGAAAATCATCTTGTCTAAACTGTCATCCCATAAACCACTTCTATTTCCAATTAATTATTGCCATAAAACCAAAAATTTATATACCTATTGGAGAAACATATTCCTTTAATCCTATTATTATATTCCATTCACGAAATGGATAAAATTAATTCAGTCTACTGATGCTCGTGTGGCATTCAGTGATCACTTGGTGCCCAGTGGTCTTCTAAGAGATCTTTCTCATCCCTTGTCTGGTACTTACTGCAAGGCTTAGAAACAAGAGCTTACTCTATTGTGTGGGAAACTCAGTCATTAAAACAACTATCCCCAAAGCAGGACTTTCATTCCTGTCCCAAAATTACTGATTAGAAAGCACCAGCTGTACAAGCTTACATACTTTTGGTCAATCTAACAAGTAACCTTACCAGAGGAGTGTAATTAGTTTGGAGATTTCCAGAGCTGTTGCTTCTGTCCAGCACATCTCAAATGAAATATCCTTAGTACTGCTGTCAAATAGATGCAAAATGACTTCGTTTGGTTGCTCCCTGTTCAAGACGCGGCCTGTGTCAGCTAATTTGACCTGCTGCAATACTGTAACACCACTACTCCTGGAAATGGCCGTATCACCAAAAAAAGGGGCTGATTAACAGGCTCAAGCCTGAACCCTCACAATCCTCAGGTAGTTGAAGGCCTGGCTTTGTTCTGGGTCACTCCAGCTGGATCCTTCCAGGCCAAAACTGCTCTGCAGGGGGACAGGCTGCATGGACATGAGCCAGACTGTGCAAACAGACCCCTGCTTCAGCAGTCTAGATACACACACTTTGTACTATCAGAGGTGCACAATACTGTCACCTGAAGTACGAGGACCCAAGACTTCAAATTGTATCAATTATTTTGTTATGTCTTTTTCTTTTTCCATTTTCAAGCCTCCAGTGACTTTAGGGGTGGTTTCTAGCAGTGCAAATATACTTGTTTTCATGTTTCTATTAATCAGCGTTACCAGTGATGACAACTTCACTGCACTGGAGCCATCCTGGAATTTGCGAGTGCTGAATACGGACCACAGGCTGACTGATTTAGCAAGAGTGGTTTTGAGGGGTTTTTTTACATTATTTTTACTGGTCACTTAGCGAATTATGGGGATGAGAGATTACATGATTAAACCTAAACTTTACTGAAAAGTGCTTAAACACATGTTCAGGACCTGTTCAGTCTGTTCTCAGATATTACTCAGCCAATTGCATTATCTACAGGAAAAATGGATTTGACACACATGAGCTCCTCTTTTACAGGAGCATCTTGCAATAAAATAAGGCTAATCATCGAGCACAAATACCTAAGTTTGTAGGATTTCTTTTCCCCCTGAAAACGTAAACAAATAAAGGCCTTTTTTCTTCTAGGGAGCCATTTCTTTCTAACCAACATGAGCATCTTCTGCTTATCCTGCAAAATTTCACACCAGCAATACTGTTCTTCAGCTGAAGCCAACTCAATATATTTTGCACCTTCTCTCGTGGGTTGTTCATTCTACATGACCTTCATTTTAAAATATTTTTTCCTGTAACATTTTGGAGATCATCTTTCTAATGCCCAATTTCTACCTGCTCCAGGAGTTCTTCCCAAAACTGGTAATAAGGGTTAAGTTACACGACACTCCCCAATGAAGTCATTTAGTCTTCCCTTGAACCTGCTCTGGCAGCCTCTGTGCACATCTCCTCTGAGACTAGACTGTTTACTAAATTCCAGTTATTAGGAAACAAATTTAGGCTAGGAAAATTTTTTTCTGTTAAACCTTTGTCAAATGCATGAGAGACTTTGTCTACAATGAGCAGCTCTCTTACAGGTTTCTATTCATTTCAAGAATCACACATTTTAACAAAAAAAAAAAATTCTTTATCTGTGGGAAAGTGCAGATTACCCAAGCTGTTTTGGCAAGTGATTTGTGGTCAATATTAGCTTAGATTTGTTTCCCAGGAACAGGGGTATGAGATATTTGCACTCGCAATCTAAAGTCTTTTTCCATATTACAGCAAACTGTACAGATTTTAACACCTGTAATGCCAAAGACATTTCCAAGGTTCACAGAACTGAACAAGAGGATTGAAAGAAACTTAGTATTTCTTTTATGAAGATCAGAAATGAAATAAGATCTTCTAATTCTTTCAGTTTTCCAAGTTGTATAGTTGCATTAAAACATTAATTTCCCTGTGTTTTGACAATACAGGGGTCGACATGGATCAATGTCATGATCTACCAGAACCTCCAAAAAGGAAAATACATAAAATACAAAAGGCTTAGTTCAGCTTTGACTCAGCAGCGCACTTTTTTTTCGAGAGAGAGCTTCTGGTCACAGCTTTCTAACCTTTCTAGGTCCTACTGCTTGTGAGGATATCACAGATGTGCTTCCTGGTGAAATATTTTGGTTGTCCAGTACAAGTCAAACAACAACATAAAGAGAGATTATCTTCCGGGGATGGAAAAAAAGCATAAATGTACTGTTTTTCTAAGGTATTTGCTGATGCATCAGGCTCATAACACCTGGCATAAATTTGGCCAAAGTGCAGGACCCGG
>VWZZ01004029.1:0-125000 GCA_013399095.1 Psophia crepitans
ACTCCTCACATGCTTGCAAGGGAACGTGCCTTTAAACGCTTCATGGCATTGGGTCATTTGGAAACATAAATCAACTTGCCCCTTTCCTGACCTGCCCTAACATACAGCCAGTGGCTTCCTCTGTTATATTTTATTTTATTTAGCCATAGTTAGCGAGAAGAATATCCTTTTGGCATTTAGGGAATATACAAATTATTACAGAAGAGCCAATAACTGCTTCCAGAAAGGAAATAATGGCTTCTGAGCATGTTTTGTGTATATATATATATATACATCTAAAAATATATATATATATGTAAAAGCTGCCTTCAACAAAAATAAGTGCCATGTTTAGTAACTACAGATACCACAGGAAAAAAAGAAGGAAAGGCAGACCCCATGAGCCAGCACGGCTAGTCTTGGTTTGGGTTTTGGTAGACTTAGAAAGGAGTATTAGGTTGCAGAATCGGGCCCAGTATCGCCTCTCTGCACATATCCATGACAGTCAAAATCCATCCATGCCAATCCTGGTATGTTATGGAAAGTGGAGAGCGCAGAAGAATCACTTAGATGAAAAAATCAGTAGAACACGGAGAGCGAGCAACCTGGCCAAGCAACTCCTGGCCACCCCACCACAGGACAGACACCTAAGGGGCATGCAGAGAACACTTCTCTTGGCAAGCTCACACGCTCCCCTGCTCGGTTGCCCAGCTTTGTGACGATCCTTAAAATAAAGCCAATATACCCCTTAAAAATAAAGATATACAGAGAATATTCATAGCATATAGCAACGGACTCCATCTATACCAAGATTTCTAGAAAGCAAGAAAAAAACCAGACACAGCATAGCCATACTTGTGATTAACTTGTAGACACAAGTCCATGAGTTTTGAACAGATATATGACAACAGCAATCTGCTAATCAGCATTTTAGTTCTTCAAAAGCAGAGCTAGGTAGGTAGAGGAACATAAAGCAAAACAACCCAATGCTTGGTGAGAGTCTGCTCCCAGTTCAGCCTTTTCCTTTTGTGCTACCTCATGTAAGTGGCACAACCTCTCTACGTCACACTTCCCTTAAAATGCTTTCCACCCTATGAGCTACAATGATTGTGTACAGACTAGTTATTGATCTAATTGAAGAAGGTGGAAAAGTGGAAGCCCACTCTTGTAATCAGGTTGGGAACAGAAATGTTATTTTTGTTTTGGAGCAAAGGGTCTACTTTGTCATAAACTTTACACATTTTTCAATAGTTTAAAATCTAAAGATCTATGGAAAAAAATGTTGGGTTTTCTTTTTCTTGTTAGAATAATGCCTCACTTTCAGTCCTGCTTTCAATAATAATTTCCACAACAATGTATACTTTAAAACATGAGAAAATATTCTGAGGAAAGCACCGGTAAGATTGGTTCAACCTACAGAGATGACTCCAGCGTCTATCAAAACGCTCACCTAAAGCTCACACACTTGATCAACAAGCAGCTGTTTCTTCTATTAGTAGCTGCATATCAGCAATATTTAAGTGTAAATACATAATTTAAGTTTCAAAATTATTTTAGGCACGTAAATACTCTACAGGGATGTCATCATCAAATGGGAGAGCGCGGTCAGTGGTATGAGGTGGTAGATGAGGGGCAGGTGAGCATCCTTAGCTGTACAAGCAGTGAACACCACAGGACAGATTTATAAATGTACTGCAAGCCATTTAAAAAGTCTTCTCCCTCTCTCGCCCACACAATACTAATTACCTGCACCGGCTTGCGCTAATTAATTTTCCTTGCACCTCAGTAAAGGAAGACGGTGGTCGAAATAAGTAGTGTCAAGGCACAGCATAAAGAATACTCCAAAATTGCATTTTTGGGGCAGGGAGGTGGAGGGAGGGGAGAAAGAACAACACCTATAAGTTATGCTTCCAACTCAGTTTCATTCACTGAGTCATATAAATAAATATCCAGCCAGTTCGGTCCCCATCCCACAGCCTCGGCGCAGCAACTCTGATTACTCATCTATAAACAATGCAGACAAGCCATCGCTCAACGTAGCCGTGCTACGTCTCATGGCCACACGCTTTGCATCCTACCTGGATAAATATTAAAATGAATATAATCTACTATATTTTAAGGGTAAAAAGTTATCTGCAAAGCCCAGTGATTCATGAGCTCTCTGAATGTACATAAAGTGCTTTAGTGAAAGCATTTCCTAAGGGCCTGATCCAGTCATGCTTCTCAAACCCTCCGCAGCTGTCTAGACTGGAACAGAAAGGTCATTCAGCCACTGAAGGCCAATCCATCACTCCCATTAAAAAAGAAAATACCTAAACTGCTCCAAAGGTTCAATTTGTGGATCTGATGGGGAGATACTGAAAGAACAGCCAAGGTCCCCTTCCCCAGAGGGATGAGGGCCAACGCAAAGCTCGTACCCTTCCTGGGGTTTGTTTTGAGGATTTGAGCAGGAAGCCAGAGGATCCCAGGAAAATTCCTGCCTCAAAGCACATCTCTTGTCATCCTCTTTTTAATGCGCCAGTGCTGCAAGGCAAGGAGCTGCTCTGCTCTTCCATACTGGGACTTCTCTCTCTGCTTGCCTCCCCTCAGAACCAGGGGGCTCATGTATGCAAAATCCAGAGTTAATGTATGCCCCATGATAGGAAAAGCCAATGCTCACCCCAAAAGACTCTCCCGCAACCTATAACGTAACGATGGAGGATCCTGCTTTCTCCAGGCTACGTGTGGCCCCTTCTAAGCCCACTGACACACCCATCACAGGAGAGCCCCGTGGTGATACTGGAGATGTTTGCTGCTCTCTCCTCCAATCACAGATGGAGATATCCAGGTCACTGTTGGGCTGCAGGGAGATGCTCACCAGCCGGGGAATCGTACATCCCTCCATCACCCCGTTAGCATTGCTCAAGTACACCAAGCTGTAAAATAACCCTACACCCAGGGGATTCCCTGCCTGCTGCAGACTTGGTGGGTGACTTCAGCGTCATTAAGCTCTGGCAGTCGGGGCTAAAGGAGCCTTTGCAGGGACCAGCTGCCAAAGTCTTAGAGAACATTGCACAGCTGAACAGGATGGGGCATTTTTCCACCTCGAGCACAGGCAGCTCGATGAACTGCTATGGGTCAGCAGCGACAGGGGCTGGACACCATCGCCCCAGCAAGCGAGCTCCCTCCCCAAAGTAGGGGGGGAAGAAGCCAGCGTGGGGACTGACAGGGCTGCTTGAAAAATGTATTCCAGCTGCTCTCCTTAAACTGCAAGCTACAGCCCAGTTGTTTGCGATCACAAACATTTTACAAGAGGCATTTCTGGGGTCCGATAGGACCTCTTCCTCCATAGGCGGACGTTTCGGAATAAAAAGGGAGGGGAGGAGAAAAGAACAGGCAACCTCCTCCTGCATCTCATCTTTTCCATTCGGATTTCAACCACCAGAACCATTAGCAAATAAAATGTCAACTTTTTTCCCTTGTTCATTAACCTTTGGTGCTTATTGTACAGCCAGTTTCAGTGCTCACGGGGGACTTGGGAGGCTCAAATCACAGCATTCATTTTACTCAAGGCTTAGGCACGACTTGAACCGCAGTCCAGAAAGGAGGGAGGGGAAGGGAGGGAAAAGGCTATTAGCCCAATCCTGCCTCTTCAGCGGTTTACATGTTTAATAAAGATTGAATTTAGAGAGAGGGGGAACCCCCCAACTTAGTAATAATTCCCTTCACAAGTTCTACTATAATTAAAAAATAGAGGCAAGGTCATGACGAGTGCTATTGAAAATAA
Organism: Psophia crepitans; assembly: GCA_013399095.1. Lineage (NCBI taxonomy): Eukaryota > Metazoa > Chordata > Aves > Gruiformes > Psophiidae > Psophia > Psophia crepitans. The sequence goes on from VWZZ01004029.1 coordinate 3,746, forward strand.
CAGACAGACCTGTAATTATAGCAGGGCCAGCTAAACCAAGGGTTAAAGGTCTCTTAATACTCTGTCAGCATTTCCACTATAACCCCTCAGTTTCAGGGGTTTACAGCTCGCACATAAATATTTGCTGCAGGCCAAAAATGGCCCTTTGAGAGGTCAGCAAAAGGAGGTAAATTTTATTTACATATTTATAAAAAACGGCCTGGCTCTGCAGAAGCGGCACGTCCCTCACCAGCACCACCAGCGCAATTCGTGGGGATGAGGAAGGAGAGACGACAGTCCCGACCGTGAGAGCGTATGGGGTGGGTGGAGGAGCTGGAAATACATTTTACCCAGAGCAAGTGGCTCCAAATCCAGAGAAACCCTGTACAGAGGCAACCATCTGCAAATACAGTATATATTATAAAGCTGAATCCTTAAATAATAAGGCCGTATTCCTACCATGAATTATACAGATAATCACTCCCACTGTTCAGCCAAGCATGCACATAAGCCTTTGGAAGATGAAAACCTAAGGCCTTGCTAGCATATTGGTTTAACTTAAGTCAGTACTTTAATTGATTTATTTAAGCCAGTGCCAAACCCGGTGTGACTCCCTGATTTCTGCCGAAGAGTAGCTTATTTCAGTTTAGTTTAAAAGAGCGTATCTTGATTTTTTTTTTTCCAAAGCATTCCTTCCTCCCCTTTTCCTATCTCTCTATTTATGTGACCCTCAGCTGACATTAGTTCTATGTTTGAGGATTGGAAGAGGTAAACTAGCTGTGACCTTTTCCAGGGCTCCTTCATTGGAGGGACTGAGCCGCTGCCAGTGGCGCATGGCCGGAGCAACCACTTGCACCCCCTAAATACAGCTGCTTCCAGGTTGGGGAACCTAAGCTGCTGCTGCCATCCCGGCAAATCCTATCTTCTTTTCTTTAAGAGTCTCCTAAAAAAGAGAAGACAAGAGCACCTCACACCCCCAAACTAATACCCCTCAGAAACAGAAAACCACACCAGCAAACAAAAACCACAACGCAAACCCTCCTCTCGCGCTGGCATGATGTATAAGCCAGCCTCCTGATTTTTGGGAGGTTATCTCATGGTTTTCCAATGCCTGCCATTAATAACCCAGAGAAAGCCAGTTTGATTTGCAGCAAGGGTTTCTGCATTGCCGGCTGGTTCAACAGGGCTGCCCTTCTCACGTGGCCGCGCAGCACGCCGGCTCTGCAGTCGTGGCTGCAGGCTCAGTTAAAGGGCATGGTGGCAGGAAAGCGAGCGCACTAAACGATCTTGGATCTAGTGAAATTCGTTTACTAGAGCTTTTTGATAGTCTGGAAGTGAAGAGAGGGAAAAACTCAGCTAAAATGATTAACCAGGCAAACCCTTCCAGAAACGATTATTTTCATCTATACCTAAAAATGTCACAAAATAATACATTTCTTTTCCTCACTAACTTCAGCGCATTTTTCAATGTGATCCTAGAGGTGCTTGGGGTTTTTTTTAAGTGAAATTATATTGAGGATATATAACTTTTTTTTTTTTTTTTTTGGGTTTCTAACAAAATATTTATTGTGCAAGACCCAGAAGATAAAAAAGATGCAACTGTTTTTCTTGGTTTGTTTTGAGGTTATTTACTTAGGACTAAGCACCTCATTTTTCTTGTGTACAAAAAGTAATTATGCAGTCAAAAGAATTATGGCCCACATACTTCAAAACATATGAAAAATGTAAAACTTTATTACATACATTAATTTCTAACAAAGGACGTCTCCAGCATCAGTGTAACTGGGATAAGGCAGATAACTGATGTATGGTATATTCGTTGATGTTCCTCCCAAATGGGTTTTATAAAGGCAAACAAACAAATAAACAATTTCTTTCCTTATGTCTCTCTCTCTTGTATAAATTTCATCAGCTTCATACAGGGGACTGTAGGCTTAGGGGAAGGGGTTGTTTGTGCATTTCTTTTATTATTTTGTTTTTAATAAGCTAAAATATTCTGCTCAAGCAATCCGTTCACCATGCTTTCCCTTTATTATCTTTCCATCTCCCGCATTGCTCAAACCAGGCAACCCCAGCTCCTGCCCATCCCACCGCCCCGGCTGAACCCAGCTTCCCCGCCGTGGGCAGCTCCCCCGGCCCCCCGCTTTAGGGTGGGCTGCAGAACCACGATTGCTCCCCACATCCCGCAGCATTCTACATTTGGAGCGGAGGTCTGTGGAGTACTGCTATTTTTGTCTCCTCCACCCCTGTCGCTGAATTTCGGTGAGCGGGGCAAGCTCGTTCCCACTAAATCAGCTGGGCTGAGAGGCCAAGGCAGGAGCTGTAAAACCGAAGTTCACAGCATCCTTATCTTTAGCTGAGCCACTTTAACTTTCTAACTATACATCTGGGTACCATATCCAAGAGGAAAAGGATGGCCATTTAAAATGTCAAGAATAACTGCAATCAGTTCTCCTCAGCGCCTCTCTTGAAGAAACAAAACAAAGTTGAAGTGTGAAAGACAGATTCAAGGCAGTCTTATTGTTTTAAGTGAACGAAAAAAGTGAAACCTGACTTTCTTATATTTTTTATATTATTTTTTATATCTAATCAAACAGAGACCAAATAAACACGTGTTTATTTGTTCCTGCCATTTTCAATGCAATATTTATATATAAAGATGTAAATTTACCATGGTTAGGCAAACCTTCTGCTCCATTGATAGACATGACATAATATTACAAGTCCAGAGGGAAAAGGATTCATGGCATCCAACAAATAATACACACAAGTAAATACTGAGAGTTGCTATTTCAGTCATGCAGAGTTACTGCACTAATGCCACCAAACACAAACTCCTGCATCCTGATTTAAGCACAGCCCTCCTTCAGCACAGGAGATTTCAGAATTTCACAGTGCCTCGTCAGGGTTTAAGGACTTTAAGGAGAAACCTGGCAGCTTCTCTTGGAGAAGAGGGCTCGGCTCATGTCACACTTCTGCTCTGCTCCTAGCAGGCCTGGGCACCAAGTGGGAAAGCTGTCGGAATGGCATTGCTAAGGCCTAAGATCTAACATTAATAATGATGATGCAGTTCATTTGTGTCTCGGTTCCCATTTACAGGGCCTGGGCTCAGCCAGGTGTATGGAAATTTTCAAAAAGCATAGAAATCCCCAAATAAAATTGTGGCTTTGACCTCTCTAAATTTGGCGGAAGTTTGAACTTGGTGTAACCTTGAGGCCCATCTTGAATTAAAGTGTAGTATTTTGGGAACTCGGGACGAAGGGGAGGGAATGACCTATTTCAAGTCATACCTTACCCACGAGAATCAAAGCAACCCTGACGGCCGACAGCTTTAGAGCCAGCGAGCCTCCCCCAGCCCCTGAGTTTTCCAAGGCTACTTGCTACCTTTAAAATCCAAACCCGTAAGTCTCTCTCTATTCTTTTGCACCTTCTTTAGTCCTCTCTCCCTCCTCCCGCTATCCATGACAAAAGCTTTCACTGTTTCAAACGTACTCATCACAGGTATCACAAGCAAAGCGGACCAGTGCCAGCTCTCAATGGCTTGTTTGTTTTGGGGCTGAAATCTATCCACTTCCATTTCAGGCATCCATCGGCTGAGCCACCATTTGACATGCCTGGCCCCAACAATCATAGAGGCTTGGCGGGTTAAAAATGCTAGGATTTCATTTTATTGCAGGGATATTATTCATTCTTGGGAAGGTTCAAAAGTACATGCGTCAACTTATGTCATCAGGGTCAAACAAAGTGGCGTGCAGAATCATAGCCAGATTGCATCGGTGGAGGGGTCTGGAGGCAGAGCCGAAGAGTAAGGAGGAAGAAAAATGATTTTTAGGATGTACTCTGGATCACTTCATCCTTCGGCAAGGGGAGCGCAGAAGGCGAAGGATCCCCTCCGAGCACGTTGCCCTGAACAGCGTGAATCCAAATCGAGTTGTGCAGATTTCACTAAGATTTCCCCTGCTTCTCGCCCAGCGACATGCCTATGGGTAAGGCCATCAAACAACAATGCCTCCTCAATTGCCAAAACGTGCCTCCAACATATACCAGCAAGCCCACAAGTACACACAGACTCACACAATAATAGCATTAGATGCCATTAACGGGCTTTAGCCTTGTTTCTTTTCAGTGGAAAAACTATTTGACATCCCTCAAGCCCAGGCTCAGCACTGCTTGACCCTTTCCCTTCCCTGTCTACATTAAAAGAACAACTAAATAGCTGCACAGAGCGCGAGCCAGCCCCTCCTCGCTCCAGGTGTCTGTATTTTACTTAGGGCCCCAAGCTTGATTCAGCTCATACAGTTTCTGACAAGCTTCAGCTGGCCCTCGTCACCAGACAGGCAGATCAATTAACAGAGGGATTTTTCTTCCCTAGCTCTCTTCCTGGACCTTTAACCCCTTGTGTGTCCTAATGCTCTAGGAAAGAAGGGCAGAAGGCAAGCGCTAAAAAAAAAAAAAAAGAAAGAATTGCCATTTAAAGCTTTTCTTTTTTCCTCCAACCCTCCCTCCCTGTTCTTTAGGTTTTTTCTACCCGTCTCAGAATCCCACCCTTCTGTAAAGATGCTTCTGGTTGTTCAAAACTTCTCAATTTTTTCATCAGCACTGAAAATTTTGGAATTCCCTTTCCCTCTTTCTCTTCTTGTTTAAAAAACTCTTGATATTTTGCTACCGAAAGGCATGAAGTTTAATGTTTTCTTTGGGGTGGAGAATTCTTTTCCACTTGTTCATTTTTCTTTCTCTTTTTCCACTGCACCAATCTTTCCAAGTTGCCACATGGAAAGGACAAATTCTGGCTAAAGAGGCTAAGACCAAGGCTGCAGCTGATGCTTGGCAAGCCTTCTTGAAAAGTTATCAGAATACAACTGACATTTCGTGGATGGGAAGGAATGAAAAAAAAAAAAAGGGGGGGTTAGAAGAGACAAAGGCAGAAAAGTGTATGTCCAAAAACTACAAAATGGAAAACAAACAAAATAGTTTCAAACTGGAAAAAGGGTAGACAGTTACAAACTGCCCCGTGAAGGAGAAACAATGTCAACATTGACAATTTTACTTTGCAATTTAATTATATCTCTGTTCGCCTTTGGTGAGAGTGTACAAGAGAGCATGTCAATGGCACGAGAAGCTCCTCCAGCACCAGCAAAACATAATAAATAAATTTAATTGCTAGTGATAATAATTAGACATTTCTTTGAAAAACAGTTCCCAGAACTACTGAAAACTATTGAGAAAAATAAATGTTATGGCTACTATAGGGAGATCCATTTAGATGCGTTCATAGTGATAAATAATTTAAAACTGGTGACGGTTTTTTTATTATTGTTACTTTTTGAAAAAAAAACAAACCACAAAACCAAAACCCCTCCCACAATTCCTTAGGATGAGACTCTACCGTTACTGGTCCAAATGGGCTCTGCCCACCACTTCAGTACCAAAGTAGTACTACAGCAATAAAGATGATAATAATAATCAAGTAAGTAATAAGCACCATGCAACCTGCAATCTCAGAATGCTGCAGCAACACTATACCAAACAAGAAATCTAAATGTGAGGAAACAAAGGTTGCTCTTCCTACAAATAGCCTTCACCTGCTGCAATACATCTCAGCATCAGCACACATCACTTTATCAGGCAGACAAGAGTTTTAACTCTTCCCTGGTAGAGGTGATGGTTTCCCAGTATCTTTCTCTGAGCCCAGGTATACGTACTTTCTCAGGACAGTGTGGAAAGAAAAACCAGGATGAAAAATCCCCCATGGAAGCGGGCATGACAGATGTGAAGTGTCGGGCAGAGTTAAGGGTATCGCGTCTTCTCTGTGGTTTATAGCACACGATTTTCTTCGCGAGGAAGAGGTGCAGGGCAGCAGGCAATCTTTCACTCTGTGCGGGGAATCCTTATCGAGGATTTGGGAACAGAGCATTATTTCTGGGATGGACGGGTGCCGTTTAATGTTTTCGATGCTTGCTAGAAAACACGAAGTCGCTGCTGACACAGACTGGGAAGGCAGTAAACAGCGATGGCAGGTCACTGATGTACAAAGGAAACAATAAGCCAGGGGAAGTGTAAAAAGATATCTTTGGGTAAACAGATTGTAGGGAATACTTACAGAAGGGGAGCAGTCTCTCCTGGAAAGAAATGGCTGCAGGAAGAACATGGCAGGGTGGTGGATGCTCAGCTACGCATTAGCTCTGTAGCTGGAAGGGTAACTTCAGTCCTTAGGATATGTAAACAGGGGGATATAGCCTAGAAGCCCGAGGTAATGTTATCTTTGTCTGTGGCACTGGTGTGACCACTAATGGAAAAGCGAATCCTGTTCTGGTGCCTATGTTTCAAGAGGTTGTTGATAAATTAGAAAGAAGAGCCAAGAGAATGGCTAAAGGACTAGAAAACACTGGGAGGATTAGAAAACAATTGTGAGAGGCTCAAGAAGCTCAGACTGTTTAGCTTAATAGAGAAAAGGTTAAGGAGTGACTTGCCCACAGTATACAAGAACCTTCACAGGAAACAGAAATTTGATGGAGAGCTCTTCAGTTTAACAAAGACGTACGCAAACCAAGATCTAACGTCTGGAGGTCGAAGCTAGATGAATTCATGCCAGAAATTAAGGGGAGTTTTTTAACTGCGAGAGCGCTTAACAATGGGAGCAGTTTACTCAATATTGCGGTGGCTTCACCGTCATGAAATTTTAACATCAGCTTCGGAAGATTAGCTGAAAGATATATAAAGGAAAACCTTCAAGGAGTCCTGTGGCCTTTACTAGGCAGAAAGGCAAACTAGATAATGGCACTGTTTCTTTCCATCTTCAGTATCCAACAATTTATGACCTATGTTTTAAGTCTAAACATTCCTAGATATCTTCACTGATGTATAATAGTGTGCCTGTTATTAAAAAAAACCAAACCTTTTGGTCTGTTCATGCTCTTAAACTGTTACCAAGAAATACAGAACATGACTCTCAGACAATACACGACTGAAAACTTTCTAATATACTTGCTGCTTCCTATCAGATCAGGCCTCGTTTGATGATGCTATAAAAGAACGATCTTAAATTTTTAGCACTTTACAGTGAAAGTGCAGAAGGCCAGTGACTCGTTCCACTTCTCCCTTTTAGTCAGATGACGCCCAAGTTTTGCTTTTAATTCAAGCATAGTGCTTGCCAGCAATTAATGTTGTTCTCAAATGGTCCTGGGGGGAAGCTCAGTGGGTATAAAATAACCGGGCGTTTTTGAAAGGAGTTTGCAAATGCGCTGCCACAAACTTAAACAAAGTGAAGTCTCCAAAATGCAGAACTGCATTATCAGTGCTGAGCCACTCTCGATCTTGCTCATGATAGAAATCACTAAAACACAAGTCTAATGAGCAAAATGAATGCATTCTTCTACCAAGGCTTCGATAACATTCCTGAGAGCATGCCTCTCGTTTTTATTTCTTCATCCATCCCCGCAACACTCTGCATGCACAGTCAATTACCGCAGACTGGTTTCTTGTTGAATCAACACAGTTTGAAGATAGTGCCCCTTTGAAAGTTAAAGCCAGGATGAGCAGCGCAATGGGCTGATCACTCCTATGGTCCCAAACATTTGTCAAACGGGATTTAATGAAAGAGGAGTGTCCTTGCTAACAGGCTAAATCCAGCCTGTAATCCCCAGCATAACAAGAAAACAAAGACATTTCCATCCCCTCTTATAACAGGAATAGAGATAGGATGATGGAATGATGTGAACATAAAATAATTGTACACACAGAAGCTTATGCAAAAAGGCTTTGTTCAGAAGTGCTGGAAAGCCACTCACCCCGAAACAATGGGGCAAATTAGCATGCATCCAGCCCAAGGGTGCAAGCAGCACACACACGCACTCCCGGTGACGGATGCTTAGCTCTTGCTGGGAGGTCACCACTACGAATCTTTCTTGAGAAGGCAGCATGTCAGATTTCAGACACTTTCCCTACAAATGGGCTTTTGCAGCTCAAAGGAGGAGGGGGGGGAGCTTTTCGATCCAGATAATAAAGTCCATTTACATGAAAAGATGCCGCTTTCAATGACATGATTAATTTCGGAAATACCTGGCATCTGAATGAAGCAAAGACTTCAAGAGATGACTGATGATGAGAAAAGATAATTAGGCAAATGTCAAGAGTCAGTGTTTTGATTGGTGACTGAGAGGCTGGTCTGACTAGGTTATCGTATACTCATTCCAGATGGAAATGAAAGGTCTTTGTAGGGAGAGCAGGGTGATCCCTTCATGGTTAAACGTAAACTGTTTAAGCCTAGACTTCTCCTGGGTTTTCCGCCTGGGAAGCCCTCCTACCTGGCAAGTGCTCTCCCTGCATGGTACTGGACCAAGCTTGCCCCGTTTGGATCTTAAGATGCTTTAAACACGAACAATTTATCTTGCATTTTATCACTGCAAAGCTAGAGTGGTGTTAGCCTTTCCAAAACATCCTCGGCTGCCTTCTCCCCAGCTCTCCAAAGCTGGATGATAATACAGACTTTTTGCAGAGAGGACAGAAGACAGTCCTTTTCCCAAACATCCCCAAATATCTCTCCTCAGCTTCTCATCAAATGCCCTGGGGGTAGTGACTGTCATTGAATGCTGGTGCCCTCCTCAGGACAGATAAAAAACCGAAGAGGACACCAGGGGCCCGGGCACGGTGTACTCTGACAGGATTGCCTTGTTGAGATTGACAGATTATCTCCCCTTCAGAAAGGGGAGCATTCACAAGGCCCTCTCCGTAATCCATCACGGCGCTCCGGACCGCACTTGCCATCGCTTGCCCCTTCTCCTTGCACGCTGCTTTTGATTTGTGGGATATGCTGGCTTTGTGCAGGCACACTTAATCCTCAGCAGGAAAACCACCGACACTCGGAGACCTCACCAACGTTCCAAACCAGTTTTCAGAGGAGCTCAAAGCACCGCTTGCTTCGTATCTCTGTTGTTGTGGTGCAGACCAAACATCAGGCCTGGTTCATCATCTATTGAACCAGCTGCCGGCAAAGACCTCTGCGAAGGCAGGCTCGAAAGAGCAGCCGACGAAGCACCGGTCTGATAAGTCATACCTAATTTGGCCAGACATCCAACGCTGAGGCTGCTATTAGTTAATCTTCATATAATTTGTTAAAGTAGGCTTTATGAAGTACTGGAAATAATTGTCTCCCTCCCCCCTTCTGAATCCTGCGGCCGTGCACGGTTAGGGGTTTAATAACACACTGTATCGTGCAGTCAGAAACGGTGAAGGTTTTATAGCAGTGCATTAGCCAGAGGTGGATAACCTATCTCTAGAGGCTTGATTGACTGGAAACATATTCTTAGCCTGCTTAAAACTGCTTAGAGTGTGTCACGGAGGTCCCCCAAAATAAAACGTTCAGTGTATTTAGTGAAACCCTACACCCTAAGTACATGTAAGGGCGCTGTAAGATACTAATTAGGTTGTAACATAAAACACTGTAAAAAGCAAAGCATGACATACCAAAAAAAAAAAATGTTTAAGCTCTGGCCAGCTCTTTCATGTTAGAGACATACATTAAAAATATATTCACAGCAAATATACTGGGGCTTTGAATAAATCTGTTTCTCATAGTAGCCCGTAGCTGGAAAGCATAGATATTGCTCATTATGGAGAAATTTGTACCTAAAACCGCCCTCAAATATTAGAAACTGCCCTTATTTACTTTTTCTTAAAAAAAAATAAAAACCCACTAGCACTAAGACCAGCAAATGATCATTACGATGAGGCTGGTTAAAATATGCATGCTCAGCTTTATTTTGCCCAATCTTTTTCCTAGGAAAGGCGAGCAAGAGGGATGATACCAGATGAAAATAATGATTCTGCATGATGGCATACAAAGCTTGTATAATAATGACAATTTCAGAAGGGTAACATACCCACTATGTTTTCCCCCTGAAATTTAAAATTAAAAGTAATGTTCAAACACCTTTCACTGAAACACCAACAAGAAGTAGGTTTTTTTAAGGTGAAAGCCTTCGGTTCTATCTCACGAAATCACTCTCAAACTGTAAAAGCAATATCTTACGTCTTTTTTTTAGCACCTATAAATTCTGAGATCCTTAGTATTTTATTTTTTAAGCATTAGTTGTCAGCCAACAGATTTTCTCCATATTTTTTCTGTTATCTAGCGCTGCTCAGCTATACCACACTGTATAAATTAGAAACACTACCTCCTTAATAATGTTGGAATTAGTGTAATTTTTAAATGTTCAAGAATATAATTATTTACCTGCATCATAAATATTAACTATTAACATAAAACATATGTGATGTACTGAAAGAAGTAGACCTCAGCACTGTCAAGCATAAATCTAAATGTATCAAACAAAATTAAGTCTACATACATAGTTTTCTAGAAAGAAAATCTAGGTGGGATAGGTCTGAATGCCTTTATAAACATCTCTAATGGTACATACATCTATATATATAATTTGCATTGTACAAAAGTAAGTGTATAGATTTAAAAATTATCATACCACAAGCAAAAGCTACCTTCTGAAAAAAGCCTTGCCATTGTTGCACATTATTGAAAGGAATGAAGTGCTAATTTAATAAATATGTCGCTAGCTGTGTTCAAACTAAACACCATTAATGTATGTTTGTTGTTGTATGTGCATAAGGTTACGGACTGCAAAACCCCTTGCTAGGAAACAAGCTGCATTTTATCAATGAATATATTCTTCTTGGGATTTTATGGCTTTGCTTTAATGTGGACGGTCACTTTTCCTCCTTTGTTTGGAAAGGTACAGTTTATATTTCTTCCCAGATTTAGCATTTCCCTTGAAGGTTTTTGTGATTAACAATATAATATTTTTATTGAGTTATTTCACACACAAATGACTGGGCCCGAAGGGTATTCTAGGTTTACAAGATTTTACTAAATAACTATGCTCCCCTTTGTATTAAAGCTGCTAATTAGTGCTTTTAAACAGCTCAACATTTAATTCTTCGAAGGCATCATATCAAGGGCTGATATAAAACTGTTTATGTATAAGGATATATAAAATAAGAAGGTGTTAAACCCAACACAAATTGAGTGGCAGGGGGTTCCCTAAAGTGCTAATTTTATGTTTGTTTTCGTCTCATTTAAAGTTAAGATGTCTGCATTATAACAGTGATGTGTAACATGCTTTACATACAGATTAAGCAAAATGTGTCAATTTATGAGCCTTATTCGCCTGGAGAAGTAGCCACCAGTAGTTTCATCAGTGATTTTATGCATATGTATATATACACGCGTGTGTTTTCGCATGTGGGGATACAAAAGTGTCTGTCGTGCACACACAGCTGTGCGAGTGCTCACGCACTCAAACACATTTTTACGTCCCTATTAGCTGGCCTCCGTACGTCCCTGTATTTCAGTGATTACGGAAAACTTAAAACTAATTAATTATGTGAGACTGCTCGTTTAAAAAATTTAAATATTTCATTTCATTTAAATACACTGTGAGATATTAAAGCCACATTTTGTTTAATTGGTATTGCTAAACTGAACTGATTTATACACACCGCGGATATTAGATGGCTGCAATCGAGAAATAAACGACTGGTGAGCTACATTTTATCCATCTTTTCTCCAAGTTAGTCTTCAAAATGTCCCAGAAATTCATTAAAAACATGGGAATTTTCACTCAAAAGTGCTGAGTGAAAATTGGAAACCCGCTTCTTCAGAAACTAAACACGAAAATTTCCATTTTTCGTCAAAGCCATTGTTCGTACAAATACAATTTTGAACACTGCGTTCAGCCAGGTTTTAAAAAGAATCCCATGAAGTGAATTTCCAAGTCTCATAAGAAACTGTGAATTGAGTGAAAGTCTCAACTGTCCATCTTCACCTGACCCCACTCCACTTCCTGAGAGCTGTGCTCCACTCTCTGGGATCGCTTTCGGAGGGGTGGTAATTGTTTTCTGATATATCCCCATATACATCTATAAGACAACACAATATCGTGCAGACATGAGACACCAAATCCTGGAAGCGGAAGAGCTCCGTGCAGAATCCCACCTGAGCTACGGGGTCCTGGTGCAATTATCAGTTTACAGGTCTTGAGCTAGTGCAGGTGTACTCATTTCAGGGTCCATATGCAAAACTGATGAGAATTTATTTATGCAACCTAGTGGCTGTGCATAGTTACGTACTAAATGTAATTTACATAGTACCCAAAGTGTCTGATGTAAACTTTAAGATGGAGAACATCACCCAGGTAAAGCTGCAAGGGGGGTAAAAAAATAGAAAACTATCTATCAGGTAGGATAACAAATACATTAATGTTATCTCTTCAGTGCTGTATCTTATTGAAAAGAAATGGGGGTTAAGAACTAAATATCCACCCTTTGTATCCTATAGTAAACTTCTTTGAGAGTTCCCTTCTTAAACTACATTCAGTTCTGTCTTTTTGCTTTTGATAGGCAAGCATTAGGCATCACCATCTGGCTACACTGGCCAATGTACAAACACAGGCTAAAAATAGACTTTCCCCATAGATATCAGTCTAAGTAAACTGCCTGGTCATGGAAAGATGATAACATAAGAATATAAGCAATAGCATCTTTGTGGGGTTGTTACTGCAAGAACAGTGCTTCACCACTATGTTATGTTTATTTGGGCAAGTGTTTTTCTCTTTTGTAGGATGAATCACAATTTTGCAACCAATATTACAAAAGTTTTGGTATGTTTATTTTGCATATATGTTTGAAGGCAGAAATGATCTGGCTAAACTCAAGATTTTCTTAGCACGATCTTGAGTAAAATCCAGTGTGTCTTTTTCAAAGTCTATTTCAAAAGCCCTGTTAAAGCTTTACCTCATTCCCAAAGTATATGATCAGCTGGCATTGTCAAAGCAGTAGTAGTAATGCTGTCCCCACAGCTTCAGAAGCAAGCATTAGCATTTGCATCTGATTTGTGCACCTCACCACACACTGAAGCATCTAGACAGACATATATATTGTTTTGTGTTCAACATTTCAGGTGACATTATATATATGATGCTTTACAGTTGCCTCAGCATTAGAACCTAAAACACACCAATTTCCCATTTCCATGGTCTTTGTTTCTCTATTCCTACACTCAGCTTCCCCTGGAGAGCCTCTGGGAGCAAGAAAAATTGGAAAGTTGCCCTGACTCTCATTTTGCCCTGACACATGTGTTGGTATGCTTCAGAGCAGCCTAGAGGCAGCTTCGATAAATAACATCTGGCAGTTTGCCTCCAAGACTTGCATTTATCCTACTGAACTTTAGGCACACACACTGAGGCATCTTTGGTGGGAGCCCATCACTTTGTTTCCTCTCCAGGCAAGAAAGAAAGGCAGCCACATCCAAAACGGGCATCCCTGAGGCACATGGGATTTGGTTTTCTTTATAAATTAATCTCACAAAAGAAAAAACCCAAAAATGCAGTTATGATGTGAACTCTGGATCAAGCAGAAATGGGAGAGCAGCTCTGCCATTTCTCCTTTTTGTAACTTAGGAAGCCTAGACATTAACCCACCGGCGCTAGCATTTTTACAATAGATTGGCTTTTACTGTACAGTGTCAGAGTTGTCCATAGCCGAACATTTAGAACAGTCAGAAATAGTCTGTCTCTGTATGGCCTAAGTCAGTTACACTACCAAGAGACACACCAGCTTTCTCCTTTGCTTTTGTGTGAACTTCCTGTACTGAAGAGTTGCCTCATACTACTGCATGACAGTCCAATTCCTAATAAATCCCACCTGACTGAAATGAATTAGGTCTGGGAATATGTGTTCCAGATTATTAACCAGCACCTTTGCAAGTAACTTACAATCCACATTTATTAAAGATATTGGGTGATAATTTGTGCAGTGTTCTGGATCGCTCTCTGGTCTAAGAATTATGGTAATTAGTGCTGAGAGAGAAGATGTCACTCATACGTTTCTCAGGGTGCAGAGAATAGCATATCATTACACTCCTTTCAGATTTGAGATGGATAACTCAAAGGCTATTCCTATTTTTTAACCTTGGTCAGCTGCGTATGGATGGAGGCTCTGAGCAGGTCAGGAGATCTGCGCTCCATCTCCAGCTTTGCCAGCATGGGACAGTGCACTGCTTGCTTTGACCTGGCCCCTCATTTCTAGTTGCAAATGAGAATAAAGATCTGTTAGGCTGGGTTTCAATTTCAGCAGGCACTTGCTCCAGAGGAAACACTAGATTTGATGAACTGCATGGAATAAAAGGTACCTGCATCCTTGGTGCACAGTGCCCGGTGAGGATCTGATGACAGCTCAGAGGGGTGTAAAATGAGAGGCCACTCCTGGAGGAAGGATCAGTGAGGACTTCTTCCTGAGGCCAAAACAAGGTGCTGGTGCTGTAGAGTGACCGCTCTAAAAATAGCCTTTTAAGACCTACCAAAAAACGGAGAAAAGGGCTGAAGATAATAAACCACCATCTGCATTTGTAGACATCAGAAAGCAGGTCTTAAAATTCTAGGAGACAATTTAAGAAAGAAGAAAACTATTAACTCCCCCAGGAACGTAAATATTAAATTCAGTTTCTGTAAATGGACTTTTACAGGCACGTCAGAAGTGTGCCTGCAGTGGTCCCAAGTAATCAGTCTGCCAGAATTACCCAAATCGAAGGGCCTACTAAGAACACTCACATCTCCAAGTTTGAAGAGACTTTAGCCATGTCCTTCACCCGAGTTACACTGATCCTGCAATGTTATCTGAAAATCTCTGGCCGTTAGATTCCTCTGCTGGAACATGAGGTCTTCATGCCGCTTTCCTGGAAGAGAAAGTAATCTACGTTGCCACATCTTTACTTCTATGTGCACTCATGCAGACACACAAAGGACCGCGATAACAGTGCCATCAACTTGGTTTTCTTCACCCCTCTGTAAAACTTTTCCTTGGCTTATTTCACAGCTAGTCATTAAACAGTGTAATAATTTCCATGGTGCAATTTTGGGGGATGAAAAAAATCAACTTTTCCCTTCAACAACATATTCCTGCTTGACTTTCATCAAAGAGTTAAACAGCCAAGGGCTTTTAGCATCTCATTTCACTTACACACACAGGCCATTATAACCTGCATAAACAAGGATGACAAGTTGAGATTAATGAAGGTCCCAAAGTGACAGAACAATTTAATTGTCAGAAATCATAGGAGGTGAACTTTGCCAGTGTATTTATATAAGACTGCCATAGTCTAAAAACTTCCCTAATTGATTATGACCAATACGTAATAACACTGGAAGCAGTTTTCTGGTATACAAATAAGAAATGACCCAAAACAGTTAATAGTGGTATTAAGATACATAAGAATACTAGATTGATAAAATAAATAACCAATAACACCCTGCAAATAATTGTAGTGTTTACACTTAAAAGCAGAGCAGAGCAAACTGCAGCTCTGATGAAAGTCAAATGAAGTGATTTGGCTTTAGAAAAACAACTCGTGATGATCAGGCAGCGAGCCTTACAGTGACACAGCTACAGCAGAGGCAAGCAGGATCCACCAGGATCTAAGTGCAATGCTCTCTGTTCTTCTCTCTCCTGCATCACTTCAAGCAACTTTAAAACTTTTTTTTTTTTAAAGAATCTTAAAATGATGGTGCCTTTTTGTTCAGGAGGTATAAAACCAGTGCTGTGTAAGGAAACACACATACACAAATCTCTGATACTAATCAAGGGGGCGAGGCATGTAAAATCTCCCTTCTAATCTTTGAAAGAGTCACTAGGTAATTCAAAGTTCAAAAATACAACCCACAGCTCTTTGTATTTTTGAATTCCACATGCTCACTCAGTTGTTGCCTAAATATACTATTGCCTTTGGAGCTCAACACCTCAACTGGAAGCCTGTTCAACCTGTTCCCTATGATCGTATCTCCTTATTTTTCACTCCCACATATCCTGTCTTATGTTCCACTTATATCTTCTAGTCAGGCTTCTCCAATGATCCCAAGCAAATCATCTAACTAATTTGAATGATAACTCTAAGAGAGCTGGAATAACCTCTCTTTTATGTTTTTTTTTTTCCTCTCCTTTTTTTTTTTTTTTTTCAGAAGGTAAGTAACTAACGGTGCTGGCAGTATTCCCCCTTCTAAATATAAAGAATATCTCTTCATTCCAGTAATATTTTACTTAAATGGCTGCCAGGGATGGCTGTATAATTGATCCTGCCTTCGAGGAGGAGAACAGAATATATGGCCTATGGAGTTTCCTTCCAGTCTTACATTTCAATGATTCTCTAATGATAAAGGAAAAATGCAGCACTTAATGCATTTCACTCATATCACCTCGTAACTGTCCCTCCACATGACTAAATCAGGCTCATTGCACCATCTTGCCCTCTTAGTTACAACAGCACGTGTCAACTTAGCAATTCCAAACCTCTTCCAATAGGCAAACCAAACAGGATACTGCAGGCCAAGCTCTGCCTCAATAGACACGACGCTGTTCCCATCAGATCAAAGGGAAAGGTAAATATAGCTGAGGCAGAAATTGTCTCCATATGTCATATGCAGCCTAACCGGTGTTTTATAAAATGATACTTACTGTCACCAGCAATCTGTGAAAACAGTCCCAGTTTCCACGGGATCTTCCCCTTGCCATTCTTTTCAAATGCTTGGAAAAAGGTCAGAATTTCTTCACAGGATATTTTTCAAGCAGAGAGTCTACACTTACTTTTCAACAAGAACTTGAAAACCTCAGCCCCAAATCCATTACAGCCTTTTGGAGTTCGGAAAGAAAGTGCCCACATTTCAATTTAGATTAGTTAGACACATCTTGATAAAAGCTGAGGTCTGACTAACCTTCCTCACTGCTGCTTTGAGCAGGGCACACACAGCGTAAAGGGCAAACTCCTTCCTCCCTCTCACGTTTAGCTTCTCCTTGACGAATACGTTATCTGCAGGATTTTTAGCAGAGATTTTTTGTTTGTTTGTTTTTGAAAATGGTCAGACAAATACTTTGTGTAAACCTCTTTCAGACAGTAGATAACTTCTAGCCGCTGCTTGGCTGATGGATTTTGAGAAATGAATATTCAAAATTCATGATGTCTTGGCTGATCCCTGATGTATTTTAATTCTTTGATCAGATAAATGTAATTGCTTCAAAAAGAGAACTATGTGTCTTGAAGGACTGAGAAAATGAATTCAAAATGTGCTTTCACAACCAGTTAAGGTTATTTACAGAGAGACCAGGCTTCTACAACCTTTTTCCCCCTAAAATTTGTCGCATGTTTATTTAAAGAACGGGAAGGAAAAGGAGCACAAATCTAACGCCAAAGGGTTAAAAAAATATAGTTTTTGGGGAAGGCTCAGGTCATGCTCCTCTTGAGCCAACGTACACTTTCAAGACTTTTAGCATCTTTAAAATCCTCACCGATAGCAAAACAAGAGCTCCTTAACCTTCTTACACCAACCACCCGTTGGAAGGTTGGGAGACCAGTTTCTAACGGGGTTGGGAAGGACAAGCTACAAACATCATGGTTTGGCTCCAGCACTTTCACTTGATAAGTCCAAAACAGTCCACTTTGACAGGCCCTTTCTATGCAAGCTTGAAAAATAACCTATTTAGCATTCCCCAGCCCCAGCACATGATTTCACTGGGAAACTATGCAAAAGATACTTTGGAAATAAATATGCACAAGAAATTACAACTCTGTCTGAATGACCCCCTACCTTGGAATGTCTAGAACTGTGAGAATTATAAGGTCAGGAAATATGTACAGGCCTAGTGCCTCGAAAAGTTACTATTCCTTATTAGGAATCTGCACAGACATGGAAGCAGGAGTTGTATAAACTAAAAGGAAGATTTTTTCCTGTCGCTTACATGCCTAGTCCTTGACCTATCCCATTTATAGTTTCCTTTAAGATACTATGCATTGCAAGTTCATTTGTTTCCTAGTAGTCCTCCAGCAGCGATCTTCAGATCCAGCCAATACTGCAGACAGAGAGGGGCTGTGTAAGCAGAAGCCTGAGATTTATATGCCTGTAAATTCACAGGTATTCATTTATATCACTGCTAACAATTTTGAGCTCTGACTCTACAATTTCCAGGTAAAAGGTATCCTTACTCTCTGTCTGAAAATCTTAAACGTAGACGTATAGAACTGTTTAGTCTGCTTTACTATAAATAGGAGGTAATATGTTATTTCAAACAAAAAGCATACCATAAACTACACACTTAATTTTGACAGATTGTGCTTTCCTATATATGGCGTGGTCCTGCTGTGCTTTCATGGATCAAACTCCCATTGACTTCAGCTGTGTCTCCTAACAGTGCAATTCCAAATATTGCTTTTTGTTATGTTTCACACCTTTGGGTTTTTTTCTTAATCCTTTTCTCTGCATAAAAGTACTGTATTCTGCAATATCCAACCGTAGTCTTGCACAGGCAACACAAAAGCCTCTTAAGAGCTGAAAAGTGCTTGCAAGAAGAAATTCTCTCAATTTCCTTTCCTGTCAACCCACCATTTGAGGACATGATTAGACAATCAATTCTCAAAATTAAGGAGAACCCCCAGAATCTGCAGAAGGAAAATAACTGCTTTTACATTGCAGATAACCTTTCAGCGAACATTCTCCTCTGTATCCCCCCTCCCAATTTGCAGTTAAATTGCATGATGTGTTTATTCTTCTAGTGAACAGGCCCATTATATGACTCAAAAGTGTTAGTGTACACAGCACTGACATGTCCATTACATCCATACACACTGATACGTAGATTACAGAGAAGTTCAGGTTACCCAATTAAGAATTTGAGCTGCATTTTGGAAACTGAAAAGCAGGAGAGGGGCTCTGGTTGGAGTATTTCAACTTGATAAAGTTGATAAAGACGCCGACTGTTTGCAGAATATTGGTCCATTGGGTCTAAACAGCGGCAATCAGAAGGCGAGTTGGACTGAAGAGAAAGACCCAAGCCCAAACATAAATTCTGCTGATTCTTAGTTTAGCCTCTGAGAAGTGAAAAAACGAGCCTGAAAAGAGGAGACGTGGCTTGCCCTCCTGCCAGCGTGGAAGTGTGGTCTGGAGGACGGGCAAGGGTAAAACCCACCGCGCGGGTTGGCAGCATGTCCAGGCTGCTTTACATCCTGCCTCCTTGCTTGCACCAGGACTCGTGCTTTAGCCCGAACAGGACCTGTAGGCATCAACACAAATATCAAGTTAAAATAAAATACAACCAAACCCTGCTGTACCAGGAGGACTTACTTTCTCAGTGCTTCATAGCTGTGGGGTTAGGGCAGATTTTGCCACATGAGCCTTTTTGATTTGAGCCTACCATCAGTCATCAGAGATTGCCAGCTTTAATTAAAATAAACTAAAAATAGCATAAGAGCTTTTCTGAGCCTTTAGTTAAGCTGAAAACCTAGGTATTGGAACTGCCAAAGATGTCCAGTGACTTAGAACTGGAAGACTGCAAAAAAAAATCCCCTGGGGGGGATAAGGCTTCTGTCTTTGATGCGGGTCTTGCAAGGGGCTTGAGCCACGATTATAAATGCTGTGGGTCTGCAATACCGCTCTGCACGGGTATACACAACTCCTGTGCCACGGGACAGCAGCACACCTTCCTCCGTGTTTTCAGACTTCTCCTTTTGTCCCCTGGTAAGGTCCGTGAATCATTTCAGGTTGGCAGGAGATTCTCCACTGACTTCAGTGGGAACAGAACTAAACCTTAAGCAGCTGTCAGAGGAGGACACCGATAAAGGCAGCTCTAGCCGCTTCCATTTTATTTAAAGATGTTGTTACGTGCTTTGACAGTTCAGCCCTGCACATTTAAACATTCGGTTACTGCAGCTTTAGTGAAAGCGATTCTCTCTAGCAATACAAATCTCTGGTTACCAAACATTTACTTTATGCTCTCAAAAAGATAATCTAACAACATGCAGAGTTTTCTGTTCCCAAATAAAATGAATTCAGAATATCCCCTTGTGTTATTGTTACAGTCTGTACAGCTAAATTTAACTCCTTTATCTCACGCTCATCTTCCAAATAAAGTTCATTATTGTATCAGGTATGTTCACGGTTAGCAGTGATTGTTTAATATTAAACACCCTTTGCCAATAAAGCTCCATATATAATTGACTGTTACAATCTTGGCTATAGCTGTTTCAATAATAAAAGCTCTAATTAAAATCACATTCCGAGTTCTGAGATAACCACTTTGGCCTCACTTGCACAGAAAGTAGAACCTTGTAACGGCCCTGAAGACCAGAGTGGGACCATTTCTCCGAGAAAGGCCCCCATCAGTGGAAGGTCGCAGAAGCAGTTCCTCTGTCTCAGCTGCTGGCTTCTTTGGCAAGAAAGGAGCTGAAATTTTGGTGCTTTCAGGCATATTTCTATCAAGTCCAACTCTTTAGCAGTAAGAAGCCCAGATGAACTTTTGAACACTGAGATTTAGCTGAAAAACCTGTACCACTTTAAGTTTCTACAATGCTTCTAAAGCAATAGTTTTCCTAGTATTTTTCCTAATATCAATATAGTTAAGCTTCACATACTTGAATTGTGAAACTATTCCCTCTGATATTCTCTCCTCTACTTCTTTCCCATCTAGCCCCAACTTGAAACAAATTTTAGGGAAAGTCTATTAAAACATATTTGAGTTTGGAGTAGATGATGTATTCTTTTCCTGAGATAAAAGTAACAGAATCTTCATTGCTTGTGACTGTAACAAAATGCCTACAAAAGAGATCACCTCTCTTGGACATAATGTGCAACACTGAGGTCTTAGTACATCAAGGGACACACTCCCTCCCCGGAACGGAAGAAAAATTACTCTTTCTGAACTACCATCGTTCTCACAGCTATGTAGGTGAAACTCTGCATGTTACTTTTTTATATGAAGTAGGTTATAATATCTCTCTTTGCTCTTAAGGAACTGTATGAGTATATATTAATAATAGCTAAAACCACTACCGCATGGGAGAGACCAACAACCTCGCTCTGAGCAGCCAGCCTGCCTTGTGGCAGACTAGGCAGAGATCTCTAAGTAGTGTCATAAATAGGGCTGAACTTGCTCTGGATCTACCACCATCTCATACAGGCCACAAAAACCAAATCCAACTTCACCATAAACAGCATAAAGAAATCACGCACAGCATTCCGCTCCACTCTTCCATTTATCTTCCCTCTCCAAATATTCAGCTTAAAGAACCGAGATCCTGATACCGGCAGGAACAGGCAACTATCACACAAACGAGGGGGTTCTTCCCCAGTAATCTGACCTTACAATAAATCATTCCAACCAAACTTTGGCAGAACCAGATGTGTGGAGCAGCCTCTTGTTTTGACCCAGTCATCTCACTGGAGCATCATCCAATTTTCTTAATATTAACCTTACAAAGGACTCGCAGTATGTACATTAATATTAACATTACAAAGAACTCTTCTTTCTTTAAATAGAGGAAGCACACAGGGAAACTAAACACACTACGTATTTAAAGGGATAGAAATAAACATAATTAAGTGAGCAAAGGAAATTATTACAATTCCTACCAGAAAACTAGCTCACTGCCACCAGGACTTCAAGCTACAGGCCAAAATTTCAGCCAGTGCCCCGCCAGTTATTCCAGGCACTGCAACCACACTACTCCAGTTCACACCCTCCGAAGAACTCAACCCTTGCACATGAGCACACAATTATGGCTAGACAGTCTTGACCACTGGAGGGTTTCTTCATTGCTGGGTCATTCTGAAATATTCCAGGAAAAGATCTGTGGCCTCTGAGATGTCCTCTTTTCTCCTCTTTATCCAGTATTGGTCCCACTGTGGCCGGCTGGAGCTTTCTGCTTCATTCTTCATTCATCTGTTTAGTCTCTGCCTTGTGGGGTGGATTGGGGAGGCTGTGCCAGTGCTACTCAGCAGAAATGAGATGTTGCCAGTTTTTGAGCAGACTTCTAACTCATCTGAATTGCTCCACACTGGGTGCAGTGATTTAGGAAAGCCCTGCTCATGTGCAGGGCTGTTTTGAAATTGTGCAATTGTTCACCTGTTCCATTCAAGTGAGTGAACACTACTATGAAAAATTTTGCTTTCCAGCTTCCTTGCATTTTAAATTTATACCCAAAATCTGCATTGAGAAAGCGGTTTGGTGCTTCCTTACAGGAATAAAATCAACCTGTTTTTATAAGCGTTACGTACAAGGCTAAATAAAAATAATCTTACCTGGCACTTCAGAGTAAAAATGAATGCTGTGTAATTCAAACCAGTAACCTACAGAGTACTGACGCACAGAGGACTGGTAAACCTGCCCTTCCCCTGCCCCCCGGTGCACTAGCTATGTAGGACAGTATTAGGTTTGGTAGCACCCTTCTCATTGCATCATTACAAAATGCTTTGCAAAGCAGTTCTGCTGTGCTGTTGGGTTCAACGTTTCTATTGTCAAAGATTATTTTCTGAATACGCTCAAGGAAAGGTATCTCTTGGAGTTGGGACATCAAAAGGGAAACAAGTTCCACAGCTGGTCACTCAGGTTTCTGGCACACGTATGCAGTGAGACTTTAACTCCATCTGGTCAGCTCTCAGAGCCTGAAAAAGCATCTTTATACAGTGGCAGGTTTGAGCTTCTTGCTTGCCATAATAACTGATCCACTTCTCCCCCCATCTCGGAAATGAACACACATGCTGTATGTTTTAATGTAATACAGGACTCCCCTCATTGCCTCTCATTCATTCAACAGCTTCTCCTATCTGGCACCAAAGCCTGATTAAATATTAACATGGGGTGGGTCCTATTATTTCCTGACTTCCAAGAATCCATTGGTAAATTGAGATCTAGCTGCTAAAAATTTCTGACACAACATAATTTGTATTGAACCCCCTTTCCATGCCAGAGTGCCACTGTTAATAAATCAGGCTGTTCACATTGAATAAATCTATTTAAATACTTATAAAATATTAAAGATGCATTTGGGAAAAGCCTCTAAGGTGATTTTTGCACCCATGCACCTCACAGTAACTAATTTATTAAAGAGTTTGCAAACCTGGGAAGGAAGGGAAAAGAAAAATGGTTTCATAAACCAAGAGCAGAAGCCAATTTTTCAGCTCAGATGATGAAAGGAAGCATGCATTTCTAATCAAAAAGACAGATACGCCTTTTCTCTCCCACCATTCCCTCAACAGCAAAGTGCCTTTTCATCATCAACAACACTCCATTCCTAATGTCTGCTGAGGCCTTTCTGCACCTTCTCCATACACTAGTAATGTACACACAGCATCCCTTTGAAACAAGAGCCCATTAGCCGTGGCAGACTACCTTTTCACATGAAGTCCTTCCGTTGGTAGTCATCAGCGGAGTGCTAAATCATCCCAACTGGGCATGCTCACATCATGGCAGTGGGATAAACAGATAGTTAGAGCCGCAGAATGAAAATTGCTTTTCTACCTTTGTTGTAGGGTGTTTTTTTTGTTTGGGTTTTTTTTTTTTATGTTTAGGAAAGGTCATAAACTACAGAGGGAACATCTAGCTCTCCTTTCGTACCCCCTTCCCTCCTCCCTTAAATACAGATTTTTTTAACAAATCCACTTTTGCTTACACCCAGGTCATCTGTAATTTTAGACCTTCAACCACCAGCCAGTCCCCTTTAAAGATTACATAGTAAATGCGACCATAAATTTGCCCCACAATAAGAAACGAGTTTGAGCATGCCCTGCAAGAGGGATTTATGTGATTGTTTTCCTTCCAGTGGGTGTGGTGAAGGGATATAGAAACTGTCAGCGAGAGCAGCAAGCGGGGTGATACTTCACAATAGCTACCTGAGTAATGCAAGAGAGATTAAGCCTAAATTGAGGACTGCCATTTCAGAGGACAATTAATTTTCAGGCTGTCGTAAAAGCTCTGTTGACATTTCTCAGTGGAGATTTTGCTTCTCGGGAAGGATTTAAAGAGCTTTGTTCAATATAGGCAGTGGTGCCGCTGCCATTCTTCAGCCTAAGTCTAGGGGGCTTTCCCCCTAGAAAAGCTTATTTCTCTGACATGCAAGAAAGCTTCTGTATATTTTGTTAATGCTGACTTCTAGATCTTCACCTGAGAGCCCGTCTCAGACTCAGGCTCATGACAGCCATTTTTACATAAGCACCTGATTAGGTATCCTAATGCGGTTGGGTAGACCAAAACTGAAGCAACTGAAGACCACATCTGGGCAAGGGTCTGCTTGTGACACCCTTCTGCTAGTCCCTTTCTTTTTAACCCCAGCAAGCACCTAAGAGCACAATGGTCTATACCTAGGAATGGGAAATCCATTGATCTCTGACTATGCCATATGTAAAATGCTTTTCTGCATGCTCAAGTCCTTCTCCAAATCAGAAATGAATTCTACTGCAAGAGATGACAGATGATGGTTCCAGGTCCAGAAAAAGAAATCCTGGCCCCTGCCTGACAATAATGTCAGAATTGCCTTTTGCTTTAGTGACAATAATATCCCATTCCAGCTCACTATGACAACAGACTAGCATTCCCTAAAATTGTTTGGCCAGTGTGGCCTGGGGCATGTTCTTCCAGGAGGGTGCCTAAAAGGAGGTGCCTAACTGAGCTACTGGGCATCTCAGAGAGCCCAGGAACAAGAATGAGTGAGCTGAACTTGGGAAAGGTCTTCTGCTACAGCAAGGCCACTACAAAATTCCAGATCACAGTACCTGGCTGTAACTGTCCCAGTTGGAAGTGTTTGGCCTTGCCACTGGGTCCAATTTATTACCGGTGACAAATTGCCTGTCAAGAGGCAGCTGCTTTGTACGAACATACAAATGTTTGTGTACAGAGACCGAAGGACGAAAGGGTTAATTATCCAACAAACTCAGGCAGAAGGGGAAAAAAAGTTTCAAGCTCAGGGAGGTTATCATTGCCTTTTGCACAGGCTGGTTTTAATCACTTTCTTGTACCTCTCCCTGACTTCATTTATCAAGCCTTCACATAAAAGTTGCAAAGTGAGGTTATTCAGCGGATACCTCCATTCATCTCGGATGATTGACCAGGGTGGTTTGCAGTACAAGCCAACCTGGGTGATAGCATTCCTCTTGTTTTCATTGCACAGCCTGCTTTCATTTTATGCTGTAATTGTGTTTTCACAAAACCATAACCAAGCAGGCTGCAGATCCCAGGTTCCAGATTTATTTACAAACACCCCTGACCAGTCCCCTCCGCCTTCTCCTGTTATCTGCTTTATGCTGCTTTGGATCTTACCGCCAGGAGTCTGGGGTGGATTAGCACAAGATAGGAACTAGATCCAATCTAACCAAGGGAGCCTAATCAACCCGTGCTTCCACCTCCGCTCCTCCTCAGCATAAATCCAAGTCCTGCCAACGCACAAACATTTCATGGGAACTGGTATCTGATATCAAATACTTCTTTGTGACTTTGCAGGAGTGGTGTCAACCTCAGGCAGGTAACAGAAGTGCTCATTTTAATTGACAGAAAGAGGTAAACTGCTCCACCAGGCAATTCAAGAGATGTAAGTGAAGAGGTCGCATCTTTCAATAGGCTCTTCAGGGACCTGAGGATCATCAGCTCTGCACTTCCACCAGATGGGCCACTAAGGTGAATGAGGCAAGTTATAGATACCCTCACTACTCAAGGTGAGCACACATGGGTGAAGAACAAGAAGAGTAAATAGTTTAACCATATTTGCATTAATACAAACAAGACTATGTTGAAATTTCATCTGCCAGTAAGGCTTCAGAGCTGGTCAGAAGGCAAAATGTGATAAAAACATTTTTCCTGCCTTTTGTGGAAGTAAAACCACCAGAACCCAGATCCCGATGATTACTGAACAGATGATTCACATATAATGTAAGGGTTTTTTTTGTGCAGCTCAGGAACCTCAGCTGGGGTAAATCAGCATATTGATGGCTCTGAATCAGTTCACACCACTCCATTTCAAAACTCGATACAATTTTTACAGTGTACTTCCTTTGGGAAATGTACGTCGAGGGAGACAAGCCCAGCCAGTGATTATGAAGAGTTCCTGTCGGTGCTGTTCATCTGCAGTCACTTTCCAGGCGAAAAGCCTTTTAGATAAAAGTAGCATTTCCATCCAAACAACCTGGACAAGTTTGGGTGGGGAAGAGGAAGGGCGACAGGGCAGAATAGTCGACCAAGTCTTTGTTCTATTTAAAGCATTCCAATAAGATTTCAACCACAGAATATAGCAACAGAACTGATCACAGGGGAGAACGCAATTAAAATACCTTCCTGCATTTTGCAGCCGCAAAATCGTTGGCAAATCACTGTAATCTGGCTTTGCTGAAGTGGAGGGCATGAGTCAATGCACCAGGAAAGAGTTTCAGCTAAGTACTTTTCAAGTTAATAACCTTGCTCAGGGACAGTTCAGAGCCTTTTATACCTCCCTTATAGAAACTGGGGTCCACGAGCGACTTTTCTTTCCACCCTTGGCTTTCACTGCAGTGCTGAAACCTTGAAGAGACTCAGTTCAGTGACTGCACAGGCCAGTTCCGGTGCAGCAGACAGAAAAATTGAAGCTTCAGGTTGACAGAGATTCATTTCTGTTGTTTTTTAACCTTTAGGTTTTGTTTCTGTCTCTTAATAGGAGACTGGTTTTGTAGATTACAAATTAACTTTGAGCAAGAACAGCAAGCAAATCCATCCGGCCTGAAGCAAGGGTAGCCTTCAGGCAGGTGTTTGTAGGCTTTCTTTAGAAGGGCTCCCTGGACACATAAAGGGAGTTCATTAGCGGTGGTTTGTATATCACTGCTGCTATCTTGTTGATAGCATGCTTGTCTCCAATCTTCTTTGTCTGACTCCAATTCGAACTGAATTCAGACAGAAATAATACCAGGGAGGGATTCTCATTCATTTTTTCATGTCCTTCCAAATTCCTTGCCTGCAAAGGTAGTTTTTAGATTGTACCTTTGACAAAAAAAGCCTTCAACTATTGTTTGTGCCTGGACTGAGATCACTCTTCCTAGGATTCTTTATTATTTTTTTTGTGCGTGTGTACACTGAAGTTGAATATTAAGATTAAAAGGAGCTCTTGGTTCTCTCTCATCAAAGAGCTGAACATGCCCTGACCCCTCAGCGACATTTTAGGAGATGCTTTGGGGAGTCTAACGTCTTCGAAAAAGCAAAGGCTCAAGACCACGAATGTTATTAGCATTAGATGCTGAGAAAGCCTTTGATCAGGTGGAGTGGAATTATTTGATAATAGTCTTAATACAACGCTGAATTGGAATCACTTTTGGAGGGAGATTTCTTTCTCTGTGTGACCTCTAGCAGACGTCAGGATCAGTGTAGACAAGTGAAAAGTTTTGTTCTTTTCTGGAAATATGTAGAACACAGGCATATTTTATCATAAAGCTAATGATCAGGTTTTTAGCAGGAAGATTACTAAGGTTACCATCCTGCTGAGATGATCATACCTCACTATTACAAATGTAAATTGAAACATTACCTTCCTGAAGAGATTAGAAAAAGATTTTGCTGTGTAGTGTTTGAGACAATAAGCTTAGGGACAGAATGGTAATGGAGAAATGAATGCATCAAATTAAAACTTGGCAAGAGAGGGGAAAAAAATTGGTTTCCCCCTCCCCAAATTTTTAAAAGACACATTCTCCAGATGTAAGGAAATGAATCATTAGAGAGTAAACCTGGCATTATCCCTGTATTGAATCTGAGCAATGAAGGAGGATTCATTCAGGGCTGCTTTTTCTTTGAGGATGGCAAAGATTAGCTGATTTATGTGAGAAATTTTAAGAGAAATTTTCCCCCTAAGATTTTACAGATTCCTCTGTTTCATGATAAAAATCAAGTTTTGTGGGGGTTTTGGTTTTCTTTTTTCCCAGCAAATGTCATTGTAGATCAAAACCTCTGGAAGATTTTTCAAAAATTCCTAAGTCTTACTCTCAATTCATCATTATAATCAATGTAACCTTTTTGTTGCTCATTTCAGTGCGCCAGACTATTTTATATCTCCCAAAACCAACCGGGGGGGAAAAAAGCCCTATTTGAACTTTAGCCTGTGATGTAATATCTCTTTGTTTGTACTCCAAAATTTTATAGGCCTCCTTTGCTATTGTGCCTTATTGAAAACTCATGCCTTATTTGCTGCTCGTTATTATCTTTTCAATATTTCTGCTTCTTAAGATTCCTCATCCTCTTCAACATTTGTTTCAAATGATTTTTTTTCTGCAAAGGTATGCACTTGCATTTTTGAAGGGAACCGGCATAGTGCTATTATCTACCCATTTTTCTAATTCTCTTGGTCTCTGCCATGAGCTGTGTGTTTTCCAAGAGAGATGGTTGCAAAGTATATTACTTAAGAGTCTGCAGATCTCAAATGTCTGGTATGTGTGGATGATGTAAATAGGTTTAAGGACAGGAGAAGGTAGGCTTGAACTGTCGTTTACTTGTGAAACAGTAAAAATTAATAAATGGATGAGGAAGACAGTCCATTCTAAACACGTATGATACTCTGCTAAAGTCAATCCTAAAACACAGTGCTGTTGTGTTTTTAATGCACTTGCAAAGTTTCATCTGCAAATTTCATTAATATACTCCTGTAGATCCAGGATGGCTTCTCCTCAGGAGTCTCTACTTTCTGGATCATAAAGTTGTCTTCACTGTAATTTAGGAACCTCTGCGATGATGCATGTTCAGCTGTATTTGTTACTCAACAGATGTCTGGGTAGTTAAATTCCTCCATGAGCCTTTATCAGTACTTCTATTCTGGGATTCCCAACTGGTTCAAGATGTACCTCTCCTAGTCGGCAGCAGAACCACTGCTCAGAGATCAACATGCACAGCTTGGGTCGGGCTTTATCGGCATGGATCTAGAGTGGCCGGTTGCCCTGGCTGCCACCAGTCTCGCTGCTCCTGTTGATCATGTAGGCCTGGAGTCAATGTCTTGTTGGTTCCTGCTCAAGAAGAACCAGGTTATAGGGGAAGCTGGGGATAGGTCCCAAGTTCATAATTCTTGAGACCATCTGCTGTGGTTACTGTCACTGCTCTTCCTGTGGGGCTGCCGTCTGGGCTTGCGGCTCCTCCATAAATTTTGACAACACCTGCTGCTATCACTATTCCTTCATATATTACATCTACAACAGAAGTTTGAAAACTTGCGCTGCTCACACTTCATTTAAACAGCTACCTTCCGACATAACACACCGATTCCAAAGTTGCCCCTTTGAGGAGTTTGTTTTTAAATAAAACAGGCGTGATAATGAGTTAACTACGCTGAGGGTGAACATCTCCTCAGACCTACCCCGGGTTCTTCAGTTTTCCCGGCCGCTCTTTGCACTTCTTGGGTCATCTCTTGTCTTGGAGAACCACTTGTCCCTGTCTCAGCCACCGGTTTCAGGGACTCAGCAGGATGCATTTAACCCTCTGCCAGAGGATCAACACCCAATAGCAGTGTGGGAAAGTTTTAGGCAAATCATGCCAGCCTGCTCTATTTATTCCCTTAGGCAACTTCTTTTCATTACATACTAAGGAGCTTTCCCTAGAGCTGGTCAAAGAGTAAAATAATAATCTAATTTGCAACTAGAAGTGCTGAATCTGGATCACTATGATTCACAGAGTCATAATATTAGTTATTAATGAGTATGCAGCCTACTGCTGGGTATCTGTGAAAATGCTCCCAAAACCTCAAGAGTTTAAGGAATTTTAGCCTGAATGATATTCACCCAGGAATTTACATGTTGTCATTCTTCCATCTAGAAGTATTTGTCATCCAGAGACCAGAAAAAAATCCCAGCTGCTTTTTGGTTTTCTGAACAATCAGAAATGAATAAATACAGTCAAAATAAATGGTTTATTTTGAGTAAGCTGAAAAGCAATTGTTCTCCTTCTGCACTGGCTGTGTACCCGTAAGTATTAAATTTACAGGTGTCAGAACTGGTTTGCAAAATACTTCTTATTAAAAAGAGGACTATATTTCCACCTCTCAGCAAAGGCATAGCTGAACTCTGCTGTAATTTCAACTAGTCCTGTTCTGCACTGCAGTAGCTGGTGAAGTTGCTCCTCTGGCATGGGAAGTTTTGCCTCCATTACAGGCACCTTCCACTTTGTCTGAAAGCCAAAGTGCTTCCTTCTCCTGCTGAAAATGGGCAAGGAAGCAAGGAGGTGAGATAGTATCATTTGAATATCCCCATCAGTTTTGGGATTTTTGCCCCTCCGCTAATTTTTCTTCCCAGACACTTAGACTATGCCGATAAGAGGCAGGATGCGTTTCAGGATACTACTCGTCATTTAAAAAGACGATAAAGTGCAACCAAAAGGAATTGTTTCTTTCTTTTCAACAACTAAATAGACCTCCTTTGCCTACACCCCTCACCAAGACTCTAACTTCTCCTGGCTAGTGAGCAAATATAAAGTCAAACACCTGTTTACCAGACACAGAGCTATGTGTCTGCCGTTGCCGATCCATCTGTGGAACATAAACATAACTTTCACCAGCTGCTTCTTTTAGCATGGGCTGGTAATGGAAGCCATTATAGAGCATATCAACAACATACTTTCCCAATAATCATGGGCCAGAGCATCACCGGGTGTAAACTGGCAGAGCCTCA
This sequence comes from Psophia crepitans, assembly GCA_013399095.1. Lineage (NCBI taxonomy): Eukaryota > Metazoa > Chordata > Aves > Gruiformes > Psophiidae > Psophia > Psophia crepitans. The sequence goes on from VWZZ01004029.1 coordinate 34,201, forward strand.
CGGGAGGTGATACTGATTTACACCATCAGAGGACCTCACCCCCTGTGTTTTTCTTCTTCACACTCCTCCTTTTAGCACCCTTCTTGTCCTAATTCCTAGTTTGTTTCTGGCTTTTTTTTTTTCCCCATTATATTATACTAATGAGGCAACATGTTGTGGAATAATTCCTGGGCAAGGCCCAAGCAGTAATGGATAATTACCTTGGGTACCATACAGCCTCAATATTAATGACTGTAAGAAAACCTCTGAAGATTCAGAGGTGTGATACTGCAAAGACTCCAACTGGATTTGGGCCAAATGCCCCATGTGTACAAACGAGCTCAAATCTATTGACTTCAGGAGAATTACGCCTGCTTTCGTTTGCTCCAAATGTGCTGTAGGTGATTCATAAAATCACGTCCAACCACGTCCACACTCTAAAACCGAGCTTGAATTCTCACAGTGCAAACAAACAGCAGATTCCTTTTGGTCTTGCATGAAGACTAGTTTGTTACGACTATAATTAAATTGCTGATAGATCCCCTTATCTCTCAGGCTGCAGTAATGAGGCTCTGCTCTTGATGAGCATCAACATACCTCCTTACCTGTGTCACATCAGTTAGGCAGGTCAGGATCTTGATGGTGACCCAAGACAACATTTGTCCTGTAACCAAGCTGTTCATCTTCCTTTCAGTGTAAAGGGCAGAAAGGCCACAGGACTTTCTGACTCTTCATTTTCCAGTCAGGAGACAACCTAGGACTCAGAAAAGAAATTCCATTAGTGCCTGAGGCTCTCAAGTGGGAAAAACTTTTACGCCTTTAGAGATGTCAAATTTGGGGAAGCCCATCCTGTTGAGCTCAGCTCAGAAACGGTAGCAGTCCCTGAGACCTACCCATTAGAATTTGCTTTCCTCCTAGTAATTTCGTAACATATACTGAACGGTGCTTTCCAGGACCTCTGCAACTGCAAAAATCAACGCTCACCTCTAATATATTCCGACTTAAAGTGTGCAACCTTGTTTAAAATGCACTGCTAAAGCATATATTTTCATGTATCATTATGTCTAAATGCATGATAACCAGGTTGAAAATCAAATTATCTGTGTTAAGGTGAATATTACAATGTGACTGCTGCCTGCTGTGCCGCGAATGAATCTTGTAAACACAATCAAATCTCTTTCTCCCCCTCACACACAGAGAGAGACACATGCACGCCCTTGCACAAGAAAAGAGATTCTTCACCTTCTGCCATCGTATTGTCACAGCAGCTCATGTTTATTGTGAATGACATCTTCAGCTACATCTCAGCATGAGCTCCGGTATGCTGGAGCTGAACATCCTACCAGGAAAATCAGCAGTGACATTAAAGTTGTTTCATGAATAATGAAAAAATAAATATCACATTTACTGTAGGTACACAAAATGCTTTGTTTAACTAAAAGCATTTGCAGAGAAATTCCAGGTCTCTGAGGGTAGATACTATTTTATTAACTGTGGATAGAGAACTTACTTAGATGGAGCTGTTTTCATTATATTGGTAATTTTCTCAATTATACAAATGAGAGAACATGTGATCAGTACCATTAGTAGGATACAGACTTCTCTTTAACAAAACTCTAAACTCTCAGAAAATCACGAACCAGCAAATTCTCCACCCTTGCAGCCTCAAAGTCTTTCAGTCACATTTTGTAGAAGGAGGTTTAAAGATGTCTCCCAAGTCCAAATTTGCGTAACAACAGTTTAAATCATTTATGGGGGCAAAAAGGCTTCAGAGACAGTAATGCAATTATGAAAGTGTATAACGCAAAAGAGAATTCAATTGTCTCGATGCCATACAAGGAAAACTTATTACAAGATCCCAGCAAAAGACAGTCAAAATACAACTGCGCTGCATCCAGAGTTTTGCTGGCAGTGTCAGTGTGTGTTCCTGCCAGCCGTCAGAAGTTCATAATCACAAATTTCAGGGAAAAGAAACAAGCCTAGATTGAATTACGGGGTTACAGTGACCAGAGATTTATACAAAAGTTATTTGCAGTGGAAATGCTACATTTTGTCCTATTAAGGACTGAGCAAACACACTTTTTACATAATGTTAGTATCTCAGGCAAAAGCAAAATCTTTCAATGATTTCAGGCTTTGTGCTAGGCTGAAACTTGTAATCTTAAAATGCAGCAACTTTTAATGAAATACAAATATACTTGCTTCCAGAAGTGGAACTCACTACTGTCCCTTAAAGAAAAAAAAAACAAAGCAAAACAAAACAAAACCTGTTATTCCCCATTCTTTGGAATGTTTCATCCATATTCATAGCAAGAACCCTAAGAAATGTTCCAAAGTGCCAAAAAGTAGGAAAACTAATCCCAAACACATTGTCAATATCCTACTGAGTATTGCTTACAAACTTACCAGCATGGAAATAGTTATTCTCAGTAGAACTTTCTGAATGGCAATCATAAACAATCAGCTTCTTAAATCGTGCAACTAGTAAGTACAGTGTTAGTGATCAGAAGACTCACCTTCTCTCTCAAGGGGGGTGAGCAGATTTGGTTATTAAATTTCACTGAGGCAGGAACAAAAATGGCATCTTTTCTATAAATCTAGGTCTTCCATTTTTTTTAATATAGAGTAGTAGACTTTATGACTTCTTTCTTGTGAGTTCAATTTGCTTGTATTTCCTATTCATAGAGAAATGCTCATTTCCTGTCGAAAAACACACATGTATTTACTGTTATTTGTTTAACAACATTCTAAATAGCAGTAACAAAAAGAGCAGTAAACAGAAACAATCGACCTTATTGGTAACTGCACGCAAAGCCTCTACTCCTTCTTATTCTTTGCCTTTAAATGAGACAGAAAATTAAGATTTTTATATATTTTTTTTAAAAATTTCAACACATTCCAGTGCTTGCAGCAAAAAAAATAAGGAGATAAGTCTAAGGTATGTTATCTCTTTAGGCTCCCACTACTGCCAAGTGGTCTTAGGCAAGTGGTGTAGAGTTCCTCCTTATTAGCTACAAGGCCAAGTTATGAATTGAGAGAGGGCCAACATTCAGATCTGACATGCAAGAAGAGGTACCTCAGGTATGCCTTGCCATACAGTCAAAAGAGTTAAAAGTAAGCAAACGTGAGAGCAAGTAAAACCCATGTATTGATGGGGAATGTGTCAATCAACAGCAATGCAAGCTGTGTTTCTATCTACTATACAAGAAAGAAGAAAGTATTCTACTAGGTCACTTGGTTACTTCAACCAGATGGAATCCAAAATGTTCAGAAAATTAAAAATCCATTTATTCCTCCAAAGTTGCATTCCATCTGTTTTCAGACATTTATGGAATCTTTTTTGCATACAGGATATGGCAACCACCGGTGACTTGGAAATATTTCTTCCCCGTGCAGCTCACAGAAAGCCAGGCTGGATATAGACAGCACTGGAGTAAGTCTTTTTTCAGGTGCTCTTATTTCTCTTCAAAATATAGGAAACTCTAGACTTGTTTTAAATAGAGGAATCATAAAATCCAGTGTATTATTGTCTGCAAAAACACAACAGGAACTTTTAATCTAAAAAAAAAAAATAAAAAAAAAATCAGGCTATTCCCTGCTCTTTCCACCTTGAAAATTTTAACTTTCCTGCCAGTCTGTTTCTCATTTTCAGCTTGTGGAGACAATAAGAATGATTCAGATGCTATGAAGGAATGCAGCCTGGCATGTAGTGATCTCCACCCTGAAGATAAAAGTGACAAAATTACCCCAGGAGTTATGAGCTCTAGTTTCATCAATCATTTTTTCAAGAAATATTTTATTTCATTCAACTACATATTGTGCCTAGATCTAACTGGGGTATGGTCCCCTTCCATCCTTGTTCTCAGCATCTTCAGCTTCACCAGATGGAAGGATACCATCTGGCATGCAGGCCAGGCCGAATTTTCTGTATATGACACAAACATCCATATTTCCTCTGCTTCCTTAGGACCTTCCTTCCTCCGCAGTCAGTGGCTCATACAATAGCTCAGCGCCAACAAGCATTACCCTGCTTAGTGCCGAGAATATGTTATCCCTCAGTGAAGCTCACCGATAAGGGAAGTACAGGCTGTATCTATATTGTCAGCTAAGTTATATTCCCACTTCTCTCCCAATTATCCACACCTCACGTTAAATCACTTCCAGCTCCTGTGCTGGAAGGAGCCAACCGCATTCCTTGGAGCTGAAGGGCATTCAGCAGGTAACTCTGCCCCAGCACTACTTCTTATAGGTCAAAACCACACCCGGTTTGGTGGTCCAATGCTAGCTCAGCAGCCCTTTGCCCCACGAACACCCTTCATGCCCTTATACCAAGGCCCAGACTACTACTGTGTATGTGACTCGGGGGGGATATACGTCTTCCATTACCTACATCTGTGTTTTGTTCGTCTCCCCAAATCTTTTGGGTAACTGGCAAGTGACTGAAAGACAAAGCACTCAAAAATCCCAAGTCAGCATATAAAAAAACAGAGAACCGGCTTTTAAGTGTAAGACTGCATTAAAAACAAAACCACTGAAAATCACAAATGGTGGATGATTTGGTTTTGTCTCTATGTTTTGTTTTGAATGTCAGGTCATAGAATCACAGAATCACAGAATGGTTTGGGTTGGAAGGGACCTCAAAGATCATCTAGTTCCAACCCCCCTGCCATGGGCAGGGACACCCCCCACTAGACCAGGTTGCCCAAAGGCCCATCCAAGCTGGCCTTGAACACTTCCAGGGATGGGGCCTCCAAAACTTCTCTGGGCAACCTGTTCCAGTGCCTCACCATCCTCACAGTGAAAAATTTCTCCTAATATCTCATATAATTAATCTTCCCTCTTTCAGTTTAAAACCATTGCCCCTGGTCCTATCATTGTCTACTCGAGTAAAGAGTCTCTCTCCATCCTTTTTATAAGACCCCTTTAAGTATCAAAAGGCCACAATTAGATCTCCCCAGAGCNATCACATTTTCTTCTGCAAGCCCAAGGGCAGGAAAAAAAAAGAATTTAATATTCATACTTAGTCTCTTGCTGTCCAAAGCTGACACTTAACCCCCACCCTCCATGCAAATTCAGCAAGTGTATTGCAAGAGTCTTACTGAAAACTGGTACCAGTGGCATCAAGTTCTGCTGTAACAAGCCTGTACTTTACATCACTCCAGATTTGAAATCCACCAGGTGTGACTTTGGGGCTGAGGAACACATACTAAAAGACCATACGCAATCAGCAGCAGAACCGGAGACTAGATTTCCTCCTTTTTAAGACAAGTATTCTCCTTCAGTCATCGGGACAGCTGACACTGAGGAAGTTTGCTGCCCAAATGCACAAAACGCAAGTGGCAAAATAGCAAAACCAGAAGAAACCTAACTGGTGCAAGAAGGGCTGCTGAAGAGCATCCCAAGAGTGTATCCATCCACATGAGGCAGGCACACATCTCCCCGGGTGTCATCTTCTGTCCACACAAATAAAATACCTCTCTCTCAAGAGTTAAAACTAATTAAAGGTTTCCCTTGTTTACACAGAGGGACTTGGACCCACACCTCCTTATCAGCTGAAGCTGCACTGCTGTTCTTTAGTTTCACCCATGCCCTGCTAAGTTTAGAAGAAAAGGCAACAGCTGTGGCTCCTGACAGAACAAGGTTGGCAGCTGCAAAACTGAGATGCCACATTTCAGTATATAATTTTCTTTCCACAGTGTCTCTCCCTAACTTTCCTCTTTAAGAGGCACTTAAAATCCATGTGTCTGACTCAATTATTGTTATTGTAGTTACGGAAGAGAATGTGATAATGATGAGGGCCTACCTGTCTAGTTAGCTTCCCTTTCTGGATGCTTTCTTTCTTTGATTCATCATTGCTTGTGACACATGTATTGTCTAAACTGTGTTCAAGAACAAGTCTCTAATACATTCAATGGAAGAAGGTGAAAAATCAGAAAACGGCGGATCAGTTGCATGCATAAATTTATGCGCTAACTCTAAACATCCTGTTTCTGAGAAATACCTTGTATAGCAAGCATGGCTTCATTGCAAATTAAGAATAAAAGGAAAATTAAGAATAAAATTTCTTTTGCTTCCTTTGATTAGGAGAGCACTGACATTGCATAAACGCTCTGTCTTTATGAACTCATCTAGAGATTCTGTGTTCCTTCAGCATTCAGTACATTATCAAATCATATCCGAGGCACTATGAATTCATGCCCCAGAGGCCATGAACCCGAATTTAAAGTCATCATCATCCTGTATATTTTCTGCTCAGTTGAAGGTTTTATGATACAGGCTGAATGTCTTTTCAGGACAATCCTAAAAATAAGCTAATGCAGTGGGGACTGAATTTATTGGACATGTACACTCACCTTCAGTTGATGTTCTCCCTAGGTCAGTTCTCATGTGATTGGCAAGGGATCGTGACAGCTTGTATCTTCCTATGAGAAACCTGTGTAGACACTGGTAATTAGAACTGCCACTCAGTCCTGCCTGACAACAGCTACTGCAGTGGCTCTGGGCCTCTGAACTAGCTACTGCCTCTGGAAAATCCTGTTTCCTAGTGTCTTCTCCTCCGTAGGCACATACCTAATTGCATGTAAACATTCTGTAATTTATTACACGACACAAAAACATTGGTACCTTCAAGCAGAAAATACAGTGGTTGATAAATACCGAAAAACTACAATTCCAAAGTGTCACCTACAATGTAGCTCTCCAGCTGCCTTCCCTGACTGGCTGCTGAACTAAGGATACTTCCTCAGTAACGGAAAACCTGAGAAGGGTCTCAGTCTCTTTTTTAAGGAGCCTAATTCAAAGTTACGAGGGTTGAGGTTTGTAAGTCAGTTCAGTTTTGGAAAAAAAAATACTCCATTTTGGTTTGAAAATATCAGTGCACTTTCTTTGTAGTATTCTACCTCGATCAGTGCCAGAATAAAAAGGCTCAATTACCTATTTGTATATTTTTACCCATAACTGATTTATTCACAAACTGTTAATGACTGCAACTAACAAAGAAAAGAAAATGAAAGAAAAGTAATGCAGTCAGAAAATGAACACGAAGCATTTCCAGTTCACGGCTGCATTTGCAAGAGACTAAGGATAAGGCAAGATGTTTGGAAATATCTGCAAATAAAAACGAGGCTGAAATATTTCCTTGTATTAGGAAGCTGCAGAATGAAACGTGGATTCTATTCTCAGCTTTGCTGCAACCTGCAGGTACCATTTCAGATACAGCTTCCTTGTCTGAAATGGGGCTAACAACAGAGCTGTAGTTTCCACGCACGGTGCCCAGTTATTTAGATCTCATCGTGCTAAACAGCATCTTTTTTTTTTTCCCACAGTAGAGAAAAAAAGAAGAGCTAGAGCGAGGTGGTCAGGAACTGTTGAGATCCAGGGTTGAAAAGGCAGTGAAATCTAATCGCCAGACCATGGAAATCAGTGGAAATTGCCTTCAAAACATTGTTGATTTCAGTGGTTTTGGGATCAAGGTTTAGGAGTGCAAACTTACCACACGAAGACAAGTCTGTTTTCCAGAGTAACGCTTGACTTCTTGAGAGCAGTGGCCTGTCAGACAGCAGCAGACTGTACCTTTGGGGCAAACCTATACTGAAGGGTTGTATATAGTGGTAGGGTGTCCAAGAGCATCTCAGGGAAGGAGTGCCCCCTTTGATCTCCCCACAGCTTGTTCAAGACAAGAAGGAGGATGTTTTGGCTTACCCCTGTGGTTAAGCAGAAAATATTTGGCACCAGACCAGGTGTGCAGAGCCCCGAGGAGCAAGGAAGCCAGGCTCTGCAGGAAGGGGCAAGCACACGGACCTGCTGCTTCTCCCTACCTCTTCCCACCCCACCAGCATCCAGCCTGCTGGCTATGGGAATTTCAGACATGCTGTGCAGAATCACTCAGCGTGCCGGAGCTGGAAGGCACTGCAACCATGGCAATGCCAAGTTCCTTGTCCCAGTAACAATCCAGCCCAAGAAGAGCATGGCACAGTGTATTAAGCATCTTGATAAAGTTTTTTGCAACCACTCTTCAAAAAACAACCCAGAAATGGCAGTGCTGTATTTTTAGACAGATAATTACAAGGGTACTCCCATATATGTGCTTCAAAATGAATCCAGCGGTGTAATCATGCAACGAGTCAGAAATTACTGAGTGGACAGTACCATTTCCTTTTCAGAGTTCTATTATAGCATGGTGGCAGTGTAATTGTGCTGTATTTGGGTAACGCTTCAGCACAGCACAGAGGGGAGTAAGTGTGGAGCTCTATCCCTGTTCATGGACACGTCTCATTGAAGCGTCCGCCCACCACAGACACAACACACCCTTCACCTCTACCATTGTTAAATTATCTGTTCCCTGCATTCAAAACTCCCACTAAATTCAGCATCAAGCCCACAGATTTCTACTCCATCAACTGCACCAAGTTTGCAGAGGATGCAAAAGCCAACGTGTTGGTAGCACCAAGCTCACCCATGATAGCCCACCATAACCCTCTTCTAGAGGATGGTGGGGGGAAACGTTAAGATGTAAGTAGCAAAGTACGCGCTGGTACTCTGAGACAAAATGCATTTTGGAAATGTTACAGAAAGATCAGAACATATCACTGCAATCCAGGCAACACAGGTGGAGGATGAAATCTAAAGGAAATCACGTCTTAAGCATCAAAGTAGAGTTATGGTAGCCAAGTAATTAGAACTCTGCTCTTCTAGACAGCACACGGTATCATTGCACTTAAGAACTCATGGTGTCCACAGTATTCCAATTTTGAAACAAATGAGCTTTTGCTTATTCCTCTCCCCCAGCACTCTTCACTACCATGTAACAGTCGCTATACTAGTTTTCCATGTAATAGTAGAACAGGTACTTTCTGAGAAAAATATTCTGAATTAAAGATGGTTGCAATTTTATTTAAATAATAACATACTTTAAGAATTTTCATTACATTCATTATTCTAATAACCAGCTATTAACAAGAGACTGAATAATGGAAAATTCTCTTTTAGAGAAATTTGGGAACTGTTCCTTTTCAGAGGAACAGTCTGCCACTCCTCCCAGTGATCACTTTGTCCCATCTCTAACCTTTCCTGTTCCCTGTCAATGTGGTGAAGTATGGACCCAATATGCACTAACAGTCCAACCCTAACTACATTTGAGCCCATTTCAATGGTTTGGGTTGGAAAGGACCTTAATGTTCATCTAGTCCCAACTCCCTCGCCATGGGCAGAGACACCCTCCACTAGACCAGGCTGCCCAAAGCCTCATCCAACCTGGCCTTGGACACTGCCAGGGACCCAGGGGCAGCCACAGCTTCTCTGGGCAACCTGTGCCAGTGCCTCAGCACCCTCATAAGGAAGAATTTCTTCCTAACGTCTAATCTAAATGTACTCTCTTTCAGTTGAAAGTCATTACCCCTTGTCCTGTCACTCCCTGCCCTTGTAAAAAGTCCCTCTCCAGCTTTCAGTTCATGTTTCATTCAAAAATCTTACTAACTTTGAGAAGTACCTCATTTCCACTGGTGTGGTCATGAGTATCAGCATCTCTTCTAGCAGGAGAAGGTCAAAACCGTTCTCAAGGTCTATAATGGTACAAAGGATGATTCAGCTGGTAGTTTGGGAATGTCCTTAGTTTACATAACATAGAAAGACAGCTAGAAAATAATTTTTGCCAAACCTGACTAAAAATACTTTTGCAACATCATTAATGGATTCTGTTTCCTGTTACTGAAAGGTAATTTGATAAATTATCTTTTGCCATAGTGTCACTAATTGCAATGGATTCTGAAAAAAAGTCCCAAATGACTTTTTTTTTTAGAAAAGCCACAAATCCTGAAGGTACACCGCTGGCAAGCCCTCGAGTGTTTATATTACAAACCAAGCAATTTAAATAATCCCCAAGTTCATTAGGTTCAGCTAGATGCTCAGGAGAGGTCTTCTCTTCCACTGGTTTCCGAGAATACACCGATACAGAACCTCTTATTTTTCACAACAACTGATCGGCTTTGCGTGGCTAGGACTAAATTACAGTAGCAGGATTTTAACAACTGCAGAAAAGCCTATAAAACTTTCTGCCCCTTATTAACCACTGTGTGACTATTAGGTTTATGGGCCACGTTAACATTGCAGCATAAGAACAAAAACATTGTAAACGGTCTCCAAAATGTTGGGAAGCAATTTTCCCCTTGAGAGGCAGGAGGCCCTTCCAACCTGGGTAAGGTATGGAAAGGGTCATGTGGCACACGTGTAAAACTAGATTAAACTCTCTGTTGCTAAGTAATTAAACCTAATTGTAAACCTGGGCAAGTGCTAATTTTAAAACTGAGCTCCCTGTTTTGAGCTCCAAAATCTCCATTGAAAGTTCATGGAAAATGAAAACTGCCTCTTTAAAAGACATCAGCTTGCAGCTCCCCAGAACGGAGCCCCTGGGCAAGTGGTTCAAAATATGATTTTTATAAACAAATCTGACATAGCAAACTTAATGCAAAACCCTATGCATATAACATCACTTATGTGTGCAACTCGTTTAAATTATAGCTGTAGAGAGAAGGAAATAAAACTGGCATATTAACCTTTGGCACAACAGTGCACACATACTAGCGATGTGCAGCAGCAGATGATATTATTGTGACTCCCACTAGTATTGTCATAGTGAAGGGTCTGTCAGAATTCATGTTTGAAACCTCTACAGTCAGAGTTTATTAATTCAGCCATGAGCATCCGTTCCAGACCTACCTTGGCATGTACAGTCTTCAGAGCAGAATCTTTTTTATTGCAACTTCCCTTTCCCCATCACCGCTGTATTTAAAGTCGCTGAATGTAACAACAGAATAAACCAGAAATTAATGAAATACAGCATTTCTTCATCACCATATTTAAAAACACTAAACACAAAAATAACATAATCTGGAAATTAATGAAAAATAATTTCACAAATTATTGCCATAAGCTCACTGGATGCCTTGCTTCCCAATTGTATTTTTTAAAGAATGGTCTGCTAATTCTTACTTGAGAGAGAGGACCCTTTCCAGCAGTTCAAAAGGAAAAATACTAAATGCATAAGCAAGATAGACTTAAAAACAATTTACAAATGAAATTTAAAACATTCTCAGATTTTTTTTGGTGAATGCTCCACATTACTGATTACATTCCTATATAACTAACAAAAACATCAGATAAAATGAACCTTTCCTGTTAAATAATGGCTTACTGTGAGTAGCTTTGACGATGTCACTCAGGCCTCGATGCATGTTCTCAGCCTGTCCTTATGCTCTAAAACATTTTGGTCAAAAGTTCAGACACAGGCCTTACGCAGCAGCTTGGAGCATCCTTCGATTTGGTTTCTTCAAGCCTCTTGAAAATGGAAAATAGTTCGTTACATATGAAGGCCATGAGACTTAGCTGTGGGTAAGGTTGATTTCACTTGGAGAACAGTTAGCCTTTAGAGTGATGGTAAATGGAGGGACAACCCAGAACAGGTCCAAGTGAGAACATTTCTTGGCTCCTTATTTCAGAGCGTGACTCATAAAAGGAAAAGCCAAAATTTCCAGAGCATAACAAGCCTGTGAAGTTGACATGAAATGAACCAGTCCTGAGAGATAGTAAGTATGATGGCAAGACAAGTTTTGGAGTCCCATTGCACTTCTCTTACCCATGCAATGAAAGTGAAACAAGTGCAGACCCACTGCTGTGCTGGAGGATACAATGGTTGAAACAATCATCTGGTTATTGGCAAAACCATTAGGTCTGAGAAAAGTTACTTCACCAAAATACCTCAGGGCCATGGCAAGACATGTATTGTATATATTTAAATGACATCTAGATAGATTGGTTTAAGCAATGCTCACTCTCTACTTTGTGGAAGAATCCTGAGAGCCACCTCTATTTCCCTGATTCCCTTCTACCAGCAACCCCTTGGGTCAAGCTGTGACATGGGCAGTGTGAAGCAAAGGAATATGCGACATACTCTTAGAACTGTGGAATTAAGAACATGATGTCTTTTCTATCCTTACTTCCTCTGATAAAACGGGACAGATGAGGACTGCAGAAGCTGCTATGCAAGCTGTACGTAGCACAGGGCCAAAGATCAATGCATGTGAAGCAGAAGGAAAAAAAGACAGATTTTGAGTACCAAAAATAAGCTGTGAAGTAACTTAATCCTCAAAGGTCAGATGTACATCTGAAAGGCCCAGGCCATGCCTTTGTATCAGAATGTTACAACATCAGCCCTAATGACTTAATAGTTTTGCCCTTGACTTGTGTCAACAGGAACCTATCTTATTACATGGTAAATTAGTTACTTCCAGCCTACTCCAGACTCCTAGGTGACGGGAAAACAGAGGCACTTCTAGCAAAATTAGAAATGTAGCCTAGTACCTAAGCAGTGTTGCTTAGTGGTATTTAGTAGCATTTTAATTTTTGTACATGTGTCTGAGTAAAAGGAGGTGGGACACAGTGTGGGGAAGCAGCTACCGTGTTTGGAGCCAAAATAAAAAGGAAGGCGTCTCCTTTGCATACTGTTGTGCGGTGTCATCAAAGGTCATCGTCTGCCGCAGATATCAAGGGATAATGAGCTAGGGTCAGGCATAATGATAGGCACTAGGTAACAGAGGATGCTTTCTTATGCTCCTTCTCTCGGAGAAGTTTGCATCCTTTTCAGACTTTCTTCACATCCATGCAGAAACAGTTTCCAAGCCTGGCACAGCACAAAGCCACCAGGTGACCAAGGTGCATTAGCACCTAACGATTCAGAGCCTCTCCTTGCGTAAAACAAGGACAACCAGCAGTTTCTGAAAGAGTTACTGTTACCAGGCAGTCGTTTCATTCTATTTAGATTGAGAAATTCTGTATTTTCTGATTTATCTGGAAGGCTTTGTTTCACATCTGTCCTAAAACCCTGTCTCCTGTCAGCTAGACAAAGGGTTACTTCTCACAGTAAATGCACGAGAAGGGAGAGACATGCTTACAGGGTTATGTAAGTCTTCTTTAAGGAGTTTTACAGGCAAGTAAGATGCAGCTCCAGACACCAGACTTTTAAATCATTTAAAGCTGACATAAGCTGATCCTAGGCACAGTTTATAACCATGTTTTTACTTTTCAGCTCTGACAACTACAAATTGTTTGTATTAGCTCCACAAGTACTCCTGTTCAGCAGTATTGTCAAAGTCCATTCATCCCAGTCTCAGAAGAGCACAGCAATCCTTTGCTTTACCAGCCTCCATCCATAACCTCCATCCACTGTTACCAACCACGCGAGGAGGGGCAGGGGAGATCTACAGCCTGTGAAAAAAGGCCTCAGCTGCAGTTTCCCACATTTCAATGTGGTTTTCAGACCCTCTCAGCTCAACAGGAAGAAGCCTGGCATCCTCTAAGCGTGTTGCACTTGCAACCTTTGAAGATGTTCAAAAGAAAAGAAAAAAAAAAAACAAAGGAAAGGTCTTAACCATTTTGCATGAACTTGCATGAAAAGTCTTGGGGCCTAACTTGACTGGAATTGTTTTAAGTACTTCTCTACTACAGCAGCGGTGCGTCATATGAAAGGCTTTGTTTGGCATCTATCCACAGTTAAAAATAAAAAACATATTTATCTTTGGTCATGCATATAATTTAAAAGTCGGACAGAAGAAACCTTTTTTCTCCTTTTAAATCTGTAGCAAGCCCAAGATAAATTTCTTTTAAAAGGAGGCAAAGAAAAAAAACAGTAACAAAATCGCTTGGCTATTTGGAAATCTGGAAAACAGATTATTTCTTTGGATGGAACAAAGTGTGTGTATGTGTCATCATGACTTTAAACAGTTCCATGGTTCCCCATGGAAATACTTAATTGAAGCTAATAAGATGTGGAGTTATCAGTGGTTTGCCATGATAGATTTCATATGGTCTCTCCAAGATGTTTTACCTCTCTAAAAACTTACCGAGCTAAGATTGTGTTAACCGGTGATGTGAACAGCAACCACCATAGGGGCTAAATTTGAGTAAAAACCCATTCACGGAGGGGACAGGAGTTTGGGCAACCCCCCTATAACTCCAACCTCTATGCACCACAAACACCAAAACTTCTGACTTGTAGCATGTGTGACAACCACTTACAGAAACCTTCCAATGAAAGACTTGTTTGTCTCTTTAACACTTGCAGCACGGGTCAGAAGTCCTTTCTTTTGGCATCACGAAATCAGGAAAGAAACTATTGTCAGCAGACTACAGATCTCAACACAAATCTTCCCTCGATTACCATGCTTCATGAGGTGAATCTACAAGCTCACCCCCTCAACACTACAGAGGAGCAGGCCCACCTTCTTCCGTTAAGCAAAGTGGTTGATCATGAGTACGTACTCAGAAAATTTTTGACTAGTTACAATTTAAAAGAATTGTGCCCTTCTCACATCTCAGTTTAGGAAACTAATTCTGTGCTGTATATGAGATGGATATATAGTGTCCATAGACAGGAGTACATTTTCACCATAAGTATGCATCTACACAACCTAATGGAGAGCCAGTAAAGCTTTCTGTATGTGCAGAAACAGATTATTTGGCATCTGCAAAGTTCAGGTGCTTTATAAGCATCTGTATATACCCATTTCTGATAGTATCACAAAACAAATTTGGTTTGAGCCAACGTATCTGTGTCACTATACCTGATTAAACCATTCTGAAGTTTATGGAGGAGGAAAGGTTTTTCCTATACTGACAACAGCAGAATTTATACAGGACTTAGAGTGGAGGTAATCTGCATAACTTTGGCACTCACTTCACACCTATGTTTAGGTAATTAATTAAACTGTCTTCCTAAAACCGGCCAAAATTAAGCAGCTTGTAATTATTTTCCTTCAGGAAGAGAAATTTGTAGACTTTTCTGGCATAACCACCTTTTGCCTTCAGCAATTTTTTTTTCCTGAACGCTTATTCCCTGTGCCTGCAAATGTATCTACTGCATATGTTTCTTTTTAATGTTAATATTCCTTTTCAATATGCCATCCCCACTGATAAAGTCAAGTACGCATCTATGAGCTGCAGGGTCAAGTTCGGTGTACCACCTATCAGTAATTACGTCAGTCAGCAGCAAGCACAGTGCATTCATTAACCTATAAGCAACCTTGGTATTTAACTTACACTGACCAATATTATATTCAGTATTAAAGAAACTGCATGCAAATACAGTGATAGAGGAAATTCAAGGATACAGTAAATGCTATGGAAAACATCGCATTTGGAAATAATTGAAGTCAACATAAAGAGTGAATCGTAAGATGAAACAACTATTTTGCAGCTGCTTATGGACAGGCACAGCCTGGGGAACCAACGCTCAGGATTAATACAACCTTCTTTAGGTGGTGAACAGGAGCTCTGCGTTCATTTTCTAGCCAGCGAAGAGTAAAAGCCACCTCCTGAAGGCAACTCCCATCTCAAGTATCTACACTCTGTGACAACTCTGACTCCTCATTGACTATACAGGGAAGCGAGGGTGATGGAGCTCCTAAGTCAGGTGTCTTGTGTAGTTGGCAAGAAAAGAGTGCAGGCTGAGCTGTTTGATATATTTCTGTTACCAGCTTCCCCATAAGACAGTCTGTAAGTTTATGTGTGTTCCTTAAAATGCAAAAGCGCCTAAGATTTACTAGGTTAGCAATGCACACTGCTGTAAGCGGCACACAAACTCAGATGCTGCGGGATTCGTTACCAGTGCAAGTTTTCATCCATCTCAGCATATGGATGAACTGAGCAGAGGAGAAGCAAGCCTGATTGTAATTACATTAAGCACTTTGGCAATAAGGAAAAGTTTGTACTTGTACACAGATGGCTTTATGTTACAATGCTATAAATGTGCCAAGTTTCATGGCTTCACCACATGATGCAGGGAATGGGCTCGATCCAAAGTCTGTGCAAACCTGCTGAAAAGCTCTGATGGATTTCAGCGCGTGTGTATCAGGTTTATAAGTCCACTGGACACACCTGGAAAAGGGAATAGCCTTTGGTACTAAAATGTAATTATTTTTAGACCATTTCTAGCAACGGTTTGTCTTTTTTAGCCCAAGTCTTCATGCTTTGGTGACTCTCTTTTCCTTTAAAGTAGAAAAAATAAAGTCCAGTTTGGGTTGATTAAAATGACTTCGACTGCCCACTGTAGCTCCTGTCTAAGCTGGAAACTTAAACTTTGCAGACCTCATGGAAACTACCTGGGGGAAAAATACCACATTCTTATTCTATGAGGCCTCCTGAGTCCTTCTGGTGGTTTTGATTGAGTCCTATTTTCTGCGACCCTCCTACCCCTACCATTCCATGAAAGTAAGAGATTTTTAAGCTTACTTTAGAAGTCCTTAATTTAGAAAAATAAACAAAAATTCTGTCAAGCCATTCCCCAGTGTCTCACCATAACTTATTTTAGAGTAATAAATCTTCACCCTGACAGCTCTCTGATGATGCATTACATTAATACATCATAATGACAATACTTGTGATATATTATGGATATATTTTCTGAAAGGGATATCACCTATACATTCCATCTTCCCAGCGCAGCAGAAGATTGTTTGGGAAAAGGGGGAGAAGGGGAGGTAAAGGATGTTCTGTACCCAGAAGGCAAAATCTCTCAAGAGAATGTGGAATTAAGTTGATTGCCCTTGTTAAAATACCAAAGAGAATAAGAAATAAAATCCCTTCTGCTCATCAACTACTTCTATCAGCAAGATGACCTGTTTGTTTCTCAAATACTGATATTCAGGCTGGAATATAAATGGGAAATTCTTTAATATACTTGTATCAGTCATGCTAATGCAGGAGAAACAGACTCTAAGAAATAATCACGGTGACTTCGATAGGGTTGAAAGATTGTGATAACGACAGGTGCAATATTTAAAAGAGTAACTAAGGCAGTCTGCAGACAGAAATAACTGGCAGCCTCAGTGAATAAACTGGTGAGAGTTGCATACACTCCAAAGAGTCACCCGTGACTGATACAAACCAAAATCTTTTCAATGTCTGAGCATGGACAAGGCGATGACAGGGCTTTTCAGTAGGAAATAAAGTTAATTTTTGACATGGATATCTGGCCTTCCACAACACCATTGCACATAAGAACCAGATCACAGGCTGGTGTTTGCTGTGCTAGGCTCTGCACAAGCAGAACAAAGACAAGCCTGGCCTCAACCAATTTAAACTTGATTTCCATGATTTAGAATGGAAAATCAGCCCCTGGCTTAGAGGAGCCTGTTGCCTGCGCAGAAGGTAATAGTAACTTTGCTCCAGAGGCTCATCTTGCACATGTGGCTGTGTGGGCTGAACAGTATGAGATTTGATAGACACCTTTGACAATAACTGGTCTAAAGTGGCCCTCCTGATGCACTTGGTTTGCACACGGGTAACTGACAGCTCAGTGCTCCTGTTCTTGGCACAATATCGCAAGGGCAGTCAGAACTTACCTTGAGCCTACCGACAGCCGCCTCTTCTCAGAAACATGGTCTTTCCATCCACTACCAGGCTACTGAATTCTTAGTATGCAGCTTAGGTGCAGAGAATAAAAAAGCAGTGGAACAATGAGCTTTTGGCTTTTTAAGAGTTCTGATAATGGTCTGATGTTTCGGTGAAAAACCTGTCTTTTGTGAAACACTTACAGTGGACTCCCTCCAACACTGAGTTGCTGTTGGCTACCCACACTCCACAAGTATCTGAAGCCCATTTGGACCACGCTATTAAGATTCCTGAGGTCTTATGCTGTGTGTGATTGGCAGAACTGTCTGAGAATAAACATCTCCCGTGACCTCTTTTCTCTTACAGACTCATCCACAGGTATGCGTTCTGCCGTTGAAATGAGTCTGATGATAAATGTTCTGGCCTGGCAAATACTTACCTGTATCTCTGCACAGGACTAATGCAGAGAAGAGCACATGAAGCACTTTTTGTTTCTGTTTGGTCACGCTGCTGCTGCACCAGAAGGGTAGACCTGATGCCTGTTTTCTGAAACAACTCGGAGGCCTCAAGTATTCCTTAGTTGAAGAATTAGTAAATAAATTCCTGTGAGACATTCAAGGGGAGAAAAAGATGTTGTGATTAAGATTCAGAGAAAAGGATTAAATACTACAATAAGAGAGAAATCTTAAGAAATATGTATCTGACTATATCAGTGTGCAATCGTCCCAGTTGACAAGCAAACTGGGTTTAAGTGTGGTGGCAGTAATATCAACCCCAGTGTAAAGTTCTGCATAAAGAGAGGCCTTGGACACTGCTGTTTGACTTTGCTAGAAACACTTGAGGGGAAGAACCTCAAATTCCTGACAGGCACTGGCAAGTCTTGCTCTATCTCAGAAATGGTGAAGGTGGAAACATCGAGAGCACAAGCAAAACAACAGAAGTGTCGACATTACCCTGTTGAACACATGAGCAATGCAAGGCAGTGCAATAACCACATTCTCTGAATGTGAATGGAACGTTTCTGAAGGGTGCTTATTGACCTCTGAATCTTCAATCTGCAGAAGAGATCTGAGCTTTAATGAATATAGGAAGCCACCACGTGATAGCCATGGTGCTAGCTAGCAAGCCTATCTCCTGAGGGTCGATTACAGGCAAAAAGAAAAATGTTCTAATGGAAATCAGCTGATACAATCAACCCTTCTAAATTCACTGTCACTCTTCTATGATCACGTGCAAGAGCCTATTGTAATGTTATTTTGCATTGCGAGCATTTATCCTTTAGTTGTTGAAAGGAAACAAGCTCATTTTGCAGATGAGCCATCAGTTTCTGGGTACTTCTGCTCTGAGTCAAGCAAACTGCATTACCAAGTCCCATCAATGCTAGATTTCTTGGGCCTGCCAGACATCCTCGCACTCAGAGAAAAAAAAATTTAAAAATCAGTCTCTTCAAAAGCACCAAGAAAAATGCTAAGTGATGTGCACTGGAGCCAAGTATATACTCAGAAGTTATAAAAAACCCCACCTTCTTACTGACTTTACAGCAGGGATAGCACCCCGCTTTTGTCAGCAACACAAAAATGCTATTTTCCATCCTGCTATCTTACCCTAGGGTGAGCGGGGGAAGTGACAGTGCAAAGGCTTTTCCAAGATGCTCCATGCAAAGAGAGCACAGGTCCCTGTATATTTTTCTCTAATGTCTTCGCTTCTTAGAAACAACTTTTGCTCTTTTCATCAAACACAGCTCTGGATAAGATGCTGTAATTTTAGTTGCTATTAGAGCCTAAAATGATCTTCCTGCATTCACTTGTTCCTGGCACTGAATAATCATAGCAGAGTTCTGTTTATTCTTTCACCCTTTTTTCTTTGATGTTATTTTTGTGAAAATTGAAGAACTGTCACAACTGTATTGCCTTTCACACAGGAATACAGTGACTTTCAGGTTCACTTTTAAACCTAGTGAGACAGGTGATTCAGTGATACTGAAACAGGGCATCTTTATTACTAAGGCTAGCTGACTCCAATTATTCCATTAGCACATTCTTTGCTCTTTTTCCTTGTGTGTTAGGCGAGAAGCACATATACAAAGTCCTGTTAACCATCATACAAATCATAGATCCATACTACTGTACAAAAATTGCTCAGCTAAAGTTCACACAAAACAAAAGTGAAATTACCCCAAAGGAATCTCTATGTTTCAAGACAATTTTCTTGCTGAATTCCAAATATTAAAACTCTCCCAGTTGTTAAATAAAGAGTGATGAGAAAATGCATGCAATTTTAATTTCCACTGGGATTATGCCTGGTGTGAGACAATCATGTTGTTAGATATTTTTCTAAAGACTAAAATAATGTTATAGTGTCTGCGAAGGATGTTATGAAGAACAAGGTACTGAAATAAAAACATTTTTATCCCAGATTGGCTACTTGTTATGCTTTTCACTGAAATTGCTTGAATTAGAATGTATGCAAAGCTTTATTATCTAAGACACTTAAGCTCAACTTGGTTTAACTGATGCATCTATTAGCTTATTTATCTTGTAGTTAGTGAAGGCTTGATACATCAGCTAATGAGAATCCATGCAAGTCCAATGGATATTTATAAAAAATGACATAATCTTCACTTGTCTACCCCCCCAGCAGTGCCAAAGCAACAGCACACTTTAAAATGAAAGCTAATGTTCACAGTGCTCCCTACAAAGCCACTGGTTAGGGGAAGGGCCGGGTATTTGCAACACCTGTGCCCCCACCTTTGTCCTCCAGGGTCTGGTGAGATTTCAGATACTCTTAAAAGAGATTTGTAGGGAGACCGAAAGATGGGGAATGGCAAAGAGGAACTTAAAAAAACAAAGTACAGTCTTAAATATAACTAGCTTATAATCCCTAGCTCATAATCAGGTGCTGAGGAACAGATATACCAGATATGAAGTATCACACTGTAATTGTATGGAAGAATGTGCTTGGGAGATGGCTTGAGCTCTGGTTGGAAAAGAATTTTAAGGGACTTACTGAACAGCTCCATTGTCAGAAAACTGAAAATGCCAGCGGTGACTATGAAAGCATGCTGCTAGAAAAGCAAACATTACCTTGTTTGATTTTGTTCATTGTTTTGTTTCTCAGATCTGTAACCTTTCCTAAAATGCTTCAACCTGGAGGAAGGAAATAACACTAATGAAAACCTATTACCTGAAAAATGCCTCAGTTTTGTAACTCAGGATAAATATGAGAATGCTGACAAAGATGACAATAAATATTGACAATAATGTATGCTTTAGTTCCTGCACTTCTTTAAATGTGGCAAAGTAAAAAGATATGGGACCCACCTCCTTCAGACTAATCTCCCTGCTCTCCCAAGGGTCCATCTTGAACAACTTCCAGGAACCTACAAAGTTTTTTAGTAACAGTATTATTTAGTAATATACTTAGCACAAGGATGGGATAGGACAAATACTAACCTTCATCTCGCTCCATTTTCAGACAGTTTTCACAAAGGAAACTGCCCTCTAGGCAATCCAGCCAAAGTTTAGGTGAAACAATTTTTTCCAAATCCCCTTACGTTTGATTGTGTCGATGAAGGAATTTTTCAAGGGAAATGTTCTAGAGGAATTTCCCAGCTTAGAGGGCAGCTTGTTTGCTTCATGTTGTTTCCTGGTAAATTGCAAACTTTTTCTTGGAATGGGTAAAATCTAGGCAAGTCAATCACATTTGTGAATCTTGGCCTAACACTTGTCTGAGTGTAAGGAATGGGTAATGGTAGGAATTTTACAATGTATTTCTTGACATGCAGCTGCATAGTTGAGAAGATCTCTGAGAGTGACAGGGAGTTTATGTATCCTGGAGATATGGAGAAAAACAAAGGGAAAAAAGGAAGGGGGGGGGAAAATTAAGTGGCAAAATCAGCAGTTACTATAGCAGAACTACACTGCTGGTTCATTTTTTTTGGACTTGTTCTAGAAAGAAAAATAATAGACACATTTCTTTCAGATTTATTATGTTTGGAGGTAGTATATTTAAGCAGAATAGACAGAGTGGGTGATATGAATATCTAATGATAATACTAATTAAGGGGAACTTCAAGGCCAACTAAGAGCGAAGGAGACAAATTCTCTGCCCCCCACACTATTGACAAAGTGGCGCCTCTTCCATTTCTGGACATTTCCAAAGACAAATTGGGTCAAAACAGTACAAGAAAAGACAAAACAATGCCAAAATCAAGATCTAGGCAACAGCTCCAGCAAAAGCTGTTCCAAAGTCAAGTCAACAATGGAAGAAAATCCAAAAGCAGCAATACGGGCTCAAGGAAACACTGCACCTTCTTTCTTCCTTCCTTCTGGCCTCTCATCAGAGCCGTCTGCAGCATGTTGGTCCCCTTGGAGGCTGACATGAAAGATCCTTACATTTCCATTCACATCCACCCAGCAATGACTAGATCTCTCCAGATCTGTCCTACTCAACTCATGCCCATGAGGTAAAGAGCACATAAAGCCATTCCTACAGCCTGTAACCTTGGTAGTCACCATGTGGATTTCTACAGGTGTCATAGCCCTATACTCCGTCTCTAAAGTTTCTCCAAAGCCAATGCCAGCCCTTGACAGCTTTTGTAAATGACACGAGAGTTTATCTAGGGATGCCAGAAACCTGTACCAGTCCCAAGAGCAGAGCTCAGACCTGTGTGGGGGCATTACCACCTACCAGGAAACCCATTTTTCCTCCAAGTTGCTACTGCTTGCTAAACAGGAAAGCAAAGGGGGGGTCAACATCTGGGTCATTTCTCCTAAGCAGCCAACAAGAGATTTCAAAACCTGCAGGGTCAGCAAGTCTCTCTCTCCACTGTGCTTCAGAAATGCAATGCTGCTTGACCTGGTTCTTGATTTGCCTTTACTATATCTGAAGTCCCCCAAAATAACATTCTCAAAAATTTTTTAAGACAGTTTCTATGTGCAAGGACAGCAGTGAGTTAGTTAACAAATTAAGAGAACATCACTGGGAATAGAAGAGATCGTAGTTTACTCTATGACTCTGCAGCTGTCAAAAACATAAACCATAGAAAAAGAAGTTGAAATTAGAGACAAAACGCAAATCCAAATGTGTCTGATGACTTTGGTACAATAAAGAGGGGTTGAAGAGCTCATGCTGGTGGAAACAGGAAGGGAAGAAGAGCCAATCCCTGAAACTGGGACTAGGACTCAGGCAAAGTTGGGTCCATTCCCCTCTGCTCCACAGATTGTGTAAATGATCAGCACATTTAAACTCAAGTCTCAAACACAGTGAATGGGAGATTAATACTCTCTACTTCTCTCCTGTCTAATGAGATTGTAAGATCTCTCATTAATTGTTTGTCCCAGTCATAGCACAGCTGAGACCAGACCTCCTTTGGGGCCCCTCTACTTTATGATGCAATTAATGCACGTAACCCTATGCCATTTATAGTTCTCGAACCCTAATATGTAATGTATGCTGGGATGATGGCTTTTTGTTATTAGCAGTGCCTCGCTGGTAGCAGGGCTCCTTTCACTTTTTGTCTTTTGCATCTACCTGTTCTTCTGTGTTACAATCCCTGTAAGCTCCTGAGTGCTGGAGCTGATCAAAAGCAAGAGCATCCTTTTGTAGGAGGCCAGAGATGGACTAGGTAACTACTCACAGGATTCCAACGGCCAGCTCTCCCTTATTTTACTTACAAAGGAAGGTTAAGTGCAAAGAATGGTAAAACTCCCATGGTCCTCAACTGGACCAGGAATTCTCACATTATTTTTCAGGGCAAGGAGGGTTTTGCTCAGTCTTTCTGTCCCACCTCACCTTTTCCAAAGCCGTTTCTATCTCTCCACTCAAGAGATTTCCAACCACAACTCTTCGATCAGTAGATAAATTGCTTCTTTGTGCCAGAAAGATTTCATTCTATGTATTTGTTTATTCAATCTGTGTACCTCCATGATCTAGCATCTTCTTTGCATTTAATAGGCAGTAGAAGGGCATGCAAAATCAAGGCTAGGTTCTGCTGAAACTGCAAGATTAAACCCAACAGCGCTCCAAACTTCAGGGAGTTTTGCAGAGAGAAAATAGGAAGTGAAATAACTTTTAAAAATGCACACTTTTGTAATGCATTAAAGCCTTCGTTGCTTTTGCCAAAACTTCAGTTTTAAGAAGAACCAGCTGTGGATTTGATTTCTATGTTTCTCAGCCATAAGTCAATAGAGGATTCAATTTTAAAGCACAAGACCTATAACACGCAGTGTGAATCATCTCTTGTCTGCATATAAGATAGCACAGATAGATAACATGCTTAGTGAAAGCTTTATCACCAAGGAAACACATTCATAAGCATTGAATCTAGCACCTTAACATTTACAACTCACTTTAAAAAAAATGCCCATTGTAAATAAGTCCATACTCATAACTAGAAATATGTGGTATCTATCACTCATGCCTATTTTAAGAACTACTCATTGCCTAAGAGTGGCAATGGGCAAAGCCAATTTGCAAAAGATCAGAGCTTTTGGAGATTTGGACTCTGATCTTCCAGAAGTTAATTGTTTCAGGGAGATAATAATTTTTTGGTAATTATGTCCAACCAATCCATAAGTAACCTCTCACAGAATAGGTTTTATCTAGTGCCACTTGCTATTTCCTAAAGGTCATGGAATCTCTTTTTCTCACCTCTAACAGCTCACCTTTCCTGGGTGCACTATGGGGAAGCATAATTCCAGCAGAGTGGAAATTCAGTCAGCAAATGAGGCATCGACATAAATATTCATGGGGGAAAAAAAACTTTTGAAAAAATGTTGAGAAAAGAGAGTAGGTAAATCATGGCATCCTCTGGAGACCACTAAGATATGCACTGACAATTTACATGGATTTGCTTAAAATTTTGTCTGTAATTTAAGAAGTGTTATCATACTTGCTGATTTATCACCTTCTTGCCAGTATTTGGGCATCTCTTGAGCACTGGACACTTGATCGAGGACAGAACAGTTGCTCAGATGGCATGTGGCACCCATTCGTCATATCCTTGATTTACAGTCTGGGACTTAGCAAGGGAAATTATTCTGGATTACTCAGGGACATGCTTATGCCCCAGACAACATACAACAGTTGGTCAGTTTTTGAAATGTGAATTTGACTTCCTGTCTAGGATTCTTGCCCCACTTTGCAAACCAAGGACCTTATAGGGAGGCAAACCATGGGAGAAGTACATGAAGTCACAGGGACTATCTACATGTACAAGGTTAAGTTTCTGCATTAGAAGACATACCAGGCATTATCTCAGGGTAGAGTCCCAGTCGAGTTCAGCACAGCTTAATATGGTAATGATTCAGTTTCAAGAGAAAAAGTTGCGGAAAGAATTTTGAAAATGCTTGATTATGACTTGTTCTGCCTGTGGCTGTGGTTCCTGATAACACTTTTCTTGACCTTGGTAGGAAAAGAAGGAAGCTGATGTTCTGTGCCATTAGAAAGCCAGCTCTGAAAACACACAATACACTTAAAATATTTGACTCCTTGCAGTTAATTCTACAAAGACACACATTCAGAGAGGCCTTTGTCTAATTGAGAATACTCTGAACTCAATTCATGTCTGGCTCCTGTCTGGTTCCATGAGGCTAAATGGATACAAATAAATGGAGCCATTTGCCAGCTCAGGACTCAAATAACCAGCAGTCATCATAAAATCTAGTGCCCACAAGAGTCTGAGATGTAAAATACCAGACTCCAGCACCCAAATTTGACCATTCAGTGAAGAATAAGATATAAAGGATTACTTTAATGCCACTAACCATGAAGAAAAAGAACACCCACTGGTGGGTAATGACGCCGTCTTGAACTTTCACACCACACCTCGGTAAATATTACTGCACTATAATTGAGTTCATCAGGTTCCATGAGCATGCCCATACTTTCTTCTCCATTTCTGGATGAGTTCCATCAGTGTTACGCAAAGGACACTACTGTCTACTGGGAGGTTGTCTGCGCTAACCCAAAGCACATTCTTTTAAATTGTTTGTCTCACCCCTATTTGCAGCTTCTGAGTTCTCAGATCCTCCCTAATGAGGACAGTGACCAGAGGGCTAGAACATATGTAACTTTTATAAGGACAAAACGAGGGGCAATGTTAAGGTTCCCTACTTTTTTCCTTTCTCCTTTTTCTAAAGAAAACCTTTTATTCAACCCTGATGCCATAAAAGAAGGTGATGTCATAATTTATGATATTAAACTGGTTACTAAAATGTCATTACACAAGTGATGTTCTAATTGATGATGTTAAACTGGTTAGCAGGAAAGTGTCAAGTGTCACTTTCATGACATAAACTGCCAGTTATGATTATATAATATCAATTATTCTTTAGAAAACTGCATTAGATCAGTTAGTTCTGAACCAATGTAGTTGGGGTAGGTTCATATTTTTTTAAATGCTGTTCATCCAGTCCTCATTATTAGAAGTAAAATATACTTTGGATGCAGTTTAGACTTTTATAACTCTCCCTTGAAACATAATACCTACCTTTCCCATTTGCCCTTTCAGCTGCCATCAGACCAACAGCGAGCTAAAAAGAAAGCAGCAAGATAAATTTTATAGCCTTAACTGAGCTTGCCTTGTTCTGCAATCTTACAGAAACCAAACTTTTGAGCTGAAGGTAGACAAAAATAACAAAACATGATTTTAGTAGTAGGTTAAATATAGAACATCAGGATTTGCTGACAGGATGTTGGTTACTATGAGCCCTGCTTTGACACTGGATCTCCTAAAGTTTTAGCATCCAGCTGCTCTCCAAATTCCTCTAAATCTTATTCAGGCACGGAACCAAAAGAACAAATTAATATCTGAAATGCATGTAGCCAGATCTTAAAAACTTAATCCCTTCTAGGGATAGTTACAAGTAAAAGCAGCAACTTTAGTTTGTGTATGTTCTCTGGGTCTAACAGGAGTAGGCTGATTCACTGCTGATGCTGATCTGATCTAGCAAGTTTATAACATCTCCCTACGTCAAAGCATTTTGTTTCTTGCTGTCAGTGACACATCTCTGGCTAACTGGCAAAACTATTCAGAGATGCCCTGATAGCAAGTTAGATGCAATATAACAGAATGAGATTTTTATGGGAATTTCCCAGCTGAAATCTTATCTATTTTATAGGAGAACAGGTACATTCACAGTAACGAGAGAGAAAGCAACGGGCAGGGCTATCTCTTGGTCAAGACTGTCAGATTTGTCTGAGTTTAAATAAAAGGATTGCTCCCACAGGTCAGTGCTGGTACCCGTTGTAAAACTGGCAGCAGATTACAACAGGAGGATAAATGCTGTACATCTTTCCAACCACAGTGACTCTGAGAAACAGTGAGGATTCTAAAGCCAACAAAAGTTGGCTGCTAAGTAATCCACACTATTACTTTCTTGAACAACTTTGTGCGGTGTTGCTTTATAATGAAAGCTGGATGTGGAGATGACTAAAAGGACCACACTTCTCTTCACTCCGTTACCTGCACCAACTTTGATCAGATCAGAAGCCACGCTTCGTGGGAGAGGTCTCAGAGGTTTGATTGAAGGAGCTGTGGAAGGTCCCAGGGAGGAGCTGCAAAGAGGCAAGGGAGGAGCGTGCTAAGAAATACTCAGACACACACGTGATTTTTCATTTAGCTTAATGGAAATGGTGGAAATTAATCTGCAGGGCAAGGCTCTGAAAACTTACCTCATGATTTCGTTCACGCAACAAGAATCTGTTGTCTCCTTTTATGTCTCTTGTTCTCTACATGGTTTTGCAAGTAATGGATTTCAGTATTATCCCACTTTGCCCATCTTTCCGAAAAGCTTAATGATGATTACTGACCTGAGCTCTAACAACAACAACACCCCCCCAAACCAAATGAAAAAAAAAAAAAGGAGAGAAAAGGAAAGAGAGGTTTAATATTGATCACCCACATACCAGGTACGTAGCTCTAGGTAGCACTCTACCCATCAGATTTTCGGGACATACAAATTCCATTAGATATCAGATCTTTAATGCAGATGGCCAAATAATGCCAGAATTTCGACAGTTTATCCCCTTAACCTGCTATCATGTCTCCTCTATCCCAGAGACATTCTCACCTGAGCCAGTAACTATTTTTCTCTTTTTCCTGATTGGCTGTAATTTTCGAAAATATACTTTTAAGCCAGAGAAAGCTTGCATTGGGCAGACAAGCGATGCAGCACATCGGTCTAATTTACATAACAAGTCAGATAAAATCTAAGCATTGATGTGTGCGCATTTGTTGACATGACAGAAGGTTGAAATCCTGCAAGACAGATGCCTCTTACAAGAAAGAGGAGGATAAAAATTCCTTCAAATCCTTAGTAGGTTGAACCTGCCCATCCATGTAGCTGTTGCACCAATCAATCTGCAACCAGGCTCCAGCTTACAAAAGCAAAATGCCTTCTAACATTTCATTGTAACTGAAAGAAGGCATCCAGACACTGGTGGGTTTTTTAAAAGTTATATCATAATTTATAATTGGTTGTTAATTAATGTCAGATCACAGTGGAATTCCTATGGAATTACAGAGTGGAGCCTCTTTAATTACCAGTTTATAATTATAAACCTCCTTGGAATGAAAAACACAGGAACTGTAATAAATGATGATGATCTTGGAAGACTTCTTTGACTAATAAAATCTTCATGTATGCATCCTAAGGAATTTTAGAACAGTAGTCTTCATTTGGGGCAGAAAACATTTTCCATGATGCAAGATTCCCCTTCTTCCATTATGCAGAAACAAAAGAGAAAAACATCTTTAATGTTACTTCACAACTCGAGCAATTACATCTTCTGAAATGAAAAATACATCTCAGGTCTCTTAGCACTACCTCTTGCGGTCTGCGTACGCCGTAGACCACTCGATAAGACCGAGTTGCTCTGCAGTTTTGTCATTCTCTCCTGATTTGTCTGCAAAAAGCCACGGAACTAGCGCCGGCTGCAAAAGATCCTACCTGTAATCATACAGTAGAAGCCTGCAGCTTACCCTTCAGGTTGTCACGATCTGTGCTATACTTGCATACAATCAAGGATGAAATGATTAGTACTGTGCATGTTCGCTGTTAATTAAGCGTACCCACAGCAGTTTATCCTATGTTCTGCTGCACACATTTGAACCTCCTTAAACACCCGTGGGTGGAGAATTACAACTATAGCAGCTTTACACCAGTACCCTACAGACCGAAAGCCGATGCAGTATGTTTGTTGTTATGAATCGATTCAATTATCTTTTCCTCCTTTCAGTTTAACTTGGGGTTGGCTGAAATGAAACAGAAGTTGGGGTGCCTGCCACATGAAAGAGCCCTATAAAAAAAGTGCAGGAACTCATCTCTGCAACACTCACAAGAGGCAGGAGGAGGAGGAGGCGGCAGCTGCCTCCCTGTCCCGTCAGTGCTATCACAGCATGGGACCCCAGCACAGACCTGTGCACGCACATCCCCTGCTCTCGGCCGAAGTCATTCACCAGGAGCCTTTGGACGTTATCTCCAGAGCTTGGTTGGGATCAGGAGGAAGATACTGATTTGAATTCAGTAATTGTTTTCATAATTGCCTTTACTTTGCTGGTCAGCAGCAGGTCCTGAGCCTCACCAGCTTGTTTGGATGTCCCAACGAGCCCAGTCACTCTCTTATTCTCCAGACTGCTAGTTACTGCTTTCAGTCACCCTCCTAAGACTTGTTTTTCCTCCACGAGCACACAAGTAATTCCTATGTTGAGCCCCTCCTCCCCTGCTTCTAACATTGTTTTTCTGTGTTCTTTGCTTTTTTCCCCAGTTCTCTCGCGGTTCTATTTCTCTGTGCCTTTGAGGCTGCAGCCCTGAGCTTCTCCCCATGTCCCATGTACAGCTGTGGGAATCTGTAAACCTGCCAATGTGCACTTTGTAAAACCTGTTGCAGATCTGATGGGTTTCATTTTGTGAGCCAAGAAACCCGGGCTTACAACATAATTGATACTAACAAATTGAGAGAGAAACTATGGCCCCTACCTAACTTAAAAGACAATCACAGTGAATTAAAGGTCACAGTATAAAGAAGTGTGCAGAGGAACACTGGGAAATAAGAACAAATGTAATCCAGGCTACAGCGGAGTTAAACCAGAGATGAATTTGGCTAAATAAAACATAAGAAACCTATTTCCTGTACTAATTACTCCGCTTCTTAGAGAAGTGTAATGTTGGCATCAGCCTTCATACTAAATTGCACCACAAAACCCCAACACTTAACAGTGTTTCAGCATACACATTAGGCAGGCATGTACCAATCCTTATTTTGCCTAGCTGTTGTTCATCCGCTGACAAATTTTCATTGCAGGCTTTATCAAGTGGAAAGATGGTCTCTGAATAGCAGAACTGCTATTCAAGGGCTTTGAGAAGTAACCACACAGAATTATCTGATTACGCATTTGCTTTTCATCCCACTTTCCGAAAGTGTCCTTCTAGTCAATGTAGACCAGCAGCGGCAACAGGGCAACTTCCCCGCATCAACAGTGCTTCCCACGGAGTACATAGGTTACAGCCTACACAGTTACACAGACAGAACGACAGCTCGTTTCTCCTCATTCGTTTCGTCGGCAGGAGAACAAAAACGACGGCACATTAGCAAGAGACTTTCATATGGACACTGGAATTAATCAGACTCAAGTTTGCCTTCCCTTAAATCACAGGGTCACGCAAAGGTGGGGAGAAGAATTTTGCAGCCGTATCTTTGCGGGACTGCATTCCTAATTCTGCCCAGGATAACGGAGTCCCAGCGCCTTGGATTGCTGATTATTACAATCACCAACAGACACACATACATATTCAGGGAAAGTGTTCGAACTCTCACATTTGTATTCATTTTACTTCAACTTGACTGGAATCATAAAAGGAATGTGTAAACGAGGAGAGCCTGTTGCTGAGATGAAGTTGAATATTTCCCCACAGAAACTTGGGTTCATGACAGCTTTTTGTTGGGCAGGACATTAGCCTTTTGTAATTTATTGCTTTTAGATTAAATCTGGGGAAACTCAATATTGCAGTTGAATGATTAGAGCAATACCCCTCGGAGTAATAAATTTTCTTTGGTGCTGTGCATCTCCCGATCATGTTTCCCTTCTAATTACATTTACATAAATGATATTCTGCAAAATTAAATTAACATTCAAACCGTTACGCTGGCAAGGAGAGACAAAAATTAGTTACAAACTTACATCCCTAAAAAAACCCAAAATGACACCTCGTTCTTTCCACAAACTGAATCACAGCTATCCCCCAAAGTGTCTCACACACAACTGATTATTCTAGTTGGTTAATCACCAACCTAGACGCTCTGCTCCCCCTTTCGGAAGTTTATAGCGTAAGGTCCTGCTTTCCACAGGGGCTCATTAAATAGCAGCAATTGGTGACAATCCAAATTTGGTCAGCGAAATGCTCTATTCAGACCTAGATTTGATTTCTACAGTTTTGGCCACAGCCCTTCCTCAGGGCTTCCCTGTCTTGGCTCCCGTGCACCATTTCTCTAGTACGGAGCCAGAAGGTGCTTGGCGAGGCTCCCTGTGAACTTAGACTCACTGCTGCACTAACACCCTCCTGACCAGGCTGCAGAGAGATGTTCTTGCTCTTCACACATCCGCACCGCCACGCTGGCTGGCTAGCAGTGCCATGCTTTCCTGGGCTGCTCTCCAGCTGACGCATGGACACAGGGTCTCACGGAGCAAGTTTGCGGCTGCCAAGAAGAGGTTACCATTACCCTGATGAGAAAAAAAGAATGCCAGCCTACTGCTGGCTTGTGAAGTCAGTCTTCAACCGCTTTTCCAAGATTGGGAGTTTAAATGGACTGTGATATGTAGTGTTGATTTGCCTAAGGTCACTAATCTCCTAACTACTCAATCTATTTTCTCACTGCTGTATAAGGAACAGTAGCTTTTGCAGAGAAAAAATGTTTCCTAAGACCTACTTGGAAAGGCATTGTTTTTGTTGTCCAGTAAAGGATCTGCCCTTCAGCTACCCACCCGCTGTAAAGACAGTACATCCATCTCCTCTCTACTTTCTTCTGTCTTTCAATGCCATTAACAAACCATCACAATATGTGTGAAAGGAACACACACCCTATTTTATCAGTGTGAGGCACCACTTGATTTTATTTGTTGACCATGCGCCCACTGTGCTGCAGATCACAGTATTTTTATTCAGGAATTTGATTACTGAACCTTGTCCTGCCCTCCCTATAATAAAGAACATATACTGCCACGTCTCTAGTGATATAAATTCTTATGCAAGTACACTCAAACAATTTTGAGGCATTAGTAATGAAAAAGGAAGAAAAATAATCAATATTTACTACATGGCACATACGTATATACATATACAGTCACATTTGGAATGAAATCTGTCAGCTCTACTGCAAGTGTGTCTATCTGAGTGTGAGTATACTGCGTGTGAATTGGGCGTATTTCAATGGGGGAAAATATAGTATCTGGAGAAAAGAATTAGCGTAAAAATGTCAAAGCTGCTGATTAAATAAAGACTGTGTATACATGATCCTACTTCTCAGTTTGAAACGTGGATGATTTCAACATTTCACATTTTGAGAACAAAGTTTGCATTCAGCGATTGAATTTCCGTGTTGAAACACATCAACATTTGCATTTTAGCATATTTCAGTTTACTTGGCAAAGAGATTGCTGTATTTTTCAAAAAAAAAAAAAAGAACACTGGGCAGCCTGGCATTTTTTTGAAAACCTAATTTAATTTTCCCTAAACTTCACAGTTTCTGTATTTCTATAGGTCCTGTAATACATACAATTAATTAGTTGTAGACACAACATTTAGAGACTGTATTTTCTCAAAGTGTTTGACTGCAGCGAGTCATCTGCATGACAGTCCTCTATCCAGAACTGCATTTCATTCCTGTTTGCCTCAGCCTGGTAAACATAATGTTCCAAACACTCTAGAATTTCTGTTAAATAAGCTCGTCTCACAGCCCAGGCCCATTCAGAGTCATAATTGAATTCTTTGGCACATAAATCGTTTGGAAAGACCGGGCCTATTTATATGTTTAGGACCATATGACAAACATCTGTTTCCCTGCAAGGAATGCTCGGGTATAACCACAGGTACCAAACATACATCACGTAGGAAATCTTGGTGCAGGTTCATTAACCGCGACTCCTGGAAAGGACGAGAGACCTGAATTTCCATTTAATGGCACGGACTCTTAGCCCGTGCAAGACTATGATGAACTTTCTGTGAAATCTAGGAGTCTGTGAAAATTCAGAGCAGTTGAGGAGGTGGGGAACGTAGCAGCACCAGACCAGCAGGTACATTTGCAACAACAACATTATACAACAAAATTCAATAAACCTTTCTTTTCTCAAGGACTCCGAACTATAGCTCTAGAAGACAGAACAATATAACTAACATGTCATAACTAACTTCCACTGCTAGCATTAAACTTTAATTTCCGTTATTTCATCAGTCTCTCATATTATTCCCATTATCATTGCCATGGTACTTTTCCTCTATATTTAAAAAACAGCACAGCATCAAGACACATATCAGCAAAGAATACCAAATATATGTCTGACAGAGCACTTGGTGAGCGATGGGAGAATCCTTATGATTAAGAAATGCAGGAAAGAGAACATGGGAGGCTTCAGCAACACTATCAAGAATTCGTGACTACACAGGGGTGTCATTCAGATGGCTGAGGTTATCAGACTCCAGGCGCATTGGGCAGTGCCTGTCAATATGCCAAGACCATCTGACATCCATGAAGAGAAAAAAATACATCTATGAAGAAGCAGGGTTCTTTACAAGCTTTCTGAAAAAGCTCCAAGGTGGGGTCCAAGCATTTTGAAAGGCTGTGTAAAGCACAGATACCTCACTTAGCTCCTGATTCAGGAGGTACCATAGCTCTGAGGAACAGAGAAGGAAGAAGAAAATAGAAATTTGTCAAAAGGTATCTCAATGACAAATGCAAAGAGCACCTGAAGGGATGGCTGACACTTCCACTTCTTCAAAAGAGTTGGAAAATTGTGACTGTAATTTATTTCTCAGGAATACCACAAAGAAGAGGAGATTCAAAATCGCATTTGTAGACTATCAAAAGCAACCAGAATGATTATGCGCTACTTTTACTCTGAAGGTCAGGCTAATCTCTTCATAGATTACATTAATAAACACTCTTGACCACTTCAGTACCTCTCTCATTTACCACCCTTAGGCACCTACTCTGAGTGAGAACACAACTGCCCAGGGGACGGGATGGGTGGGGAGTGGCTGTGTGTTGGGCTGCTCTTCTCAGACAGTAGGGTTTTTCCCCGTCCCAGTGCAATCCTTGGGGGCTTCCGGGGGCAGGCTACTGCAGCTGCGAGAAGAGCACCACTGCGTGTACAAGGCATGGCCGCAATTAGGAGGAACTGAAGCTCGCTCTCATAGTGCCCACGCTCCTCCACTCCTGCATTTTGAACTGCCTGATTTTGGTTGTTGTTGATGGTGTTTCAAGATTAAACGTTATGTGCAGCAACAGATGTTAGTGATCTCATTCAGGGCTGAATACCTTTTTACACATGGTTTGGTTGTGCACCAGGGGCCAAGAACTTTGGCTGTAGATAAGCAAAATCAAAATCTGTTCTAACTGGCATAATGAGTCCATTGTCTATAAACATTCGCATTACGAGAATGAGATCAAATCTGCCAAGGGACATTATTATGTCATGAAATATATTTACCCCTCACAAAAGAATGACTGGAAAAGAGTGGGAAAGTGGTGATTATTGAGTTATGAACCAGTGGCCTAAATCTGCTCAAAAGCTCCTCTAATTGCAAGCAAACACGATCTTGGCGAATAGAGAGGCAGAGAGTCATAAGCATATGTATAGAAAACATCCAAGAAAGAGGAGGCAAGGGCATTCTTGGAGGAATAAAGCAAGGAAATACTAAAGCTTGGCAGCTTCTGCCCAGTTTGATTGGATGGGTGGCAGCTATTAAAGAGCAGTGCCAAAAAGATCAGTGTTAGGCTGGATGGGATTTCCCTAGGAATATGAAAAAGAACAGGCCAGGAAACAGAAAATAAAAAATACAAACCCTACTGGAGTGCTGCGATATTGATCCCTTCTTCCAAGCAGTCACAGATTCTTAATGGCCTGCAGATCACATCAGGAAGATATCCCAGGAGCTGCTGTTAGAACTAATGTATTTAAGGATTTATATTACTATTGTTAGTAACACAGGAGGTGTTTTCTCTTTGAAACGGTGAGGGCAGCTTGAGAAGGAAATGTAGAGTTTCTAAGGCATGAAGGTGCAACTTTTGCATCAAAGTTGCTTTGATGGATTAAAAACTGGAATCAATTGGTAAGAAAAAGGTTGCAAATATTTGACTTGTCTCAGGGGAAATCCTTGGGAATCTCACACACCTTTGCAAACTGCATTCAAACTGTACGAAAAATACATTTCTCAAAGAAGCAAAGGCAAGAAGTAAGAATCTACGTGGTATTAAACAGTATCTTAGAAAAAAGCAAGGGAAAACCATACAACAGCATTAGGCTTTCTGAATAATCTAGTGCACTCGAAGCAATTTTCTACAGATTTGTGAGCCTTAATTCATGTCTACAGGCCTGTTTCTCCCCTTCTGTTGCTCCACTCACTTTTAAACAACAGGTGAGCTCTGTGAATGTGCGAAGAAACCAGGGAATAACTATCATCAGTCATAGCTTGTGGTATCTTATCTATCCATCCTAGTGGCCTAGAGGGTCCATCAGGTGCCCTTCTACTTAATTCAGTGAGCTAACAAAAAAGATACTGAAAGCAAATCCACTTCTTTTCTAACAAAACAAGAGAAAGATTATACTCTCCTCCCCAAAATCAAACACAAAAGCCACCCAAATCCCAAACTTACTTTTATATTCACTAAAAGACGGGAATTTCCTTCCAGACCTCTGTCTCAAAGAGGCAGGCGGGGCTCTGCTAAGTCCATGAGGTAGAATACAGACACCAGCAGTGTCTCCATAAATGCTGCAGCTATCTGCTCAGCCTCAGATGTGCATCAGCATGAACCAGCTGCTGAGCAGGGTAAAGAAAAGGCTTTTCCCAGAGGTCTACTGACCTGGGAGATATGATTAGATATCATGGATAGAGTCCCATTGACTTCAACGTTCATGAAACACAGTCAGCGGTGTCAGAACTGAGCTTATAGAGGGGCAAAGGAGGTTTAATGGCACAATGCTGGAGAAGTGCTTTTGTATCTCTTTGGCATGTAGTACGGCGTTATTCTCAGAATCAGAAACCTGTTCTTTGGCTAGAATAAAACCATTTGATTGTGTTCTGTTGTGAAAACATTGCGATTTGCTTTACTGTCCATGATTAATGTTGGCCTTTCAAAAACATTGTTTTCTTTTGTGCTGTGTAAATAAAGCTTCTTCCCACCGTTGCTGAAATGCTGGCTTTCATTATGCATGGCAAAGGAGAGGCTGATGATGCTTTATGATCTTTAGCAAGCACCACAGACATTTCTGGAACATGAAATAAAAAATAAGAGCAAGTAGCATTAAAATGTTCTTAGAGCTAATTTCTCCAGCCAGAACACGGAAGTTCTTTTTCATTTATTGTGTGTGAACAGTGTTCAAAGCAAAATAAAAATAATTCTGAAGCTGAGTCTTTATATTTCTCTGGAATTCAGTCAGAGTGCTGGAATACAGTCAAAGTAAAACCTTCTTTTATGACAACTGAATTTGAGTATTGAATTTCTTATTTGATGTGACATCTCATCACAAGATCCTCCAGGCACTGTGCATGGACCACCTCTAAAATATAAACATCCTAATACTATACTTCTTCTGTTTCTCTGTGGTAGTAATAATTCACTTTCACATCAAGTTCTTGTAAGGAAAAGCCAGCGGTGTCCAAAACTTTTTATACCATATACATGTTTTAAAGGCGATCCTGAAGATCCCTTCTCTCCCATTGATAAGTACATCATGTTGCACTGGCAATGACACTGCTGCTGGTTTTCACAGAAAGGAGTTTCAAACAAAGTCTGGGAAAGGGGGCAGTTCTTCAGGCAGGGTGGGGCTGCATGTCTGCGTTGACTCCTGTCAAATTTTCCCACCATATTATCAGCTGATGACATGTTTCTGACTGGTGAACTTCTTTGAACATGATTTAATAGCTGAATCAAAGCATGAAAAATTCTCAAGATCAGCTAAATCTCAGCAGATCTTCGGGTCTGTGGATCACAATTTGGAAACTACTGATTTAAACCCCACTACCATCACGACGGCTAACAACTGTTCACACCTCATGCCTAATAAACTAAGTTTGGGCAATGTGAGAGGTGACTGGTATCAAGATCTTACTGTTTACTGAATAGCAATGTGATGCGTACGATTTAGACGACATCAAAAAAATGTCTCATTTTCAGGAGACCAAAAGGTACAGTGCCTTCCAGAAAAGAAAAATGGCTATATCAAAATAAAAGGCAGCATCTGTAACTTTTTGTTTGCTACTAGCCTGAAGAGTTTGATTAAACATGGAGATACTTCTGCCTTAAAGTAACATATATTTTTAATAGAAGGTTAAATCTGGGATGCCAACACAGCCTTGTTTGCTGTAGAAATCAGGCAACTCAGTCATATACAAGTTATGCACATCCAGGCACCAAGAGACTGAAATTCAACCTGCTATTCAACAAAGATCCTCCTCTTTCATACCAGCACAAGTCAACCATATTCTCCTGACCATCCAGAACCTTCCCAGACTCGATCACTACATCTCAGATTCTCTCTACGTTGCCTTCTACCCTTTCCAATACACAAGTACTAACTCACAAACTACTTTGCACAACATTTTGTTTCTTCTTTGCTGCACCCCACCTAGGAAAACATTGTCTGAACTGATCTCCCAGGCATCTAGTCTGTCATGACTTCAAATCCCCAACAAGATTTTTTTTTTTAAAAAAGACTGTGCATTCTGTGAAATGGAAAACAATTGCATGATCAAATGACAAAATAACCCAACCCAAAGTCAGTGGACTCTTCATAACGGACCTCCTTAACTTTCCAGAAGCTCTTGTCATGAAGAATATAACTTGACTGCTTTCCTGTTCCACACATCTCCTAGCAGCGAGAGTTGCTGCTTAAGGCAGAGAACACAGTACTGTAACTAATCTGAAATGAAGAAAAACATTTAACCTACAGTCCTTCATATTCAGAACAAATAACTGTCTCCGTGTCCCTTGCGCATGTTAGATGGAGTCAGAAACAGGTTATTAATGAAGAATAACTCCATAAAAATGAACTCGCTCCAATCACTCTTCTGGCACTACAATATCAAGGGGAGATGCCAGTCAAGCAGCTAATATTAAACCTGTAAATCTTTACCTATTTAGGATGCTTTAATCACTTCCTATGAATTAATACCATAAAATGTGATTTATAGACTAAGGAGGAAGATCCTTATAACCATTAATACACAAATTCAATCAACAGACATTTGGAAATTACAGATTCACTGGAGCTGTGTGTTGCTCAACAGAAAACCAATCCTGCCCCCTTCTCTACAGAGAAAGTGGGGCTTCAGTTGTTGATGTAGGTGCAGTTTCATCAGCTCTGTGTTCCAGGAAACCTCCTTACACAGGCTTTCTTCAACAGATGGTCTTCTTAATTTGGTACAAGGTACAAGATTTATAGACAACCCTCAGCAACGTGGGTAGTGCATAAGTCAGATGAAGCAACAAACAAACGGGAGAGCAATGGTCTCTTAGCAAACAAATTCCCTAACCTTGATGGTCCCAGACATGTATCTGAGAGGAAATACAAAATCATTTAGGGTGGGTTTTTTAACATGGAGAAGTTATTTTGATTTTTCTCTAGTTCTGCTGTAAATTATTAACGGCAGCCAACGAGGCCATTTAAGCGTAAAATCCCAGATATGTTGAGCTTAGCAGAAACAGAAATCTGCATGTGGTCTATCTACCACAGCCTCCACTACACCTAGAGATGGCCAGCTGTTTCCTCCTAAGCAATCCTGCATTTTCTCTGGTCTCTCTTGTCACCACAGTGTACCAAACATAGCTAAAACTAGGGACATTTTTTCCACACTTCCTCTTCTCTGTCACCACAGGTGACTCTGCCAAGTGCCCATCATTTGGTCTCATCTATTCCTGACTATCATTTATTTTCCTCTTTCTTTTGCCCCACATGTACAGGCTCATTCATCTGCTGGTCCTTCCTCTGTGTCACCAGTTCTAATGTCCCTTTTTCTCCCTGGCACCACTGCAGATTCATACACATCGTGGCCCTTCAGTGTATACAAAGGACCAATTTCATCCTTAACAAATTTAAGCATTTGCTTGAGATGCGAAAAATAAGAAAAGAGTTGCCCTTTGGTTCCTTCCTCATCTGTGAAGAGAGACAGCATGTTGAGAGGCCGGCTCGGGTTTTAGTTGAGCAGAATTGCTCTTTGGAGATACCTCCTCATTTCTACTGACAAAAGAAAGCTCGGAGCTACTGGCTTTTAATGCATCAGAAAAGTGCTTGCGGGGGATGGATCCAGGACAAAATATAGACATTTTTCCAATCCCTAATTTTGATTCTTCCTCTCTCAACCTCTGTTT
Organism: Psophia crepitans; assembly: GCA_013399095.1. Lineage (NCBI taxonomy): Eukaryota > Metazoa > Chordata > Aves > Gruiformes > Psophiidae > Psophia > Psophia crepitans. The sequence continues at coordinate 73,144 of VWZZ01004029.1, forward strand.
CTTTTTTTCAAGATACAAGTTGCTTTGCCATGTCTGGTTTACATGGACAATCTTATTTTAACTAAAATGAAGTTCAAAAAGAGGTTTTGTAACACAGCTCTCCAGTGTGGAGAGAAGGCAGGTGACAAGCTCTTTATATATTATTGCAAAGTTTCCCAAACAACATTCTAACCCTTGATTGTGCCAAAAACCAAACTACCCTACTAGCACAGACTGATATTTATACTTTTATGGAGAGAAGGAAAAAAATAGAAATTGGAACTGTGAGTACTCATTCAGTAGCTGGGACCAAGAGGTTTTCAGAGACCTAGAAACCGCTGCAGAGGACAGCTAAGCTTTTGCCTCAGGGCATTTAAAACTTCCCTGATCCCTCCTCCAGCACATGTCTGCTAAAGATCTCAGCTTGAGGAACAGAACTGGGAGGAAGCCAATCTCCAATTCATCTCAGGATCTTAAGAGTTTGATTTAATTTTCCATACAGTCCGACTGCTTCTTTAGTAATGATGTACATCCTGGCCAGGCTGACAAAAGCACCCCTGGTTTTCCTGTAGAGCACCAGCGTGATGGAGTTTCATAGGCAACCTGATACATTTGCTACTGGTCCAAGTGCAGCAGCACTTAGACAGCATCCGGCTTTGTTATAGACAGAGAAATTGCCAAAATGTCCATTAATTCCAGTGGTACCAGACTAGGTCCACGGAAACAAGACGGAAAGGATAAAACTCAGGGAATGTGATACAAGTGGGAAGACAGAGAGGACAGCAGGTCTTGAGAGAGGACGGAGAAGAAGAAACACACCGTAAGAAGGACGGCTAGGTGCAGAGAAAGGACAGTTATTACAGGAAGAGCAACAGACACTGTCTTGAAAGGAATGCAAGGAAATTTTATAGTTATTGTTCAGAAGTATCTTCTTCTCCTTACTAGAAGAGTTATGATTGATAACTCATTTTTAAAAAATGAAACATTTAGCACAGAGTGTTTTTGGAAGGTTTGAAAGGAAAGAACTGCTGTCTACAGGAGGAGGAACTGGATGGATGGGTCAGACTACAAGTTCAGCTGCCTTTGTTCCCAACACCTACAAAACCTTTCAAACAAGAACCTTTCTGACACAGAGAGATGTAAAGGACGAGAAAATTGCATACAGAGAAATGGAGAAAAGGGAAATATATAATAAAGGCTTTGGCTGTTCTCTTTATTCAGTGTCATGGGACTATGAATTTTCCTCATTCTCCCTGAATGAAGTCTCTGACTATGTATCTTTGGCAGCTGACACAGCAGCAATAGCTCCAGTTTGATCACTGTGAATATTGTACTGGCTGCACTTTCAAATCATCTCAGCACCTAGCAACTACCCATTTTGTTGCCAAAAGAGTAGACACGCTCATTGTAATACTTTTCCACCTGTATCTTAATAGCAGAGGTTACACCATCAAAACAAGAATGTTTTTACTTGGCAGAAATAAGATAAACCCATGTTTGTTGAGCACATCTCACCTTAAGTCTGAACTGGTCAATCCAGAAGGAAGGCCTAATTTACAGACTGTAGAACACTTGAATGAGTCAGTCATTTAAATGCAGTATTGCAGTGCAAATACCTTTTTACTGAATATTATTGTAATTTAGGAGTGCACAAGGACAAGAGAACTGTTAGTAGGGCAGCAATTTCTGGAAAGAAAACATCTGACAGGTAAATATTTGCCTCAGTCTAGATTAAAACCAGCAGAACCTGCACTATTGAACTCCATCTTCCACACTGCCACCCTCCACACACACATTTATACACCTTTGTTCTGTACTCTTCAAAAGTGGACAAGCACAATTTACTGTAGGAAATTGAAAATGTAAGCTCTTGGCTAATGTCAGCAGAACAAAACAAAAGAAACGAATTTGCTTGCCCATCAAAAATAAAGTATTGCGTTTAACGGGGACCACATAGTTGCAGTGGGAAACACACTATACCCACTTAAGATCCAGTTCATTAAATATTCCCTATATTCTTGGTATAAGAAAGAACAGACCACATGTGTGGGGGAGCATAATTTCCTGGAGGCAACATTTTATCTTTGATTTCCATTAGGTCTTTCATGAACACACCACTCAATCCCCTCTGCCTAACTGCCCCTGCTGTGCCAGTGATCATACAGTATGTAATGTCAAGTCTGTCTTCGTCAGGACTGGGATCAATTAGAAGGCCCAATATTCAAATTATGTTCTTGACTCCCAAAGCGTTGCCGCATTCATTCCCCGAGAACAACAGAAGTATGTCAAACTGCTCCACCGCACATGGTTTTTGGACTGCATTTTGCATTACGGTCTCACGCTAACCCTAACTAAATTTGTACCCACCGCTTTGCAGGCTCAGGAGGGCTTTGGGCAGGAGCACCGCAGGCCTGGATTCACCCCATCTCACTAGTGGCATCTCAGTTAGGGGATGACTCACCCAGGCTCCATAATTAACAACAGGCTACAACCTCTTCAGGAGATGATTCATCCCATAGGTGGGCTGAAAAACTGCCTGAATATGCTCATTTCTCTCTGGTAACTGTAAAAGATTGTCTTTGTTGACTGGGCTATTAATTTAGTGAGGTGGGATTAGCCTGGGACACCATTACAGGTTGTGTAGGGAGAGACATGGGGGATCAACGTGTGGAAATCCCATCGTGGGAGCAGCAGCCATCGGGTCAGCGATACCCTTAGAACCAGGATCAGGAGAAAAAAAAATAATAAAAAAATAAGGGGCACAAAGTTCACAAGCTGCTCCTGAAATCTCCAGCCTCAGGGAAGAAGACAGTAAAAGTTTGTGAATATAAACAGGGACTTTACGGGAACTTGACAAAACCCATACTTTTATAGTTATTTGCACATAATTGCCTATCACATAATTCACTGCAGAAGAGAGATTCCCTTTGATTCCAGTCAGAACTGGCGTGAGCCCAGGCGTTTCTGCACGGGAAGGAACCAAACCCAGAGCCACTTTAATCCAGTCTGGGGAGCGAAGGGAAGTCCTACCACTCCACCGCACCGAGTCGGGTTTAACCAGCTCCTTGTAACTCTGCTTTAGTTATGATTTGTAATGGAGACTGACTTTATTCCTATTTGTTCCCTCCAACAAATAAGCTTTCAGTTTCAGTCCCTTCACTGGCTCCTTCTCTCTGACCTGAAACCAGCCTCCTGATTAACGGGATATGGAAAGTTTTAGGAACAGGGCCAAACTGGGGGCAGATTTTTCTTTTTGGCTCTTTCCAACTTGCACAGGGCTGTATTATGGAAGGCTGCCTCGCTCGTCAGAGCAAGCAAACCTCGCAACCATCACTGCAGAGTTTCATCAAAAATACAGACTGTGCAGAATTCTTTTGTCGACTTGAAAATATGCATCAGCAACTCCAATTCATTCACCCCGAACAAAACAGCTACAAACATTTGTTTTGCCAATATACAGGCCTTAAGAAATGTGTAATTTCACAGCAGCAACAGAACATTTATATTGCGAGCATTAACCTAACTTCTAAGCTCCTGTAGGAAACTCTAAAATTGTTTAGCAAGAAGGGCTTTCTAAGCTGAGAATCAAGCTGTGAGAAAGAATAAAAAAAGAGCATTCATTTAAACATTTTCAGAAGCCCCTAAAAACGCCGTTTTCACACAGTAAATCCGCTGCACTTGAATGTCTGCTGGCTTTCTGAAAGGAATGCTCTTCACTGGGATGCAGCCTGCTGTGGTCAAGTATGATGGAAATAAAAGTGTTGCTAATGGTGATTGAAAAGGATTCCCACTGCTGCCGGCCAGTGTTGGTTTTAGATGGGCCAACTCTGTCGAACGGAGAGCAACGGGAGACAGTAAACTTTCTCTAAGGCTCTCTAAACTTTGAGTCACCTCTGCTTCCCTTCCTTTTAACACTAGCCTGTCCTGTCATTTCTCCACAGAGCTTTGTATCAATTCCGTCTGGACCAGACTGTCACTGGAAACGTACAGATGCGGATTTTCACACAAACGGAGCGACACAAAAAAAGAAACGAACCATGGGAAGAAGCATTAGCATAGCAGCAAGTCAACAAGCCAAAAATACTTCTCCATTGTGGGTTAGCCCAAGAAACAAAGTTGTTACTCAAGGGTAAACATCCAGCCCTTCTCTTTAACAGCGATACTTCATATTGATGGCAACTGCTGAGAGCAGGGCTCCGTTGTGTCAGGCATTTTGCCTTTCTAAGAAAAATCAGCTCTGCACGGGCAGACAGAAACTTTGCTCAGATAGTAAGTGGGAATCCTAAGAGCAGGCAGCAAGGCTGAGGCAGGGAATTTGGAAAAGTGGGAATTCGGCTGCTGTCTCCTGAATCCCCGTTTGATGCATTAAGGGCAAGGCATACCTCTCCTCCTCAGCAGGATCTGACTTCTTTTTAACGGTTCTTCTGCTTCGCACGCTGCAGGATCAGCACAGCTCCGCTGCAGATTTCGAGTAGTGGCTGAGGGTTTGACTGGGCTCCATCTCTCCTTATAGCTGGCTAATTACATGGCCTTGAGACTTCAGAAGGATCCTGTACCTTCAGGCTCAGAGAGAACTTGGTAATCCAAACCCTTGGCCACAGTGAAAGAAAATCAATTAAGGACGTTAAGGGGGAGAAAAAAATCAGAAAGAATTAAGGAAAACCTGTCTTTCCTGAGAGTGGACTTCAGCTGCCTGAGCACTAAAGAGCAGGTATCTCCTGGGCTTTGCAACACTGATGATGCAAAGGACATGTGGAGTCCTCCTGTGGTTTTACTTGGATGTACAGGTGACCCCCTGCACCTCACAAGTGTCTCCTCCCTGGCCGCAACCAGAGAGTCCATACGGCTGCATGGCTGAGGAACCTGAGCCAGCTGAAAACCAACCTGACAAAACACAATAACGGGTTACCTGGGCTGGGGTGATGGTTGTCCAGTAGCACAGCTTTTGGTGTTTAAATAAATGCATCAGCCTGCAAAGTGGGAAGAGCAGGGTGTAAAGGGGGAGGCAGTAGCAGGTTACACACTTTGTCCCAGGTGCCTGAATTCTGCCCAAGGTGAACAGCAAGGCCGACATGCTTTGTTTGATCTGGGCTCTCTTGGCTGATCCACCTCAGCACAAACTGTAGACTCTACCAGCATCTGCTAGGATTTCAGCTCTGCTGTGCTATGTTTACTCACTCTGTATGCCTGGACAGGGGGCACAAAAGAGAAGATGAGCCAAAACTTAAATGTACTTTTAAAGGAGATTTCGACGGCTGCAAAGCACTTTCAACTCAAACTCTACAATCCCAGCAACAAAGTTGGCCCTTCTTAGGCTATTTTCAGTATATTAAGAGCTTATCAAGGTCTAGGAGACAATCCCACATGCCACAGTGCAAGCAGTAATTGGTCCCTCTTCACACTACTCTTTTTTGATCAGTCTAGCTTAGCCTTCTTCAGCAAAATGCCACGACGTGGAACAAAGACTCCAGAGAGCGCTCACTTTCAGGTCCAAAAAACCATACAGATGTGCAGCAATTCTTCCCTTTCTTTTTTTTCCTACCCCCTCACAGGTATCTATTGCAAGTGACAATCATTTTGCATTAGCCTTTAACATACAGTTAACGTTACATTAGTGACAGAAAAACACAACTCTTGCACCTCATAGATATTCATTGACCTCATCCCAGTCTCTAGACCAGGTTGCCCAAAGCCCCATCCAACCTGGTCTTGGAACACTGCCAGGGATGGGGCCTGCACAGCTTCTCTGGGCACCCTGTGCCAGTGCCTCACCACCCATCACAGGAAAGAATTTCTTCCTCATATCCAGTCTAAATCTCCTCTCTTTCAGTTTAAACCCATTCCCCATTGTCCTGTCACTCCCTGCCCTCGTAACCAGCCCCTCTCCAGCTTTTCTGTAGGCCCCTTTAGGTACTGGAAGGCTGCAATTAGGTCTCCCCAGAGCCTTCTCCTCTCCAGGCTGAACAAGCCCAACTCCCTCAGCCTGTCCTCGTAGGAGAGGTGCTCCAGCCCTCTGATCATCTTTGTGGCCTCCTCTGAACTCGCTCCAGCAGCTCCACGTCTTTCCTGTACTGGGGACCCCAGAGCTGGACGCAGTGCTCCAGATGGGGTCTCACAAGAGTGGAGTAGAGGGGCAGAACCCCCTCCCTTGCCCTGCTGGCCACACTGTTTCTGATGCAGCCCAGGACACGGGTGGCCTTCTGGGCTGCCAGCACATACTGTCAGCTCACGTTCAGCTTTTCATCAACCAGCACCCTCAAGTCCTTCTCCTCAGGGCTGCTCTCGATCCATCCTCTGCCCATCCTGCAGTTGTGCTTGGGACTGCATGACCCACATGTAGGACAGTTGAAGCTCTCATTTTGCACGTAGAAGTATGAGTGTGCAGGGGCTATGCAAGGAGAGCAAGCAGGACTGTTTGAAGTCCTTTACTCTTGATCTAAAAGCAAAAAACATCCTCAGTGTGGTCACAGCCCTCCCTTCTGCCTCCAGTCACCAACACACTCCTCATCCCGTTCACAGGAATCCCCACACTACGCGAAGCACCTCAGAAATCACTGACGTAGGGATGCACTGGATGTGCATCCAGGGACAGCAGCACTCAGCCTGCCTCCCAGGGAGGCTCCCAGGTCCGAGAGACAACAGGCCTGTGGACACAGACTTAGGTGCGGCTGCAACACACCCTCCAAAACATGTTCAAATGTCATCTGTGAGCGCTGCAGAAAATATAGCGAAAGGGCAAACAATGCCGTTCTCCCGGTCGGGGCAGTGCCTGCCGCACCCAGGCAGATCTCTGCTGCTGGCCTGTGTGGTCACCACCTGTGGGTGGGAAGGAGAACGTGCGATCTGCTAATGCAAATGCACAAGCACTCGGGGTGACTCCAATGACCACCGTTTCTGAGTGGCCCTAAACCACTGGCCAACATGTTTTTCTTTCTTTTTTTTCCCCTCTGTAAATCACAGGGTGAGGAAATGAAATAAAGAAGGAAGAACAGCTGGGAGGAGCGTGTAAGAAGCTGTGGCATCAAAAGGCCTGGCTTTTCTGTCTTGCTACATCTTCTTCTGACTTTTTAATATATTCATTACACTTACCAGACCACAGCCTCTTCTTCACCCTGCAGATCTCACTGAGCAACCAGGATCTACCTCAGAAGTACCAAGCTGGAAGCGTCTAAAGAGGTGAAGTTTGGGCATCTCCCATCTATTCTGCTCCTACCTCCCAGCAGAGTTACTCTGTTCTCTTCTCCTCTAATTGCCTTTTCCAGGTTCATACTGCACTCATTTTAGAGTCTTGTGACAGTGAATTATCTGGATACTGGTGTCTGCAACATAGTCTCAAATGCACAACTGTCTTTACAAGAAACTAAACATGCAGCTCCCCCACTATGAGTTCTTTCTTGGGCCCAACATGATTTTTCCTGATGAACTAAAAAATTTCTTTTAAAACTAAGGCATAGAGTAGAACTTGGCTGGTGGCCACAACAATCTCCTTGTGCCTCACTATTTCCCCAGCAAAAACAAGGTTGCTGAACTACTCAAAAGGAGCTGCAAGTGCAAACATCTAAGTGAGAGAAAGACATTTTTGTGTTAGGAAACTCCTCAGTATATAACGCAAATAACTTCATCTTGTTTTAAAACACCATAGGGGAGCAGCAGTTTCCTGTTGGAGGTACCAGCAAACACGAAGCCACACAGAAAAAATAGCTAAAGATGGGGTGTTACCGAGTAAGATACCGAGTAAGGGCTATCCCTTATCTCTTTTGGAGGTTGGTAAAGGGCTTTCCAGTGTCCTGCTGTGAATTTGTCTCAGTGTTTTTTAAGGGCCCTTAAAAATGTCATTTGTCACAGAGTAAATCCTGGATGTCTGGTTACTTTCTGCAGGGAATGCTCTTTGCTGGGCTGCAGCTTGCCAGGGGTCAAATATGACAGAAATGAAGTGTTGCTAATAGTGATTGAAAAGGATTCCTACTGTTTGTGGTCGGTGCTGGTTATTAGAGAGGCCAAATTTGTGGGACAGAAAGCAGCAGGAGACAGTAAACTTTCCCTAAGACTTACTAAACTTTGAGTCACCTCTGCTACCAGTGCCATTCTGTCAGACCTATCTGGAGAAAACTGATATTATAATTACTAATCTCAGCCAGGACCTAATGTGCAACCCGAGGCCCTCCTCTGCCAGCCGTATAATTACGGATGGGCTGGGGAGGCCCGCGGGCACTGCCTCTGCCCCCCACCCCTCAAGCGCAGGGGATTAGGTTACCGCTCCACCCAGGCTGCCGAGGACAGGTAAGCGAGCAGCAAAGTCGCTGGCCTGCAATGAGAGAAAATTATTACTGTCAAAACCGACTGCCCGCTATTAAAGCTTTGAATGTCGCCTCAAAAGAGCTCCTTTTCTGACCCTGAAGTGGTGGCGTCTAAAGGGCTGTTTGAAGCAGGATTCGCCCCCCTCTCAGGCAGTAAATATTGACGGCTGGGAACATTTTTGTTTTGTTTTATTATTTCCTCCACCCCTTCCCCGCCCTACCGTTTCTGCACCTGCTGGATTAAACTTTCACATAAAATCAGTTTTGGCTGGATATAATTTAACTTTATCCTCTACAGTCCCTTTTATACATAGTAAACACATTCCTTTAAACCCTAGGCGCAGCTTATTATTAACAAGTTCAGTGCCAAGCATGTTTGTCCACTGAAAGGAGATAAAGCACTGGTTTTAAAAAGAGAAATGGGGCCTTACTCAAGCAGACTGTAACAAGGAAGGGGCACGAGAAAGCAGTAACACGAAAGCCGAACGCAGACCGAGGCCCTGACGCTGTAAACCCTGCGTACGTGCTAACTTCAAGCCAGTGAGCGGTCCTTCTGCAAAAGGCGGTATATCCCTGCCTGAAATTGAGTGCGGACAGAAACGCTGTGCAGGATCAGGCCCGGAGGACCAGACCCGCGACAGATTGATCACCTTTGCGGGGTGCTGAGCAGGCTGCTGCCCTATTGATTTCTATAGCAATAGAGGGGGCTTAGCACCTCAGAGCATCAAATTTCCAAGCCTGGAAGAGACCTGGGCTCTGGAATGGATTAAAGTCACATGCGATGTATTTGGAAAGGCCTCAATTCAGCCTCGGCGCGCAGTAACAGCAGCCACCATTTATTCTGGTTACTACAATTCATTTGGACAGTGTTTACAATATCGTCCCCTTCCTCCATTATTAGACAAACAACTTTGATAGGTAGCCTTTTATTTTTTACAGCATTTCAGAGCAGAATAAACGCACAGCCCAAGTTATTTATGGAGTGAGCTTTCTGTATGAGGTGCCTTTGCCAAGGAAGTGTGAATTCACACAGTGCACACGCTGTGTATGTTCAACCAGACAACAGTGACCCAGCAGCCAGTGAGGAAGGGGAGAAAGGAAAAACACGTGCAAGACACCATCTTTTACATGTCACGCCATCGGAAAATCCTCCCCATAAACTTTAGGGAACTATGCGCCAAATAACGTTTCGCTGGCTCAGAAAAGTGATCAGAACTGGCATACGGGGCTTTTCTGGTTGGGGTAGCAAGAGCAAAACCTGAGGCTTCATTTCCCTGGTTGTGCTTACTCCTGAGGGAATGCCATGTCAGTTGTGTGGGACAGCGCGGCTGGCATTTGGTGGCCAGGAGTACCGCAGATGGTTACAGAAAGGCAGCCTCACTTTGAAAGGCTTTTTCTAAAACTTTGGAATGAAGATTTTTTTCTTTTTTTCAGTAAAGGAGTAGCGATTCAGAGGAAAGGAGAAAGAACATGATAACAGGTTTTATTTCACACAATTTTGACATCTGTTACTGCATGAAAACATTTCTGCAGGGAGGCTGGCAGAGGACTTAATTCAAAAGTAACTAATTGACAAATTCTGATCTCCTGTTATATTCAGCAGTTAAAGTGCCAGCTCTACCACTTTGTGTTTATTTTGTTTCTGATCCTTCATCCTACCAATAATAATGTGGGATTATGCAGTGAAACTGCGTGGCCATCACCAAAGGAGCACTGGGTCATGGACTCAGTAGCTTATAGAACAGTTTAACAGTTGCAGTAAGCTCAACTGTATGCATATTTATAAACATTAATCATGGACTTGCTCTATTTCTTGATTTTCACTAACACACACTCAAAAATGACCATAAAAGCAGCTCTTGCTGTCTCATCCACTAATCAGACTTCCAGTTGCAAATACTGGGGCCATCCCACAGCTGAAAAATCCACCCCAGCACACTGCTAACCCCCTACTTACAAAAATAATGAATTAACTCAGCACATCAATAAATCAAAAGAGGCTAAACAGCTTGTCAGAAGAGAAACAAACACACAAACAAAGTCAAATAACTAGCTTTGACTGCAAGCTCAGATGCGTTTGCCTTTCGGAATGAATGCAGTTCGTTTAGTGTATGTTCAAGACAGAAAGTTGATTTGAGGTCAGAAAAGTGAAAAAAGAACCTCAAAGGCTGCTCTGTGACAGAGACTGCAACACATTATCGTCCTGCTCCGAGGACAGGTTTCTCACTATGACTAAGAATTTTTGAAAAACTCACTTTCTTCTGTTTTCCATAGAAAAATTGTGCTCCTAAACCCAGCCGAACCAAAAACTGCACTCCGCACTACTAAAGAGCAGCCAGTCCTCCAAATTCTTGCAGAGCACTTTTGGAAACCATCCCCTCCATCCACACAAGATCAAAAGCGATGTTGCTTGTCACTGAAACATAAAGTTAAATAATAATGCTAATTTCACATGTCATGTTACAGGAATGATTGATATAAATAAATCTGGGGTTGTTCGATAAGAAATATACAAACACGTCCCTTCTCTTTCAGAAAAGTTCATACGAGCCAATGCCAAGCCTCCAATGTTTTTTATCAGATCATTCCTCATTTTGAATATTTTCCCACGACTTAGTGCATTTTTTAATAAAAAGATAAAGCCTTTTTATAGGATAGACTTCTCCTCACACAGTTAATGCTGGAGCAACCTCAGGTCTTCCTTCAAAATATTTGAAGCCAGACTTGCTGCATTAACAAATATGAAGTAGGACAACAGTAAAAGATTAACTCATGTCAACTTCCAGTGTCTCTGCTCTTAAATTACCCTCATTTATAGCATAGCAGCACCTAAGAGCTTTCCACAGACCCCTTGGACTAGAGTCTGTCTATAGAGCTGCAGAGGAAGATGCTGTTTGGAAGATTTCAGACTCAGAAACTCTGATCTTCCAGTGACCTGTAGACCAAGATCCCGTGTCTTCAGCTCTGCGGGGAAGAAGCTCTTCCAGCTCCGAGATGAAGATGACTGGCGGGAATCACTGTCTTTCTCTGGATATCCAAACTGCCTGGAGTAGCAACACTTGATGCTAAGAAACATTTTGGTCAGGAGGTAACGCCTGCTGTTTTGCGCTGCTTTGCCATCCTCACCTCTAGATGATTACAGCAAGGCTAACCTTCAAGCAGTGGCAACTATCCTGCTGTAGCCTGATCTTCCCTCTGAACCGGGTACCATTGAATTCAGAAGACAGACAAATTGGCAAAGAGGGTCCTCTACAAAACTTGTCGCATTTGTGAATACAGATAATTTTCAAATTAGTCCCTCAAAACTGAAAAACAATGCTTTTCCTTAAGCATTTCTCTTTGACCTTGACTGTCCTTGCAGTTGGCATGGTTAACAGCATGCTATTCTCCATGCTTGTTCTCAGACATGCAAAGGAGCACGCAGTAACTGATGAATGTATCTGCCCCGGGAGTCTAGTTTTACAGATTTCTCAACTAGCCATGGCATTTCCAGCTGCGTGGGAGTCTGAAATCACAAAAACAAGGTGTACTTTCTTAAAATAAACACCAACCTCAAGTCCAGAGAAGACTCTTTGGTGTTACACACTGCAGCTGTAGTTCACTACATGAATATTCCCTCCAGGGAGGGGAGTAACACTCAGATGGGATAAAGCTACCTTGGCCAACTTCATAACAGACCTGGCACAAAGAGCGTTTTAAGGGACGGGCTGTACACAGGAGGGACTGCAACCAAAATAAGAGTGTGCACTAGGAATTTGCAAGTACTGTCTCCAGGGAGATAGTTATTGTCCTTGTGCAGAAGAAAACCTAAAAACTACTTTGAGCTTCCTGCCGGCTTTCCTCCGCCACGTCAAGAGCCAACAGGCTGGGAGAGGATATAGTTCAAAATCTGCCTTCCAAATCTCATTTGTGCACCTCAAGGTTTTGTCCTTGTGACCTGGGCGGCTAAGTCTCTTGATCTGACATGGAAGGGGAGGGACTTGTTTACAGAGGGAATTATTTCCTTCTTTACTGAGATGAGCTGCCTCAGTGCTGACTTGTTTTATTACTTTTAAATTACAATCAAGTACACCATAATTTGGCCAAGCTTGACATCTGCTTTCACTAGCTCTCAATATTTGCAAAAGCTCTTCAAGAAATGCAAGGGAACCACTTTGGAAAAGCAAAGTGTTCACACCTCGGCATACATAATTAGAACACTACAAGGTTTTAACTCTTTTTTAGGTTTCTCGCCCTGTTCAAGCTTTCACTTCAGGTTTCTTAACATATGTATAGTAATCAGTCAGGTCTATGAAGCAGTGTATCAATCTTGTATCACACAACGGTACATTTGCTGCTGTGGCAATCCAGACCACTTCCTCAAACACACCATCACAGCCCAGTCCCACACGTCTGCCAAAATCCGTAGCCTTTAAAAAAATCTCTCTGGGGAAAAAAGACCGCAATACAGCCCACCTTCTTTCTTAAAATGCAAAGCCGTTGTCTAAGTAAGCCTGTTCTTCTGTACGCAGTTGCTGTTCTCCACCTTTTTCCTAATGCAGGAAGAAGTTATTCCCCTAAAAGAAGGGAAAAGGGAAGCCTAGCATTCCTTTTCCCTAGTCCTGGAAGAGGGTAACAAAAAGAGGTTAACTATTAACCCTACTGTCACACCTTAAGCACAACAAACCAGCGGGATCCTGTAGGTACACTGATTTACACGTGGCAGAGCGCCGGTCGTTTACCCCTCGCTGCGCTGAGGATTCTGAAGGACCGTATTTTCCTTCGGTTTATTTTTTTGTGTGTCAATACACATGCTGTTACGTACTCATGGAAAAAATTAATGCTGTAGCAACGTTGTCCCTTCTGAATGTACAATCAGAAGCACAGTACAAGAAATTCATGGAAATAACAGGATCCAATCCTTGGAGTATTTTCGAATCAATAGTCCCTTTATTTATATGGTAGCTGCATTCCAATTTATCACTTACAAATATCCTCCATAATAAATAAGGGAAGGAAATGGAAATATTACAATGAAATCGTAATAATTCAATCCTAGCTCTGCACATAATAAAGTTGCAGAGGGAATCTGTGCTTTTTTTGGTTGCCACTAAGCATCAGCAACAACTGATGGTCTTAAGTTAACAAGCTAATATTTCATCCATGGATACCAGAGTGATAATGGCTAAATATGCCAGTCGAGGGAATGAGCACATGTGCAGCTATTTGCCTGACACAACTTCTGCTGTCATGGCCTATTAAAACCAGTTTACATGTGCATGTCGAATTTGATGAATATGTATGTGACCTCTTTCATAGCTATCACTCATTGGACTGTAGCCCTCATGGCAGAAAAAAACAGCACCTCTCATTAAACACAGCTTGAGTTACAGGCATGTTATGTTAATATTCCTTCAGAACTTTAGGGGCTTTTCTTCTCCTTTTAATAAATCTTCAGAATAAAATAATTTAAAAGTATAATTAAAAATAACCTTTCCTATTTCTCTCCTCTTTCACTTGGTGAATGTGTTTTGAAATTTTCCTTATCTAGTAGAAGAGATGGTAAATGGGTTTATAGATAACATATTTATATAGGCTCTTGAACAGAATTAGGTACTTTAAATCAAAACAAAACATAACACCCATCCAGAACACGATAGATTGTTTAGGTAAAAATGAGACTGCCTGTCTTGAATATCATATTTGACCCAAATCTAAACGGTACTATGTATTAGAGTCTAAACATCCGCAGTGAATGTTCACCGTCACCTCATAGTCATCCCACTTTTTCTGCACCTAGATGGAAGGAGAACTGTAAGGACGAGCTACGTTGCTACAAAAAGTGCTTTCACCAAATTTCTCACAGAAATCGTAAAGCCTCCAGAGGCAGAGGGAAGCATCCAAGCTTTTGGTGTTTATGAGAATCCAAATGAACCTCCGAATCTTTTGAGGTTTCTTCATTGCTGTTTAAAAAGCATAAATTGTAGAGTACAAGCAAGGATGCAGCCAGATTGCGTGGTCCATATATGGCAAGTATTTACTCACATGAGCATTTCCACTCCATCTGCTCTGCAGATAGAGTAAATATTTCACAAACTGACACTTAAATTGGTAATACCAAACCAGAAAAGGCATACCCACATAGGCATCAGTACTTTGTACCATCCACAACCAAAGCCACAATCTTCCCTCAGTCATATAGGTTTGACACACCAGCAATTGGAAATAAGAAGCAGGTTTGCATTGCTAGAAATTAAGGGATTCATTTTGACAGGGAACATTGCTGTATCCCAGACCACCAGCTCACTGTGCTGGGATAAACCAGACACTGAATGGTTCATTTGAATGGGTCCTACCTCAACACTTGAACCAGAAGGCACATGTAGCCGGAGAGGTCATGCCTCTCTCATTTGCAATGAGGAATCACTTCTTGTGACTTACTGACATCCAGATAGTTTGGGATACTTGATTTAGCCACTAAATGAATGGCCAAAATCTGTTTGCTTGGCCGCTAAGACCCAAGCCTTGACCTCGGCAGGGGAATGCCGTAAGTAAGGAAAAAAGAATTCAGCAAGTGACTGAAGCTAGCGCTGAAATGATGCATTGGCATTTCATGCTTTCTGGACTGAACTAGTGCATGAAAGAAAAACAGATTTCCATCAGAACATTCCACATCCAAAAAAAAAAGAAATAAAAAGAAGAAACATTCACCATGGTGATTTCAACAATATTTTTAAATTTTCTGAATACAGCTTCACAAAGAAGGTCTAATTCCTACTTTATGCCATTAAGGCCAAAATATTTATTTTGCTCATATCCAAACCATTTCATTAAGGTAAAAATATTTCACTTCGATTATCAGTTTGTTTAATTTAATTTAATTCTGATTTTATATTCATTTTATTTGAATTGTATTAATAATTATATTGTTTTATTTCACAACATTTCAAGAAAAATGAATTTTTTTGATGTTCCCACATCAACTGCTGGGGATTCTTTTGCGATTTGTGTTCTGGAGTATATTTTGAAACAATTACTCTTCTTTTTAAGCCAGTCTGAAAACAAACTTTGAATTCTTAGAAATTCCATTATCTATTTATGCATAAAACTGTTTTCTGCAACCGAAAAGTTGCCAAAAACAACAGATTTGAAAGAAAAGAAAATGAAAAGAAAATTTACCAGAAAAATAAAGACAGGAAAAAATCCAAGCCACTTCAATGTTCAAGTTAGATTAGATACCGAGACCTAATCTGGCCCATGAGGGACATTTATATTAGCTGAAATTCCTGCCCAAAAGCTTTGAATGAAGAAAAGGAACATAATCATCCCACTTACATTTAGCAAACTTGACAATGGAAAGAGCTGAAATTTCTCACAGAGGCAATATTGTTGGTAGAGTTTCAAGATATGGATACAATGTTGTTTGTAAAACTTGATTTTTTTTCCCCCTAACAGGGTTTTTTTTTGGCAGATATTTCTATAAGATAAGAGCCAGCAGCTCTCTAGCAATACAGACACATTAACTTCCAGCTTCTTTTCATTAATGCTGTAGAAGTGTAGACGCTGACAAAGGAACGATGAGTTTGAACAACCTCTTGCCAGTGGATGAGAGGCAGGCTAAGGTAGGGACGGACCGCTGGCTCTGTTCCACCATCTCATGATACACACAGACCCACACAGCGTTCACCTGCCCTTTGCTGCAGCAAATAGTGGCTGCTGCTGCTGTGAAGCTGCGACAGCTCTACGGCTCAAAACCAGTTCTTAATTTTGTGATTGATCCCAGCTCCTTCCCCTGCCACAGATGAGGCAGTTCCCATGCTGGGGACACCTACACACGGGTCAGAGCACGTGGCAGAGGGCATCTCTGGTGTAGATGCCAGCCTTGCCCACATATTGTCCCACACCTGCTCTTGGACAGCAGGATTCGACCCAGTCAGACTGAGCCACGTGGTCTGAGGATGGCAGAGCATCCTCCTGCAGGCTGAGCTAAGGGATGGCACAGGTGAAATCTGAATTTCCTGTCTTTTATTTGTTTGGTTTGGTTTTCTTTTAAATAAAGATGTGGTGTACCTACACCACATCTGTGCAGCACGCAGTTCCCACCGCATCCTTTCCATGACAAGTTTTTCTTAGAAATTTCTCACTGGCATATCTGAATTGTCACTACCTGCAACATGAGCATGGCTTTGCCTCATCTACCTGACCTAGAAAAATGCAACGAAAACTAAAACCAAGCAAAAAATCCTGTCAAAACAGACATTTTACCCCGTATAACCCCATGGTCTTCAATTTTCTTGAGGTTTTGGAAATTACTCCTATTGCCCTGAGTGGCACAGAACTTCAGACAAGGTTTGTGTGAAAGATCTTTCTTAAGCCACTAGCCCTGAAATGCTGGCTTTCACGCACAATCGGTTTCTGAAGGGAAGTCATGAATAATGCAAAAGCTGAACGAGGCAGTTGGTTGTGCTGAACCACTGTACCAAAATAGCCTTTGCACCAGCATGTCCAAACCAGAGCTTAAAACGCTGCTCTCCATACACAATCCTACAATGCTCTTTGGACTTGCACATCTCCTTTTTGGAGTATGTCTGAGATGAGATTATTTACATCCTCCAAGTTCAATTAGCGAACGCAGAGCCAGGGATGCGGGTATGGTGTATGCAAAGTGAACTCATAAATTCCATTTTTCGCAGGTGCTAAGCATGCAAAAATGACACACAAATTCTTCTAGAAATACAAATGCCAGGAATATAAGTGACATTGTATAACAGCTAATGAAAAAACCCCACAACCCTGAATGATTCAAAGAAAGAACAGAAATAGAAATGACATAACTTATGGATTTGATAAGGAAAAATACTGCCAGGACACCAGAAATAGATGACAAACTCAAAAAAGTATCCACTCTAGCTCACCCCAGGAATAGAATACACAGAGCGCTCTCCACAGTCTGTTTCGAAGGTTAGAAAATGTCCGTATCAAATTACAGGGCACTACACACTTTCCATATCAGCTCTTACTTAATTAAAGTAATACTGAAATAAAATGTTACTGTCATATTCCCCAGTGGCCAAAGAGAAGTATAGAAGTATCTATTCTGAGTCTCTGAAATCAGATACACATTTTCCTTTAAATAGACACTTTCTGGGTACATATCGAGATAATTTAAACAAAACTAAATTTAATTCAATAAAAATCTTATCATTCTCACGTGGAATAAAACAAAGAAGAGTTTAAAAGATCCCCAGGGTAATCCAGTACCCACAGTTATAGCCAAACATGCAATCTCTGCTAATAACTCTTATTTACATATATATTAAACATGTATACCATTAGGAGATAAGTACGTATTGATAGAGTCATGAAGCTTAGTGGTTCCTTTGAACTCATATTTCTGAAGTAAGTACCTTACTTACGCTTTAATAGAAATTCTGGTTAATTTAGAGATTATGAACAAGATATATTTCTAGGAGTTCCTGGGAAGTTAAGCCTTTGGAAAAATAGAAAGTTGTTAGAGATGGGTATGGGAGAAAAAACAAACAAACAGCTTTTCAAGGGGTAGAAAAAATTTGGTGGTTCAAAGCAGGAATGCGCTCAAGTGCCTATTAGGAGAAAGCTAGTAAAGAATAAACCCAAAACTTCCAAATACCGTTATACCTTTTCCACCCCTCAAGGAAAAAACAGAAGACTCCTTCTCCAGTCTCAGCCTCTTCCCCATTTGATAAGAAAATCATAAACCTGAGCTTTACATTGAAAGAGACATTAAATGAGCACAGAAAGGAGAAGCAAGATTAGAATTTTACAATTAAATATGGTCACTGAGCTAAGATTTGGATTTGAAAAGCGCAGTTAAATTCACTAGAAAAGACAAAGTGAAATCTACTTGTCACAAGAAAGTATTCTGAAGGAAAATGCCTAAACAGTCTTCAAAAAAGTCTTTGCACTTTCCATTGGTAGTGTAAGACCTGGAGCCTGGCCATGCTCCCGGGACAGTGACACCCTCCGGGGTTCTGCACCCGCCACCCAACCCCGGGTGGATCTCGCAGGGGAGCAGGGTGGGAGCTGGGACACCACTCTCGCTCCCTTCACGGGCACGGATTGGGGTGCCTGAGCTGCCTGCACCCCAGCACCTCTGTGTGACCCAGCACCGCTCTCGGGACGCTGCAAGCTGGCCAGCACACGCTGAGCACTGGCATTAGCCACCGCGGCCCTCCAGCTGGCCCCATCATGCCGCAGGACCCTGCCGCATGGCTGCGTCTCGCTGCCGGTGGCTCGCAGTGACTCATTTTCGATGAAAGCAAATTGCTACTTTCAGCCTCAGGACACGGTGGCCAACTTGCCACGTTCAAGGGCTTGGTGTAACCAGCTCTGCCTTCGCCCTCGTGCTAATTCAGAATGCGTTCCCCAAACGGCACAAATAGCCTGCAGAATTGCTAGGCAACCCTTTGCGCACGTTTTGCCAACGTATATATTTATGTTCTCTCTTTTTAATTTTATCTTCTTTTCATTGGGACGGGACTCTTCCCTTCTGCCCATGTTTCTCCCTGCACCACTTCAAATGAGATCAAGTTTAGGCAAAGAGGGGAGTCCGTGCTTGTGGCAGGACCATTGTGCATTAAGCGAGTTTATTTTGGTAGCACTGTGTTCTGTCTCTAGTCACTGTCTTTTTACACATAATCAAAACATGAAGATTTATTATAGGGAGCACTAAAAATATGGCTTGAAAAGAAGAAAAATAAAACCACAAACTTGCTTTACAGCTGTGGCCTTAGGAATGTGACTGGATTCAGTCTGCAATGGGGAGTGATGACGCTGCCAGGTTTCAAATGTGACTTATCTGCCTAGGCTCTCAGAAGCAAGCGCTCCGGCCCTCGGCATAGCTCTTAGAAAAAACAAGAGACTTACAGGATGTTCCACAGCAACATGATACACAGCCCACGGCATCTACAGGTTGGTCCCTATCAGTAGGTCAGCAATCATCATCTGCATTGCCAGGTTTTTCATTGTAAGACTCAAGGCTCCATGTGGATTTCTTGAAAATCTGATGTCTAGAATTAAGAAACTGTACAAGAAAACCCCAATAAACCCATAAGGTTCCATTTTTGTTTCTTCATTTTAAATATATCATAGTCCTGACTGTTGTGGAAAAAACCTACATCTAGTAAAAGGATAGCCCCTAGCCAAATCACACATGAAAACACAAACTGAGGGAAAAAACATTATGTGAGTTGCCCTTGTAAGCTAACAAATGAATGCCTTCAAAGCTCTTCTCATGACGTTTAGAACAACTGAAACTGGGCAGCATGACTGGGGCCCATCATCACTATAACTGATATCACAGACAATATATCATCCTTAGCAACTCCAAGACTATGGGTTTTCATTTTTTGGGGGGGAGATAGTTACAAATCTGATATTCACAGGTCTTTAAAATACTTTACAAAAGCAACTCAAAGACAACTAGCTGTCTGTCAACCACACGACTTGTACACCAGATCCTGGAAAAATATTTCCCCAAACAGTAATCTGGTCTGTAACGAGCGCTCTAGGCTGACGATGAGGGAATCCCCCTCATTCAAGCCTCAGTGATCACACAAAACCCAGGGATGCACCCCTTATTGCTTCCCCTATTCCTGGCTCCTTGCTGACCCAAGTAAGTCACCTGGAGAACATCTTAGCCCAACCTGGAAATTTTAGCAAGCTGATCTTAGGGAAGAGTCAAGCACATGTTCTCTTCAGTGATCAGCAAATGAACTGTACATCTATATTACACAGCGGAAATCACTGCAACTCTCTTGCCACCTCACAGTTAATCAGCATAAGCCGCAGATCTAATTAATTTATCCTCAACTTCTAGCTACAGGAAGATCTGAATGAAGCTTGCTGTGACTTTCAGCACGTAGTCAGTAATAGGTGCTGGGCTGCTGGAGTGCTCCAGCCTGGATGGTTTTCCTAGATGAGTCTCTCCTTATTAGTATGTTAGCTTTAAACGGAGGTGATGAAAAACCAAACAGAGAAAGGAGTTGACACTCCTAAATGCATTCTGGGTACAATCATCTGACTGTTTAAAAGGTGGCAGGTTTTCTCACTGACTGCAATTTAGACATTTGTAGATCTTGAATAAAGGAGAACAAAAGTTCTTATGAAACATTTAAATTTATGAATGATAAGAGAAAACAACTTCCAGAATTTAGTTTATTATCTCTGTATATTGTAGTAACCCACTCACGTAACGCATGCCTATAGAGCAAGTATAGCAGAAGATGACGTGGGTGAAGCAGAGATGCAACAGTCTTGGTCAGCATTACACAATAAATCAGGTTTTATCTCCTGTTTCTTTGTCTCATGCTCTGCAACTGCGCCAAACCATTACACCCTAAAAAAATTTCCATTAAGATATAAGTTGAAAGCAAAGGGAAGCAAAGTTCAGAGGCATTTGGAGCTTTTACTCGCAGATGTGATAGCCTTATGTCCCAGTGCATTTGTTCCCTTTGATAGAATGTATGCGCTCAAAGAGGCAGTTTTCAAATACATGCAACATACATTTCCATTTTTTAATAACTTTTTCAGAACTTTCAGACAATGTTGGTCTGGCTTTTGATGGATTGTTCCCAAAGAAGACAGTAAAATGTTCATGAATTTGGCACAGGGTATTCCATGTGTCCACACGTTCTGCTCGACATATGTAATACCAGCACCATCTTTCCTATCTTTAAACTCTGGAGGGAGACACAGGCTCCACAAAACAAGGAGAAAATCCTAACTGGTTTGGATTATAGCTTTCAGCTCTAATTTGCTTCTTTGATTTGTCATGGCCAGAAAAAATACATGCAACTGGTTAAATACATTGGCCTTCAACATTTAGATAGCACCGCTGACTTTCAAAGATACTTACACTTGCATAGAAGTTATTTGAATGGTGTTTACGCCTGGCCTCCCTCCTTCAGGCTCAGATGGGCCTTTAGGTGCAGCCTTAAAGCAGGAAGGGAGGCAGCGCCTGTTTCCTGTGGGCAGACGCGCAGAGCGACACGGCTGAAGGCTCCACGTTGTGAGTGAAGGTGCATCCTCTGCTTTACTCACTGACCTTTCCACGGGATGGCTGGGCCGTTGAGCCTAACAGCACACAAAAACCCGATAGGGTAATTCCGCTCTCTCCCTCACCAGACACACTGCAGCAGTGGCCCCAGCGCAGTCCCACACTTCTCGAAGCCTACAACCAACATAGGCTATATAACGAATTGCAAGGATCTCTCTCACCTTGTGGGAAGGTCCCAGAACAACTTGATGGGGTAAGAAATCCTTCTTTTAAAATATGGAGGCCTGGGGTTTGTACACCGTGATAACATATTAATGCCTACCTTTTATGTAAGGAGTTAACATCCACAGACGACCCAATATATCTCCGTGTAACTGTATATCCCCATTTTCCCAGAGAATGAAGGGGGGTGCAAGCAAGGTCCTGGGCATCCAGCCCAAAGGATGTGCAGTAAATACATCACTGGTTTTATACTCAACTTGAGACTGTCGAGTTGCCCCAGCTACAGGACTAACAATGGGAACTGCCTGCTCAGATATTATTTTTCTTGTTAATAATAAAAAAGACAGCATTGCCCTAAAGTATAAGCTAATACTTCTAATGAATATCCACTGAACTCCATCACTGCTGAGGCACAGAATCTGTTAACATTAATGTAAGGCATGTCTGGAGACGGTCTAGTCCACCACACCTGCTCAAAGCAGGATCACCTACAGCAGGTTGCTCGGGACCATGTACAGTCAGGTTTTGAAAAGCTCCAAGGATGGAGATGAAACCACCTTGGGTGGAGGGGGAAAAAAAAAAAAAGCAAAAAAGCTTTTCTTAACATTTAAACAGAATTTTCTGCGTTTCAATTTGTGCCCATTGCCTCTTAACCCATCACAGCACCACTGAAAAGAGCCTGGCTCTGGTTTCTTTACTTCCCCTCACCAGGTATCGATACACGTAAGAAAGTTCCGCCCTGAGCCTTCTCAAGGTTGAACAGTCCCAGCGCGCTCAGTCTCTCCTTGTACAAGAGATGCTCCAGTCCCCCCAGTCCGCTTTGTGGCCCTTCTCTGGACTCACTCCAGTATATCCACGCCTTCCTCGTACAGGTGGAGCCCAAAACTAGCCCGCTATTTTGAAAAGATACTGAATTGATGCCCTGTTGCCTCTAGAGGCAAGCTGGCAAGCTTTACGGAATACAAGTGTGCTAAACAGTTTTTAAAGGCAGAATAAACAGAACATAAGATGTATTGGAGAACCAGAAATTCACTGGTACTTGCTAAAGTATCTCCTTGTTCTTCCAAACCACCCCCAAAACACAAGATTATTTTTGGTTAGTTTTATTGACTTAAATCACTCTTTGCTCTTTATTTATTTATTCTTATATTTTTCAATAATAAGGTTGGACCTCCTTCCTTTTACCCTTCAAGTATGTTCTCCTGGAGGTCGCTGTTGGTACGGAGGACTGTGGTTTTTGAATTTAAATGTACATTTCCACCACCATATATTGGTGGAGTGGCTTTGCAGTCATTATAAAACCAAGTTTGAAAGGAATAATGAATCTTGGCTTTATTAGTGAATAAATCTTGGCTGTTTTGGCAGTGTTGTTTTGAATGAATTTTTCTCTTTAATGATTAAGTTTCTCGAGTATATTTAGCTTTTTATTCATTACACGTTATTCCAACTGCAAGCTTTTCTGAGGAAACTGAAGAGGTGAGCTTGTGGAGCTGACATACACTAGCTAGCATTCTCTATCCGTGATATATGCCATGAAAAATTATAAACTCTACACTGTAACCTCAGAATGTTCTGTGCTTAAGTACTTTGCTTGATGAAATCTTGGCCACAGTCTTAATCAAAAAAAATTAATAACATCAATGGAGCTTTTCTCCCACAAGAGAAATAAAGAAATACACAGATTAGTGGGTTCTGCTTCCTACCCTCCATATTTCTTTTTAAATGTAGTTTGAATATTTTTGCAACAGATTTGCAGATAATTTTCCAGTCTAATAATGAGAGATTCTATTTTTAGAGTTTAAGTTTCATGCAAGGAAAAAAAAAAAGGATTTCATATAGACAGTGCTTGAAGTATTCTGCTATCAGGAATTCTATTTCAGTATCTCTGAAGGACTATATTGCAGTTCTAGATTCCTCACAATGCAGATTTGTGTTATATTTTTTCCTCTCTCTCATCAGTGCTTCCACTGGGTAGCTAAATGATGGGATCCACAGTACTAATGAGATCATTAAAATAAACAAAATAGAACGCATTGCCTTTTCCACCCTAAGAAGACACGTGCCTGCCGCTTTAACGCCACCTCCCTAGCCACGATGTTCGTTTCCAGTTTCCTATGACTTTACCATTTGACTGACTTTCCCCCCAGCTTTTTCCAATTTCTTCACTGTGGCCCCGGAATTATTAGTACCGAACACTCGCATCATCAGGACAAGAATGTTTTAGCATTAAACACCAGAGACTTGGCTGATTTTCAACTGAAGATTAATGCTTTGGTTTCTGTAAAACGGCACAGTATCATGTTGTCCAGCCATCCCTTGTGGAATGTTTTCCATTCTCCCCACAAGAGAATGGAACAGCTTGAGGGCTTGTCATGAGCTTGCTCAGTTGTCCTGAGTGTCGAGATTGGGAGCTTCTATCAGAAGAAGAATCTGAGCACAGTTTAAAGATTCATTGCTACTTTTCACACCGCTACATCCAACATGGCACATTCACACCCTCCTCCTATCTTGTTATTGACTAGGACTTATCCCAGCCTAGGTCTTTGCGGCTATATAATCCTCCCAGACAAACAGATCTCCCTTTGCAAACTATGAGGGACCAAACACCTAGTCATACCAAACAAAAAATACACAACGCAGAGTCGCTCCACTTGGTAATCCCTCTGCCCTGCTGAGAGCACAGTACGCGTTTCAATCCGACAAAATGTCGGGTCATATAGCCAGAAACAAAACTGAACTGATGGAAATCATTCTGTCCTCATAATTGCTACTTAGAAGTCACAGCAAATAATCATTTCTGGGAGACTTTGCTGGGAAAATCTGATAGTTCATGTCATCTGTTGCTAAATAAACATGAATTACAAGAAGGTATAGAGGAAAGCAATGCAATTGCATCCTTGAGGATGGTGGAATAACTATTGTACAGACACACTGGGTGCTTATTAGACCTTGGAAGGATGTTGAAAAAATGGAAAGAATTCAGAGTCACATGAACGAATAACAAAATGGAAAATATGCCTTGAAGTGAGAGACTCCTGGTGCTCAATCTATTAGCTTAATGAAGAAAAGGTTAAAGGATAATTTATTAGTCTGTAAGTGTCTATTATCAAAGGGAATGAAAATTGATAATTGATGACTCTTCAATCTAGCTGACAAAGGCTTAACAAGATTCAGTGGCTTGAAGTTCAAATTAGACAAATTAAGGTCCAGAATATGGGGCACTTATTTTTTTCTTTACAGGGAAGACAACTACCTAAAGGTTGCAATAGATAGCCCATCACCGGAAATTTTTAAACTAAAGTCATGTCAACAAAGTCAGAAAAGGTGTCTGAAAGTAAGTCACAACTGTTGGACTTCAAGAAAGCTTTCGGGGAAGTTGCTTGAACGATGCTACACAGGCCATTAGCTCGGAAAGGTCCCTTCCATTCGTAAAATCCCAGTAATTGTTCTACCACACCAGAGCTATGCAGGTCACATTTTTTTCCTTTCTGAACATATAATCCTGTACCGGAGTGCAATAAATGTTTCAAGACCTTTTTCACCACCAGCCATAAGAACAGTGGAGGAACAAAGGTGAGGAACTGTATTTCCCAAAGCAGCAACACACAAGTGCAAGAGTGTGATACAAATCACTGGAGTTGTTAAACATTTTTATTGACTAGTTACGCAGCAGAATAAATTAGAAGGCAAAGTTAGGCTCCTCTTTAGAACAAGTAGCTGGTAAAATCCTTCTGACACTAGATTACAGCCTTTGCTTTGGCTTTAGAGTTAAAGAGACATTACATTTCCCTACAGCCTACCTTTCCGAGGAAAACATATTCTCTGGGCGCTGCAGTCTTCGACAATGGGATTAAGTATTACTGGCAGACAATACCACTTAAAACGTTAGCTGCACCAACCTCTATGATGAATGAAAGAGCTATTAGACTGCAGTGCCTCTTTTAACAGGAGAACTAAAAAAAAAAGCCCTTACGCTCCTTGATGGGGGGGAAAAAAATACCTAGAAGGCAATATACCTCATCTAGATACAAAATGTACATGAAAAATGGTTACAACAAGATTATTTACATTCTTTAGTCATTAGGGATAAAGAGGATGCTTACTGACCCATCTTTCTAAACAACAAATTGAAAATCCTCTGTGATAAAATCGCTCTGCATTGTGATTTCCAGTTCTGTCAGATACTCCAGAAAAATGGCGCTCACTTAGCATATCTATCTACTCAGTGACTGATTTGTGGTCTTTGCAATTTAGATACTCAGCCTCTCTTTCAACTCCACATGTCTATTACATTTGCTACAAATTGTATTAAGCGAGCATGTGCTCAGGGAGAGCGGAACTGCGGCCGGGAGAGCCCGGTAGCCTAGCGAGATTGTGTTTCTCTACCCACAGGACTCAAACCAAGGCTGGCCGAGTTCAGCTTGGAACTACTCACCCTGGGATTTGCTGCTGCTGAGTTTCGCTGCTGCTGCTGTGAGAAGCTCTGGAGTCAATCTGGCCTCAATTACCCGATGTTACGGGGGTGCGGGAGAGGTGGAGAGGTTACTCCGTTGACTCGGGCTGTGAATTGTAGAGTATATACATGTCTTGGTTCACAGAGTGCTATTCTGCCACAGCGCTTCAGGAAAGGACACCAGATTTTTTGGAGAGCCTATCACAGCAGTAATAACATCAAATGCCTCTGTTTTGATTCAGAAGGATGACAGCAGGGAAGACTTGGGTACCTACACAGAGACAACTTCCGAACGCCACTGAGCATGAGAGTGAGCCCATCTCATGCTGTTTACCCTGAATGCCACAGAAAACACATCCTACGTAATATGCCATATTGTGCTAGGGTGTCTGCCTGAAAATTCCTGCCCCTTGTTTTCCCTTTAACAGCACAAACATGACGCTTGTTTCTCAGAGTAAACACCTTGGAAAGACAAAGCCATGAATCAAATCTGTACATCTAGCAAGTACAGTTCTGACCGATGCTTATGTTATTATGTCATCCTATCCAGCAACAACCTAATTGTAGATAATGTGAAGCAGATCAACTTCTGTAATCTTCTCTAAGGAAGGAAAAAAAAAAAGAAAAGAAAGAGGTTACTACACTGAATTTATCCTGAAGAATTTAGGAAGCTGGAACACAGAAGAATAAAATGAGTCTATATGCTGCCAACATTTATACAGACTCAGAGGTCACTTAGGATATGTGATGGTTAAAGCACATGTGCTACCAAGTATCAGCTGACCAACCTATGGGAATGAATACTGCGAAAAATATCAACGCGAAGGAGGGGGGAAGAAGAGGGTCATTAGTGCAAGATGCTTGAAACATCAAGATGCAATGAGCAGGACAGAGCTGCTGATGAGAACACTCAGGGGATGCAGTATGAAGATCTCTGGACTGAGCAAAGTGTCGTGGTCAGGGAAGGATAATAAAAAGACTGGAACATACACCATCTGGTATAACAGAAGGGAGGATGGGAAACATCAACAGGGAGTTATATTTGCTAGGGAAAGCCAGACGGTGAAAGCATTGATTAAGATTATTTTGTTGATTAGGTGGTACTCTTTGATTTATGTGCTGGTGAAGGAGGAGCATTTACTATGCAAAAGCTGTGCTGCCCAGGCAGCTGAAGTGGGATCGGACTCAGGGGGCTTTAAGCGGTTCCCCCGTGGAGCTGAAAGGAAGGGTCACGCAGAAACAGGGCTCACTTGTGGATTTGGGAAGTCACACATTCCAGTGTGAAGAGAAGGAGCTGGAAGGATTTGTGACAGTAATGTGATTCACGTCTTCCTAAAGTAGGGAACTGGTATGTAGAGGGAGACCAAGGCGCCGGGGGGAGAGAGCTGCAACAAGAGAAATCATTCGGAAAATAACCAGTTAGGCAAAATACGTATAGACTTACATCTCCATATACATTTATACCTATATATACACACACACATATATATATTTACAGTCATCCAGGGACAAATCAACAAACGATGTAAAGCTGTTGAGCTACACTGACACCAAATGACACAACTTCCCTTTGTCCAGAGACCTGGACTGTTCCTGGGACAGAAAGGGTTAGAAATGGAAGCGGGGTTATAGATCAATGACTCAGATTAGAGTCACTCCCAGCTTCAGAAGTCCTCAATGACAAAGCACAGCAGGGGCAGTGCAAAGGGTATGCAATAATATAGCTAATCGGATAAATTTAGTACCCACCTCACTGAAAGGTGGCACCCTGTGTGGATAGGAAGCCAAGAAATAAGCCAAGGATTTAAGGGAGAGGGCTTGCACAGCAGAGTATTATTGGTATCAATCGATCAGTGGTTAAGATGGGAACAACGTGACATCAGCAGCAATGCGCAGCCAGTGAATCAGCAGAGGGAAAAGGGCAGTAGGTGAGCAGCACCAGAGAAAAACATTCGGGTTGCCTGGAATAAGTCGCTGAGAGTGTTTTTGTAACACTGACTTGAGAGGGATGAGAAGTACAGCAGGATTTGCAAAACCCCAGTGGCACAGCACTGCTCATTTCCCTCACTCTGAAACTGCAGAAAAAAACCTGGAACGTCTAAATGCCAGCAAACCCTGGAGAAAAAGCAAACAAGCATTTACTTGTTGTTTAAGTAAAAAGAAAAAAACCGAAACAAAACACTTTTCATGCTAAGCTCAGAGGGTTTTTTCCCCCCTCAAGACACAGGACATGTTTTATACTACACCAGAAACACCACTTGAGGAAAATACTGTTTTCCTGCAAGTGAAGTGTCACAAAGTGAAAAATGGCAAATTCCCGCAGATTTATCCACCAATAAACACACACACACACACTCTCTCTCTCTCTCTCTCTCTCCCCCCTTCACAGCTCGCAAATCTCATCAGCAAATGTTGACCACCTCCAGTTACTCTAGATAAGCTGCGTACAGGTTAAGTCAGACACAGGTAGGTTAAACCGAGTGCAAGAGGGAGGCAGATCCACGAACGCAGCGGCGTGGACAGGTATAAATTCACTTCCCTTTCCCTTTGAACTATCTGAATGGGAACAGCCCTAAATATTACAAGTACTACATTTCACTATTCAATAAAGTTGTGCTGAATAGAATTATCACCTTGAAATTACAGGGTAAAACTCCCTATACAAAAACAGATTAAAGACAAATTAGACTGTGGGCCAGGTCACTATGATTGTTAATTAGTGATAATGGAAATACAATTAGCATAATGAGTTCCAATTACTGTATATGGAGAAATATGAGCATACTGCTTTCATAAATCTTGGTTCCAGGAAAAATAAAATGCATCTGGTTTAACAAAGCATGCCCTTCTCCTTTGCAAAAAGCTTCCTGGTAAATATCTCTTTATGAAGCTAAACCTTTCTTTTGATGGGTTGTGATTTGGAAAAAAAAAGGAAGCAACAGAATGGATTTACCCTGTCTGATAGCTGAACAGTTTTGTATTAGCTTGGCTTCTGTTTTAAGCGTCCTAGAAAATCTTACCATCTGTTTCTTCAATCCTGGGTTAAACAACAAAAGACAAAATCATAGACCATTACATCAAATGCACTTATTGTCTTTGAAATATATAGGGTTTTCCCCCTTCTCCTTCTCTCCTGATAAGCTGTGAAATTGGAAAGCCAATTATATTCAGATATTTACACAATTCAGAATGGCTTTTCAAAACCTTGTGCAAAAACAAGTTGATGAAAGACAACAGCGTTACAAATAGCAACAGCAGCATGTCCGATGGTTACTTCATGAAGAATTCTTCTCTTTATTTCCATAGCAGTCTGACACCTCTGCTAGAGTAGGCACAGTCAGGCTGGATTTGGTGTATCACCCACTGGCACATTAAAAAAGTAGGGATTAAAATGATGAATTTACAGATGCTGTGGATTGGAGGGCTAATGGAAATAAAGTCTTAGTAAAGCCCTACAGACCTGCAAGCTTGACTCCGTGCCTCTATTCAAACAAGCTGGTGTTAATGATACTGTTAGATAGCCAATTATGAAGCTACTCACTGTTTCCATGTGCTAAAGTGGATTCTGGGGTAATACGGGCAAGGATTCAAGAAAAGGAAAAATTCCAGCCACATGGGAGAATTAGATGTTAGTGACACAGGTCCTCTCCTTTTGATCAGATTCTCCAGCCTGCTTGTTAGAGAGGAAGCAGGAAAAAAGATGTGGAAGACCCAAAAGTCACGGATATGTAAAGTGGACATGAATCGCCCAGCTAGTCACTCTGAATCTCTGAGATTTTGGGGAGCATTCATTACTGAAAACTAGAAAACCACGATGACAGAATGGAGTGGAAGGAAAAAGTGGACTGTGTAACCACAACAGGCCTCCTTTATGCCTGCTAAGCTGCAGCCAGAGCATACTGCTTACATTTTCATTATGTCAACAACGTGATAATTACCTGTAGGTGTAGATGAACTCTCTTCTTTCACAGCAGCCATGATACTTTGCAGCTATAGGGCAAAACCAACTCAAAACACACCCATGCAGACAATCTCACATGAAAGCACCCCAGTACAATGTAATTTCAGTGTAGTCTCTATCCCTAAATCCTGTGTATTTTGGCACAGCACACAAGGGAGAAGACAGAGTAGGTAAGGACCTGCCCTGGACACTTACTGAGACTGCCTCAGCTCTGCAGAGCATGAAGACTTGTCCTGGTGACGGGATTGCTACCTGACCAGAACCTATTTGCTTTACAGATTGAGTATGCTCTGTACAGACAGACCTAAGTAAGATTCAACTTTTCTGATTTCCGTCCTCTAAAAATAAATCCCAAACATTTCAGAATGCCATGCAGCCTGGCATTGAACTTCCCAAGGATACTGATGGCTCATATGAATGTCATCACCATAGCAGTTCTGTGCTTTCAGGTTGCTATTTTAAAGACCTAGGAAAGTACATGGAGCAAGTGAGTTAAAAGAACAGGCTGACAGCTAAGGGAAGTGGCCTGTGGAAGAAATAATGAGTGAACACGTCACTAAAGATTGTATCTTGACACATATGCACAAGAAGGCTGAATTCAGTGTGTACAGGCAATCATGATTCTCATATTACCTCACTTTGCAACCTTAGCAAAGGCCTTTAAGGGTTGTTGCGTGCTCGGTTATATTCATCTGTGAAATGAAGATATCTCAAACAAGATCATTCTGATAGGCACAGTATCTAAGCACAATAAGAGGCATTCTCAGTGATAACAAAGCTTACAAGATAAGTGGGTGAGTCAGACCAAGGGAGAAGGAGAGGGAGGCAGAGGCACCAAGACAAAAAAATACCTTTCCTCTGAGCGCACACAGGTGCTGATACATTACCTTGCCCACTGACACGCAACACAGCTAAGACAATAAAAAAAAGCTTTATTAGGAGTATCTAAATGCAGTCCTTCTGATTAAAGAAGACACTGTTCTGCACCTTTTCCTGATAGTGGCAGTGCTTTTGGTGGAAGGGAAAGGTTGTGAGGGACAACTGACCCCGTGCCAGTTGGAGCTGTCAGGCGGACACCAGCAGAGCCCGCTCACGCCCGTGTAAACCCAATGCATCTCCACGTTATTTTGAATTTACGGCATCATCCCTCAGAGCGCAGGCAAGTATTTCCACAAATGAATGATCTCAATCAGAAAACCGGTCCTGTGGCAAGGGATACATATGGCCATCACTCCCAAGAACAGCTGTCAAGCACTAGCCCTGCCCACTTCCCACTGTGTAACGTCCGTGGTTGCTCAGTCAAGCGAATGACCTTATAAGCCCACACAGGTCCAATCTGAACTGAAAATTATTAGCAAAAACTTGTTTTCCTTAAGACGGTGCAGTCTAACAGGGATAAATAATACACTTGGATGGCAAGTGAGTCTAAACGGCTTTTGTTACAGTTCTTTTGAGTATAAAATCTCTCTATGTGGAAATAAAAAAGCTTGTTGGAAAGCTGAGTGCTAGACCCCCACCCTCTCTATCCAAAGCATGCTGTTCAATTTAGCATGTGCTTCACTGAATAAATAACACTCCCAGCCATGATGCTCTCCCTCCAATATGCCTAAGTATTGATAGATTGCATCGCTCTGTACCGAGTCTGTCTAGAACTCCTGACATTTGCCCAGTGATTTGGTAAATGAACTTGGAATATTTGACCCATGCAGCCGAGATTACGCCTTATTTAGACTGAATGGACAAGATCTTTTGTTGTACCCAAAAAACCTGACAGATACGGCTAACCTTTTCAGCCAGCTCCTCTGGGTATTTAGCAACGAGGAAAGCGACACTCCACGATGATTACTGAATCTCAAATCTCTTCCGCATATACAAGTATCACTATGTGCTCTGCAGGAATCTGTGATACAGGCAAGCCGCCGACCGAAGGACCTTCTCTCAGACTGCTTTCTGATTTATGTAGACCTGCCACAGAGTGACGGATACAAGTGAAATAAATCTGTTTAGGACTTAAAAGACATGAAACTTGACAGACATTCAAAGTAAGTCAGATTCAGCTATTTTATGTTTTATCTTTTCCTGTGCTGTATCTCTGAAATGAGATTAGCTAACGTGGTCAGGGGCAGCAGGAAGGATACGTGGACGCAGGGTTTGGACGCAGTCTCTTCGGAGGGGTCTCCTACCCCTAACCTCCGATTCTTTGCTCCAGCAATACATTTTTCACTAGGCTTTGATCTTGGCTGACATTTTTAACTTAGTAACATTCTCCAAGACAACCTCTAGGCTGTAAAATTACATTATTCAATGCAAGAAATACCTCTTAGCAACTGTCTTGCTTTGGGCTTTTGAGATACAGTTCTGTATCTCAACAGGGCAATCGTAATGTTATTTCTCAAGCTTCAATGGAAGCCAAGACATTGATGACTTGCCCCATTTACCAACTACCCAAATGCAGAAAGTTTGCTGGAAAAAAATATAAAATATACTCACTAAACATTTGAGGGATCTCCTGCACTGATAGGGGGTGCCCAGTCAGTATCAGTGAGACAGATGCAGAAAAATTCTGGATCAAGTATTCAGGATTTTCACAATTTTCCAGTAAACCTGTATTTTTTTTTTCTCTCCTACAGACATACACACATCATCCTCCCAAACCTACGATGACCCAAGAAAAAAATCAGAAGCAACCCATGTTCTGTGGCTCAGAGTATCAAAAGACAGCTTTTGCTTTCCTCCATTGAGAAGTTTCTGGTACCTGGTCTTTTCTAGTAAAGATTACAATTAAGGGCGCATCTCTCTTCCACGTTTAAATATTCTGCAAGAAAGTTAACATCTCCTTGATTGTTGAGCTGGTAGGACTGAACCCTCCCAGACTGTGCTAGGCACAAGGGCTGGTGGAGGTGAAGAGGCAGCTCCAAGAGCAGCCTGAGAGCAGGCTACAGCAGCACAATCCTCAGCTCGTGAGTGTCAAGGTTTCTATCACATCATTAACTTGGGTATAGCGATCATCAGCAATATCGTCCATTTGTAACAACCCATCAGGGCCGTAAATGGGCCATAATGTGGTTGGATTAGCAACACATTCAGAAGCTTACTTCCTGGGTTTAGTACGTTATATCTCAACATTAATACTGCCTTCTGATTTGGTGCAGATTTTGTATTCAACAGATCTTGTTGGCACCAGGAATGATTAAAGCTCTGTAGAGCTGTTACCATTCTCAGTATGTTGGTTGGTGTATTAAAATATCACAACTAAAGTCCGAGTGGACTTATACATCCTGTACCTACATGGGAGATGATGTCAAAGGAAAAGGTATTCTCATATTTTATTAGTTTAACTTACTTTATCCTTGCTCCCTATGAATTAGAAATCTGCTGAGTGCAAGAGTATCTCCCAAAATGAAATAGGGAGTATGATTCATTCATCTTCCTAGTCTTCCAAATGCTACTTCTTGTAAAAACCTCAAAAATTCTTCACATAGGTTTATCCAGCATTGTTTTTTTTTAAGACCAGTATAGTGCTACACAGCTGCAGCATCTAAGTGTGTATGTCTGTGTACACTCAATACACCCTGCCATGAAGTTCCCTCATGAATTATCTGCCAACAAAAAGGACAGTAGGTAAGATATTCTTGAGAGTTAGTGGCCTTCAGTGTAACCCCACAAAACCGCCCACAGGTATTACAAAGATGAACAAATGCAAAGTAATCTCGAATGAAGTCTTAGCTACAAAACAAAGCCTCCCTTTCTCCTACCTCTTCACTTCTTTCAAGCTTTGTTCTCCCCCTTCTTTCCTCAGAAGGGGACTGAAACCGAAGGAAACATCAGTTGCAGCAGGAAGAGTAATAACGTACCTGCTTTCTACCCAGAGCAAGCTCCCCTTGGGGTGAGGCCAGCACTGCTTTCCATAGGGAAATGTAATTCTCTCCTCCAAGTGTCAGCATCTTACCCCATAACTCCTAGGTTTGGCAGCAGCTGGGTTTTTTTTTAATAATAGAGCATACTTTTTATATCACAAGTATTGTTTATGTCTGCGGAACAGCCCCTTTATGTTTTGTTTTTCTGATGCTGTGGATGTACATCAAACATCGCAATGAAAGAAGCCATCCATGAGGTGCACTGCACCATAGATAGATCATGTAAATATTCTTAGTGATCTACCAAGCAAATAACAAAGTTAAGAGAAATATAATTATCTTTAAATCCTGCGCATTGTAAATGTTTGCTTTTAATCCTTTATGTAACCTTATTAAAAATTTCAAGATGGATACATACTCCCACTGAATCTGACAAACATCTGGTTTACAATAGAGTCATGTGATGAAATTCCATCCAGAATCACATTTGCTCTTCAGTATGTTTTCTCCCACTATCATTCATAACACAGACCTTCTGTGTTTTGTCTGGGATATAAGACAGTACAATGATATGTTTTATTAGGAATAATGCACAGTTCTTCCCCTTATAGAATTTACATCTGCTATCTATGGGCAGGTATGGTCAAATATATTGATAGTCTCCCTTGTGGATTCTGCTGACACTTGGGTTTAATTGTGGTGAACTTTGAATTCCTATCTTAAGGTCAGTTATTAACTATTGATGGATTCTCCTTTTCTCCATTTAATGCTAAAGTATTCATACTAACCAAGATAGATGGGAATGCTGAAGAAATTTTTCAAAGTCATCGCTGTACAAGATATCCTTATACTCTTCCTAGGTGAGAAACGGAGAGCCCTTTTCTAAAGGTGGTGATCACTCATGTTCAGCTTAAAAAAGAAAACACAACACAACACTGCGCTGCTGACCCCTCGCCACTTTTTCTTCTCCCAATACTGTCTTCCTAGAAACAAAAAGTTCCATGTGCTGCTGTTAGGAGAAAAGAAAATAAAAATTTCCTCAGGCACAACCTTGGATACCAACCTTGAAACCAAATGGGGTCAGAATGCAAAGGAACAACCACAGCACCGCGCACCACCCAGCCGGGCTGACAAACAACTCTGCTCCTTTGGGCTTCCCAGAAGGAAAAAGAGTGCCCCTCAGAGATTTATAAACACATACATAATAAATGGGAGGCTGAAGTTTAAACTGTTATGAAGCATTCTCTACTCCGCTTCCGAAGTCCTCTGTGATTTAAAGAGCTGACATTTACTGTGTGCAGGCCTATTATTCAGAATGACTGTTTGTGTATAGACAATATTTTAAAATGGCTTGCTGTAGATGAAAAATTCTTATTAAGTCAGAAAAACAGTTTAAGTAGGTAACACTCTCCCAGTTTAGACTGCTATAAGTCTCGCTGACCTGCTGTAGGGAAGGCGCAGGGGTTGGCAAGCCTGTCAACGCCGTCTGCCGGGCCAGCGTGCGGGGGGATCGGCCAATGCACGTGTGGCGCCAGTCACGGTCACCCTCCCATCAAGCGACGGACACAAAGAGGTTCGGTGCTGGAGCCAGTGATACAGCTCACACTGATGGTCCTTAAAAGCATTCAGGTGACCAACATTTGGCACCAGCCAGGCCTGGGACTGGCCAGCCAGGACATTCCCTTTTTCTCTCACCACGCTGATAGGTTTCGCACACCCAGCTTCTTCCTGTTGCCTTACGGCACAGTCCCAGTAGCATGCAAGTGGGACGTATTTATGAGGTATCCTCCCTGCATTGAGCCTACTGCTGCAAGGACCAGAAATCTACCCGGA
The DNA here is from genome assembly GCA_013399095.1 of Psophia crepitans. Classification (NCBI taxonomy): domain Eukaryota; kingdom Metazoa; phylum Chordata; class Aves; order Gruiformes; family Psophiidae; genus Psophia; species Psophia crepitans. The sequence goes on from VWZZ01004029.1 coordinate 108,761, forward strand.
ACTACTAGATATTACTCCAGAAAAAAACCCAAAAAACTAACCAGAACTAAAGCATACACAGAATTTTTTGATTTTACATTGTTAGAATTACAAAATACTCTTAGCAGGCTTAACACCTTGCCTTTGCACAAGGTACTAGTGGGTCGCAATGTACCTTCCAAAGCACATTCACACAGTTGAGCTCTTCTTCAGTCAGCCCACCACTCGGCACACCATCCTGGCCTGAAAGTACAATCCTTTATTTTGTATATACATTTGGCAAGTATTTCTACAACAGAGAAATTCACACATACCTGAGGAACGACAAAACCAGCGATATCTGGACGTACCACTACTGACAAGACTGGTATGTAAATTATTCTCCACGAAAGACCCCTACTGCACATTATTTTACTGTCATTATGTTTGGTAATAATGCCCAGTTCAGAGAGTATTTCATAAGTAAAATATGGATCTGGCTACATACAGCTAGGGTCAGATTTTTCAGGGATGGTATATATTGATCTGCTAGAGAAAACCATCCTTCTTGAAGTCTGTGCACTAAAATATACACTTTAATCTTGATGCCTTCCATAAGATGTAAGTGTAGATTTAAATAGGGAGTTATAAACAGGGGACTTTGACCCTGAACTTCACGTTCAGACTTCTGTGATGAGATTTTTAGAAGCAGCAAGTACTGCCATTGTCCACTGATATCAAGTGAAAGAAAAAGCTATCCTGCTTCTGTACAATCAGTGCACAAGGGTACAAAATGGAAACAGTGAACACGGACCCAAATTTTAGAAGTAGAAAAATCCCAGCATTTGGCAGCATATGCAGCGAGTACACTTCCCATCAAGCAGCAGCTCCTCCGCCTTTACTGCTCAGTCATCCGTCCCATCCCTTGCATGTTTTGGCCCAATCTATCCACCACTCCCTTGGCCAAGCCCCTGGCAAGGACCAGGTATTTTCAGAGATCAAGGACCGTTCCCAACAGGCAGCCTCCATGCAACTATCTTAATTTTGAAGGCAAAAGTATATAACAATACACAAATGGGCAGCTCTGTGCCCAGGAGCCTCAATACCACAGAATGGTCCCTGACATGTGTAATTTTCTAATATACAGGTATATGTATATATATATTTTGCTGAAGAGGTTGGTATGTCTTGGACACAACAGCAAGACCTACAGGAAAAGCAACATTTTAATAAATGGGCTCCTGGCAAGCAGTTCAATCCTTTCTTTTCTTGCATTTCTTGTACTGCAGAACCAAAGTCCAAATGAAAACCCCAAGCTACCATTTTATAAAGCAACCACAGAAAAATGCTTAACAATTAAAACAGGAAAAAAATTACAGCCAAAATGTAACTCAATATACTTTTCCATGAATGGGTTGAAATGACTAATCATCAGCAGCTGATCAAGAAGCAATTTAATCTTAGCTAAGGCCTGTGAAAAATCAGCAGAGACAAAAAGTAAAGAAAAGCCGACAAATGTTACAAGATTTATCCCTCTATCCAAGAATTTCAAATTAGAAATGGAAAAATATTTGCTTTCTCTCCTTTATAAATCACACACTTTGATATGCACTATTTTTAAATACTGTCTATGAAATATTAGTACTTCAAAACAGATTTAGTAGGTTTTAGGGGTTTCTACTGAATAGATAATTTATGAGAACTTTTGGCCTCTTTAGTTTTATTAAAAGTGTGGAATATAATACTATTTGTGCATCAAGAAACAGTGTATTACCCAAGTGTTGGCAGCCATTCCTATAAAACACGTAGCTCTTAATCATCTGGTTCAGGCATTTTCCCTATTTGCAAAGTATGCATCTTTTTTTTTTTTTTTTTACCCCAGTTAAGCCGCTTTTATTTAATGCACGATACCACACATGTAATTTGGACTTTCTTACTGATCTCGTTGAAGGTGATTTTTTTGGAGAAGGAAGAAGAATGCACATAATGCACAGTCCTTCAAGCAAAGATCCTCTGTAAAAACAGAAAAGTCCGGTTTCATTAAAAACCGGGATGAAGGAGGACAGGAAGTAAGAACCTCTTTGGCTTTGCATCTGCCACATATGAGGCGCAAGCTGCTGCACAAAGAGAAGAATTTTCTGACGGGTGGCTGTTCCCTAGTTCAGGTCATCATGTTTACTACATATGGCTAAATTTCAGAGTGTACTGTTTGCAACCTTCCTCCTATTCCAGCTCTGGTTTATTCCAATACGTGGGCCCGCAGCATGCGACAAGGCCAAGTGACTCACCAAAGTCTTGGTGTGTGACTCTTCTTCATGCAGGGCGAGAGTTTTCTGGGGGCATTTTACATGTTTGGCTTGTTCACTATTCAGTTTGTTTTTCTTTTCATCTTCCCACAAAAGCACCCAAGGTATGACAGAGAAACCTCCTTTCTCTGCAAAGTGTAAAAAAAAACAAAAAAAACACCCAACCCCAACCCAAAGCTAATATTCTCTGAGCTTTTTCTAGGATCTAGAGTGCATATAAAAGCCCATTGAAGCCAACAGAAATAGAACTTGTCAGTGCAGAGGAAGCAGGATCAGGCCTCAGCTTTTTGCACTGCCGAAGTGAATAGCAAAGCTCCTAATGACTTCATCGGGACTTGGATTTAGCTCTGGCAGGAAACACAGCCATAAAATCATAAATTCAATAAGATGAAATTCCAAGGGAGTCTATTTGGTAGAAGGAGGTGAGGACTGGAAATGTGTAGAGAGAAAAAAGTCCAAAACCAACTGTCTACAGCTGTTAAAAAATGAGCCAGTGTCATGTTGGTAACCCTTTAAAATAATGGTCTAATCATTATTAATTCCTTCGATATTTAATGTAATAACATTAATCATGATGAACTCATTTGGTATTAATGTGAATGTCAGAAGTATCTCTCCACATACATGCACATCATTTTGGGATTAGCTCTTTGCTATATAATTCTTTCTGTATCCATCAGAAAGTGCTGAGGACAGTTGTTTTGTGACTTCGACACAGCTGATCACAAGCGCTACTTCTACACAACTGTGCTTTGTGTTTCCATACAAGTTTGAGAGCATCTCTAAGTGCCTGGTCTTCTGGGGTAAGCAATTATGGCACCTTTATGTGGGAAGTAGAGTATGGAAGAGAAGCTGTAGGTACAGGTTGCACAAAACCTCAGGACATTTTTGCTCTTCACTGCCATCTTTCACACACTACAGCTGTTGATGACTCTTCTGAGCCAGACCCACTGCTGATGTGAGCTGACACCATAATACTGAAGCTGACTGACAGTAACTAAGGATCAGGAACAAATTCTCTTGGACAAGAGTGACCACTGTCACTGTGGTTTGGTGGTTCATAATAATCAGATAAAGCAAGTCTGAAGGCATCATCTAGATGATGCTTCCAGAGAAGGTACTTTCTAGGCTGCCTAGTGGCAGTGCCCATGATCTACATAAAATATGAGTCCTATGCTTCCGTTTCTAGCAGACACAGAGTAAGATAAATATCAAATAGCTAGGCGTGGAAGAGATGGCTATCCTATGGAAGCTAACCACGGCAAAAAAGGACGCATCCAAAATCCACGTAATTAAGGAAATGTCATCAAACCTCTGTTATCTCTCATTAACACACACTTTGAATTGTATTGAAATTTCTAGTCTTTTATGCCAGCGTAACTCATACAAACACCTCATTACAGCCTTCCCATCCCCTCCCAATAAATATGTCCATTTACCGCCTTTCGCTTGTTTCTGAATAGCTTGGCATGCCGTTGGTTAAAATTCATTCTTTTAAAGCACAATATCCATTTAGCTTCTATCCTCTGAACTTTATTCATTCATTATTAACACTGAAAGGCAAAGTGCATGAGAGAAGTTCAGTCCTGTCGGCATTCTGGATGAAAGTAATGTCTCGGTATATTAGCGGTACACAGCACTATCATACATAAAATGCTGCCCAGTCCTTCAACAAAGCAGCCGTATCCCAGTGCCTAATAGGATCACTTACTTCAAATGTGACACCACCTTCTTTGAAATATTTGTTTAGATTTCATAAACATATGAATGTTCTCAAACTCAAACAAAACCTCCAGCCTCCAGCCCAAGCTCTGATTCTAAAGAGCTTTCTGTTCAATAAATCAAGAGCCTGAATCCAGGATTCTTTTTTCCTTTGGCTTGCCTTTTTTTTTTGGATAAAAATAAATGTCATCTGGTTTTGACTGCAGATAATGAATCATATTAAGAATTTTAAAAGCACTATTCTCTTTTTTTGAGACCTAATTTCAGACCTATTAACACTTTAATATGAAACAGAAGCTCATCATTTCATTAGAAAAAGAATAAGGCCCCTCTTGTACCATATGTTGTTTCTTCCTTTATAAAAACCCCTTTTGAAATCCTAGATCAGGCAGCATCAGAGCAGAATACAGCTCTGGCACAAAGACAACACATAGGTGAGCAGACCTCGTATCACAAAGATTAACTATTTCAAGCAAAATTACAGGTTTCTGGCAAACCCTCCTTCACATTCCTTACGATAATAAATGATCCAACTTAGAAAAATGAACCATTGCAACACAAAAAAAAATCCTGGTGGGGGCGACCCAAAACATGTGAAACGCGAGCGTGTCATCGCCACAAACTTGCTTATGATTACGCCAAGGACAAACAGCTGCTTCTTACAAGTGCTTTTTGGCACGTTAGATATTTATTAAATAAGGGAAAGAAAATTATAGCTGTCCCTTTTCAATATTTACATTTAAAAAATGAGAATGCCTTTAAAACACACAGAACATGAATGCAAGAGCTGGTGTGATAGCAGAGAACCTTATTGCACATAATTAACAGACACATAATGTCTGGTTACTAGTAATTTCCTTCTAGCTGAGTAAGGAAATAATTTAATCATGTTGATCAAATGAATCCCATGAGCCCAGCGTAACATTATGCTTTTTTTTCCCCCTCTCTAAATCTGCATTAACTGATAAGAGTCTACTTGGTGAAATCATGGAACCCAACCTTGTTTAGGTATCCTTAATAATACCTAAAAATATGGGCATGATTTTAGTAATTGTTTTAATCAAGCATTTCAGTAAAATCTTTTCTAATTCCTGGTGCTGACTGCAAAGAAAAAAAACAGGGAGAAGGAAGAAAGAAATAACTTAGTGTGTTCTTTATTTGAAATAGTAGCAAAATATTTTTTAAAAAATGCACATTCCACATTGCTCTGTTACAATGAGGAAGGCATTTCTATAAAGACATGCAAAAAAGAATTAAGCCCCTTAAATGTTTGAGTGTTAAGCAACTAACTCTAAATTACTATTATTCTCCTCCCCTCACCCCCAAAATATCTCCAAGGTGCAACTCAGAAATATGCAGATAGAATTCTCTTTTTTTCCCTCCTCTAAACTATCATTTTATTTGATAATACATCATTTGCCTTGTCATTCCAGGGTTTCACAGTAAAACCTTTTGTAGGATTTTGCTATTGTTCTCTTTGAACTACTTAGAAAAAGCACTGAACTACCTTCTGTGCTATCTCAGGTAGTTTCCTGTAATGAGGTGATATAATTTAACACTTACCATAATACATTTTATCCATCTATTGTTTGCTAAATAATTCCTGCAATAACACTTTTATTCTTTCCATAATTCTTTAGGGTAATGCTGGAGGAATAATATTTTTACTGCAGTGATTGATGTCGGATTCTCCAGCGTGAATAGACCCCATGAACACAGGTTATTGATAAGCATAAAAAAAAAGCCGTATGAAAAGAATATCAGGGATCAAAGGGTTAATACCATTTTATGAGGTTGTAAAAATCTACTTCAAGAATCTTGTGTTAGCAATATTCTTTGTGTAAGATGTATGTTATTAAAACAAGTAGCAGTATCTGAATTAAAGTGACAGTATGATGGATGACTAGTGAAGTGGAATCAGAGTCGTTTGCAGCATTTTGGGCTAGATGTGGGAATTCTGCCTCAGAGGTAGGGCGCTTGGCAGACGCATTGATTCCAGGCTGACGCATGTTCATAAATATGCCCCTAGAGAGGTGTGGCCTAGCAGAATTTACAAAATTATGTTCATGAATTATTTAACATTTATTTATGGATGCTATATTTAAACAGCATTTGCAAAGGCGAATGGACCATAGCATACATAGTGATCTTTAGATAATGCAAATCCTGCACAAGACACAGACAGTTTGCATACTTCATGGAGAGGCTAAGTCTAGCAGAACTAGGTAAGTGATATGTCAGTGTTGTGGCTTTATACATCACAGCCTGCTGCACCCCGGAGAGACTGACAATTCCAGGAAATACCTGACAAGTTGGCAGTCACGACCTCGGCAAAGAGATCTTCTCAGACAGAGATACCACAGTGCTGGTGGAGACTCCTCCTTTGACTCCAAACTTGCCCGCTCACAGAACAGGCAGCGAAGAAGCTGTGGTTGACTGCTGCGTGGCCCCACTGATCTCAGTATCAGACCGCTTGATATTATTACTGCAACACCGGAGGTACAGACTTAAGCACTTGTAAGCCTGAAATGCAAAAGTTAGGCTGCAGAGGAAAATCCCAGCCTCTTCCGTCACATGTGTACGTAACTCACCAGCCTTTATTATGTGATCAAGTTCTCTCTCAATTAATACCGCAGATTTTTCTCTGCTGGATACACACAAACTGCTCAACATACTTGTAAAGCGCAAGATGAATCCATGCTGCACACAGTGAAACAAAGCTATAGCAAAAATTAAAGATGAAATGTGATGAAATAAAACAGAATCTCAAGGTAAAGCAGTATATCTCGCTGTGGAAGGGATTACCCTTGAAGGAAAGGAAATCTTTCATTTCGTACTGCGCTGCTAGCATACCGTTTACCCTCTATTTACACTCTATTATACTCTTCCATTGTGTCATTTCTTGATCTTCAAAAGACATAATTTTACATTTAATTTTCACTGTAGGGGATATGAACAACACTGTCATGTGGAAAATCTGTTTTGTCTTGTTTTTTTCTTTCTTTCTAATCCCAAGCGGTTGGTTTACAAAGCTACATTCCTGCAGAGAGCAAGGAGAGGTACCCACAGCGCCTCTGCAAGGCTACGAATGGTCCCTCTTGTTCCACAGAGGTATTCCTTAGGTGATGGTATGTATCAAAGACAAGTGTACTGGCCCATGTACAAAGCAAGCACCCTCTCACCTGACACCCTCTTTCTCTCCTTGCTGCTCCAGCAAATTAAGTAGCCTTGTCTGCTTTCATACTCATACCTTCCTCTAAGAGGACTGACTGGTGATGGGGCGATTTCTTCGGAAAAGTTTCTTCACTGGCATTTTTGTGAAATACACTCCCTAGAAATAGTTTTTCACTGCTTATGAACTTAAGGCCTTAGGAATGTCTTTCTGTCCATGGGATGCTCTGAAGAGGGATCACCTTTATCGTGCTATTCAATAAAAGTTCTTGGAGCCTGCAATTCCTCAGCCTCCTGAGTCCTTAACAGTCCACAGTCAAGATATGCTTCCCATTATCTAACAATCTTATTTGCTGCAGTCTAACCCATTACTTTTTCTGCTATATCAAGAGGATACAGAGGAAAAAATTCCCTTTCTCTGTGCAGCCTCCCTTTATATACTTGACACCTGTGATCATGCCCTCTCAGCTCTTTTTACTCTAAACAACCCTAATACGCTCGGTCTGTCCTCAAAGGCCGCGTTTGGCAAACCTCCAAGCAGCCTCCTTGCTCCCTTTGCAACCTTTCCCACTGGGGCACATTTTTTCTCCTTATCACACCCAAAAGTGAGCACACCGCCACAGCCACAGCCTCACCAGTGCTTCACAAAGCAGACAAATGCCCTTCATCATCTCAATATGCGCACTGCCTTCCCTGCCCTCAACATGGCTGGTTTTTCCCCCAAAGCAGGTTTGTGTTCAGCTACCGATCTGCTAAAGTCCTCTCAGATCCCTTCTCATAAAATAGGCGTTTCCTGGCTTCTGTTTGTCAGAGTATTCATTTCCACCTACGCTCCAAGCTTGGCATTTGGTCTCATGGAATGCGCCCTATCTTCTTCAAGCCGTTTCTCCAATTTGTTAGGATAATTTTCAGTTCTAATCCCGTCCAACAACCTGCCTGCAGACCATCCCAGCTTGGCGTCATTTGCAAATTTAATAAGTTTAATATCCATTTCATTATCCAAATCATTAATGCAAATGTGAAAAGGGTCCTAGACAGAAGTTACTCAGTACATCCTTCCAGGTTGACAATGAGTCACTGGTAGCTAGCCTGAGTGGTGATTTTTCTAACTTGCATTGCACCCACATGAAAATGGTTTCCCCTAAACTAGATTGCTCACAGGAATAACTCCCAATAATAATTTTGCATAGAATCACAGAATGGTTTGGGTTGGAAGGGACCTCAAAGCCCACCTAGTTCCGACCCCCAGCCACGGGCAGGGACACCCTCCACTAGACCAGGTTGCCCAAAGTCCCACCCAACCCAGCTTTGAACACTGCCAGGGATGGGGCCTCCACAGCCTCTCTGGGCAGCCTGTTCCAGTGCCTCACCACCCTCACAGTAAAGAATTTCTTCCTCATATCTAATCTAAGTCTACCCTCTTCCAGTTTGAAACCATTATGCGTAGTCCTGTCAGGGTTAATTTCAGGATAAAGGTTGACCGAAAACTGGGTTTGCTGAGCTAATAGGCATCTGGCACATCTCCTCCCAGAAGAAATGGAAGAATAAGAGGAAACAAAAAGTAAGAAAATCAGCATCATATTCAGCACAATTACACCTTCTAGCTTTTGCTTCACTCCCATTCTAGATAAAATCCACATGCTTCAGATCTATGGTTTCAAGTTATGGCAGAGATAGGCTGCCCTTTAAAACTATGAAACTTTGGGTTTCTCTACAGAAAGAGATTCCCTCTATTCTTCTCATCATCACTAGCATCACCTTTTGCTCATCTTCAGCAGAAGCAAAGAAAAGAAACACAACTCGCAGCCACTGTTCAGGCATCCCTCTCCAACACCAAGTCCCCTCCAAAGGCACAGCTGCAACGTCACCACATGCTGCCTCCATGGATGTGGGTTGCAAATGAACAGCAGCAAAACCACCATACATCCTCTGCCTGCTCATAAACGATTGCCTGCAGGAAGACATGGTCTTGCCTGTTTTGACTCCGAACAGGAAGAATGGCTTGACCAACTGTCCATCCAAAACCCCTGCAAACCTGACAGGAAATAGGAAAACGTTTCTGCCCTTAAAGGAACATTTCAGACAACACTGTTTTCTCTGCTGCATAAGAAACATGTGTTTCTGTTGAGGATTACACCACAATTTTCTCCAATTACATTACTTTGGGAATTGATTTATCAAATGTGAACAACTTTCCCACCAGAGACCTTGGAAACTGTACAAATTTTCACTCTGTTCCATTAAGGTTTTATTTTAATACTGTGTAACTTTTCAGCTGCCAGAAATGGTGTTAAAACAAAAACAAAATGAAGCTAACAGTGTTCTGCATTTAACTTTCCTGTACTCATCAGCCATAATCTTGCTACTTGTACTAATTGTGCGCTATCGAATGGCACTTTTGGCAGCAAGCACGAACTTAAAATTTGGGTTTGGGTTTTAGGTTTTCAAATTTTGGTTCAAGTGTATTAATTTATGGTTTCATTATTTTAAACAGGACAAAACTGCTGGCTCTCTTCTCCACATTTATTTCTTTAATCAAGTGCAATATTCTCCAGTTCTCTGATGATCCTGTTCTTACAGACAACTCTTAATCTCAACTTTCCCAAAGTTTAGGGATGTCTCAATGTGGCCAACCCAAGCGTGGAACACTATCCAGAAGTTATTAGAGGCAATCTGTTTTGATTTTCCAGCATATTTTTCCTCTGCTGCATCCCCTTTTCATCTGGAAGCAACTCCTGTCTCTTTTCTAATTGATGAGGTGAACTGGTACGAGTTAGCTTATGATTTCTGCTCTTTGCTTGAGTGGCAGAGAAGTAAGTGGAAAAATTGTCTCAAAAGTTTAAATTAAGGATTTGGCTTTCGCAATACTGAAATTACTAGCGCTCAGTGGATTTCTCTTAAAAGTTGCATGCCAAAGAAATAAACCATGAATGACTGGAGAAGTAGGATTTTTGTTATCAGATAAATCATCACTTACTCAGGTTCTCTGACTTTCCTTCCCTTGCAGGGTTTGGACTTTCTTTTCTTTCCATTTTTAGTTTACTGACAACAAGAAACATCTCTGAGCTGGAATATCCTGACCTGACTCGAAAGCAGCATTTCAAATTCTTCTCTCTCTAAAACCTCGGACTTTCTGCAATGGTTGGAGCGCCTCTTTTGGCTTCCAAGTACTTAACCCATCAAGTGTGGTCTCTTTGATAGACTTGAAAAACTTCTCAAGGAATTCAGAGAAATTATCTTACTTTTTAAACACTGCATACTTTAGAAGTAAATATTAAAACTTGAAACTTTGATTTTTAATTATTTTTACAAGTTGTTGCTATGTTCCTCTTCAATTAATGTTTGTACTTTTGGAAGAAGGTGGATAATTTCCAGAAAAATAAACTCAGTAGAATTAGTGCAGGAATCTGCTAAGTTTAATTACTGGGGGTGGGGGGGGTGGAAAGGAGGGGAAGGAAATCCTGTTATGTGCTGATGATGGGTGGATTTGTGTAGTACTAGGATCTCAAGAATACCAAAATATTAATAATTAATATAAGCCCTGACATCTCAACCCAAAAAAGTATTGAAGTGCTTTGTAAACTATCAGACAACTCTATATTTCCTACTAATCTCCCTTGCTCCTTTGCAGACAGCAGAGTTAAATCACTTTACACGTCCCTGGTGCAGCTCTGGCCCTATGGAACTTTTGCACTTTCCTGATGGAAGTCTGGGCTTTTGAAAGTAAAGACACTGAGCCAAATTGCTTCCTTTATTGGAAGCCCAGGGAAAATGCAATACATCTTGGAAAGCAAACTAGGCTTCCCTGCTTCATTTATCACATTCAATGCTCAAATTCAGAGTTGACAAGACAAGAACTTCTGTTACGGACACCGAAGACTGTAGGCATGCACATGCACTGAAACGTTCTGAGTCCTTTTCACGTGGAATTTGTAGCAAAATGTTTGGTGCCAGCTTCATTTGTATCACAGAGGAGTTCAGTAAACACAAAAGAAATTGGGTCACAAAGAAACTGGGTTGCGAAGATAACTGCATTTGAGGCTCTGAAGCCTCTGGGGAGAAACAGGAAGAGAAGGAAAAGCCATTCTTCTCTGTAATTTCACTTTTTTTTCCCACCCCAGGAAGGCTGGGCTGCTACATGTTGCAGCTAAGGGCTATTGGGAGCTACAGCATGCATTAGAGTTACAAACTAAAGCTCATTATAAGTGACACAGGAGCACTACAGGTAATAGAAACATCCTGGTTGAATTCCAGGGATTTTGAACCAGGTGTTACGAAAGAAATCCCAGCTCCAGTGCAGTCAGTGGCAAAACGCCTTTCAACATCATAGAAAACCATGAACTCACCCAATATGTGTTATTTTTTCACTTCTCCGTCTCTCCCTGCTTCATTTATCACTTTATTTATTCTATTGAATTTATTGTCCTCTGACCCTTCGCTGTACTTGGAGTCACAGTTTCTCCTAAACAGAATCCAAACTCAATAATGGTCAAGACTGAGGTGAACTTTTGAACTCACAAGGGTCGAATAGGTTCAAAATTAAACAGGAACAAGAAAACAGTTCAGTTCAAGTTATTATCTTCCTACGTTCACCACTTCTGATTTTATTCTCTAGGCAATTACACGTGCCGATTTAACCATGTGCAAAAACATTTACCAGGATGGGATTGGAGCCATAATCTGTAAACATATATGTAATTGCCATTGACATCAAGTTTGCACTGAAAGGCCTTTCAACAAGTTTGATGAAAAAAATAACCCACCAAACTTCAGTATTTGGGCCTTTGGCAACAAACCCAGGCTGCTACTGTAGAGCCACAAAATACTTCCTGTAGTAAAACAAGTACAGTTCCAGCAGAGAGAGGTGAATCTGACACTGTGGCATGTTTTTGGATTTCATCACTGTTCATGAACATTTCGGATATCATTAAAAAAAAATTATGTTTCTAGTCTTGTCGCTACAGAGAAAAGAAGGCAAACAGAGCGCCAACACTGAGAGCGTTTAATTCCGAAGCCGGGCTCTTGGCTTGTAGGAGCTGGCCGCCTCCTCTTCCAGTGGTTTGGTCTGGGACAGGAAAGGTCATTGGTGCTGGAGCAGAGAAGAGACTGTCGTGGAGACTGAGAAAGGCACCGCTAAGGGGCAGAAAGGAGAATTTATAACCCTTCCCACAGGTCACGGACTGTAGACAGTCACTCAGAGTGGCTGCCGGGGCAGAATAAAAAGCAAATCTTGTTCCATCCTATGTCCTGACATCCCAGCACTGCAGACACTGGGGACAGAAAAGTCGCTCTTAACCTGGGATGTATTATGGAAGACTGTCTACTTTAGCTTTTGGTGTCTCTCTCACCAAGAGCTTTCTGATGGGGTTATGATGCTCCTGCACACCCAGAGAGAGGCAAACCCACCATGCCCTAGCTCCTTCAGCCCCTGCCCACAGCCCAGGGTCACCATCAGCACGGTGCAGGCAGGCTGCATAAAGGCTACAGGGGCCTCAACAGAACCTGGTGAAGAAACAGCAGACAGAGCAATTCCGCATAACGTGATAAAGAGCCTTCCCAAAATACATCCCCCAAAAAATCCCAACTGGCAAATCCTATTGGCAGTGCTGGCAATGAGAGTTTCCAGAGGATGTGCGAGATGGAAAGGGGCAAGTCGCGCTAGTAGGGAAGGAGAGTTTGCAAAACCCCCATGCAAAGAATTAGGGCTCTGTCGGTGGATTGCACCTGAGAGCAATCTGGGGCTGAGTCATCCCCACGAAAGCTTAACAGTGCTGACAGCGAGTTGGAGAAGAAGGTCGGTTGTGGAGATGGAGTCAGGAGAATCCACAGGGATAAGAACAGAAGTTCAGTGTTTGCAAAGTCTGTTCCAAGGACAGAGATGCTGGCCAAATACCTGGCCACCTGGGATGAGTCCTAGCTTCTGACGAACAACTGCTGAGGATTTTAGGTGCCCCGTTGGTTATTAATGCTGATTCAAGTCCAGTTGAAATTAATATCACTCACTCTGCTTGTGAATTTCGTAACTTGTGCTGCACACAGAAGCCAAGCTCTATGGATTGCCTGAGAAAGGCAGGACTTTCCCTCTTTGGGATGAAACACTCTCCATCCTTGAAAATCTGATAACACTTTACATAAGAATATTTCTGATATCCCTTCTGTTATCCATCAACACCTTAGATCTTTGTTAATCTTGATTTACCATTTCTCCCATGCCTCTCACATTTACAGTGATGCTCAGTGATGAATTTGGCCCAACTTCTCTGGAATCCTCATAACGAACATCAATTTATAAGCTTACCTTGTTGGCTGACAGTGACAACAGTATCACCCCAACTTTTTGCTCTGACTTTATCAGTTAAAAGGTGTAGTGTGACTTGTACTTGAGCTTAAAAATATAAAAAGGAATTTCAGTCAACATGCCAGTTTAAAGAAATGACACAGACATTATCAGTAAGGCTGGTAGGATGAACACCGTAAAGGCGAACGACCAGGATGGTTGTACAGGCAAACAGGGGCACTGAAACTGTACAGCTGAAGCCTCCCGTGTCCTTACCCGAAGTGCAAACTTTGCTGTCATCTATAAATCAAGCAGTTTATGAGGCTGCAATATTTACACGCTAATTAAAAAATCATAAAGCCAGACCCTTTCAGTTTGTAAAAAGAAGAACTCGGGATCTGCTACTGAAATGTGGCGTTAATCAGTAACTCCTAATGATCTGCTCCACAGCCTTAGAGGTTACATGCTTATTCAGCTACACATAACAAACAAGATAATGAGAGAAAGTGGGAGAAGTGAAGGGAATACGTTACAGCAAACGCAGGGCTTTGCTACCACCAGGACCTAATCCTGACCCCTCCAATCCTCACGTCACATTTTGTTTTCTCATTTCCAAAAGGCAACAGATTTATAACGTAAAGCTTTGATAACATATTACATACAGAATGATCCCGAGATGTTTTCCATGTGTGTAACCCCAGCAGAAGCCAAATATAGCCCCGGAGAAACACCTGCTTTTACCTTTATATGGTCAGAACTCCAGTCCCCTGGATGTGGATTAACGAAACATGAGCTTTAAGAGTCAGTGTTTCCACGTGAGTTTCTCTGAATTCATTAGGGAAACAGCTGATTTCTGAATCTGCCATTTTCTGCTTATGCAGTCAAAAAAGAGCTCTCTAGCAAAGGCTGGAGAAATCCGAGCACCGCGCAATGTTGGAACTAAAAATTACGAAACAATATGTCAGCTGTAATTAGCGCTCCTAATTCTACACTTAAAACGGCATTTATCATTTAAAGGTCCCCAAGAAAAAAAAACAGACAGAGCTTGGCACTCCCCCCTTCATGCTACGCCAGCCCCTCTCCCGGCCACGTACAAAGCTGCATGTCGAGTCCTACAAACCTCTGCTCTTTTCCAAAACCAACAGCCAGGAGATACCAGCTGGGACAGGCGGCCCTTTAAGACAGACTCTTTCATGGCACTTTGGCTACATGGCCAGTCCACCCAAACTTCTCATCTCCCATCCACAGTTTTGTAGCCCTCGGTAGTTCGGGGTGAAAAAGACAGAAGGCAGAGATTTTACTCCCTGGTACAGGCTGGGGAAAAAAAAGCAACATCTGCAATCTATCGGTCACACCAAGATTTTAATTCTTTTCTTTCCTTCTTTTCCTTTTTTTTTTTCCCCCTCCCCTTTAAGTTGACCATGGGTACAAAACTGCAGGTGAAAAATTACAGACTTTATTTTTCAAATCCCTCCTTCTTATTCTTCTCCTCTAGTCTTTTGACAGTCTAAAAAGAATCAAGGAATAGTTGTTTTAGGTGAATATGAGTTGGCTTATTTCTGTCACCAGTTATATGATGCTATCCAGAATGTATCATTAAAAAGACTCAACTAAATTACAGTTTTGACTCAGGTATTCCCAGCTCGTATATTTTTGTCAGTATTTCAGACCGATAAGAATTAATGAGAGTCACAAGTACATATTTATGTGACCACAGACGCTTAAAACCAGTAATGATTTATCCGGGTTATAGTGCAAATTAACAAAAAAGCATGCAAAAAAGTAGAAATCTTTCAGATTTTTTTTTCTTTTCAAGCAGCTTCTGCAGAGGGAATATGGTGCTGTAGCAAGAAATATAACAGCGTACAGGAGGCAAGCTTAATTCCAACAGACTCTGTCTTTAAAACTGGAGTTAAAACTGGACTTGAGTATTCTCAAGAACCTCAGAACTACTGTGGGCTTGATCACAGCGATGCCTACAAGAGATGGGATGTGAAAGGAGAAGAGAGAGGAGAAAATATCCACAGTGAAACCGGGTGTGACTTTACATCATGGGTCCTTCGTGTGCCCTAGAGAAGGGCCCAACAGCCTTCTGGCCTGGCCACTGAAAGTCTGCACTGCTCACCTGCCCCTGTACGGGAGGAACGATTGCATGGGGTGACGAAGGCAGCTCAGTCCCTTCCCCGCTATCTCTGCCAGGGTTGCAGCCATCCTGGCAAAAACCACCCCAAATAATAGCGAAGGCAAGCTTGGTCTGCTTTGGCGAGCACAGAAACAGCACTTGAGAAGCCTGCAAAAGCTCCGTTAGCAAATCTATCCCTATTTAAATTAACGTGCCTTGCATCTGAACCCACGAGTTTTCTCACTTTCGCTCTTCCGATTCTCTCCCCCTTTTCCAATGAGGGGGACTGACCGGGCATTTATGTGGTGCCCAGCCAACGGCTGGAGTAAAACCACGACAGTGCCCTCCTAAGAAGCTTCCCACCTCCAAAAGAAAAAAATGGGATGGGTGGAACAGCGCACGATAGTCTGTCGCAGTACGAGGAGATAAACTCATTTTTTTGAGGTAACAACACACTGACATACAGGTGACACTTCCCAGACATGCATCATTATGCTTTGCAGCTTTTTTCCGCACACGCACTTCCCAATCACTATCCTTTCTGGATTTTACAAAGTAAGCATGAAAGCTATTGTTCCAAGCCATTTCCAAAGAAAGCACTTGAATGACATACCATAAAACATATGGGTCTCATTAACTTAAAATATTGCCTGTTTTAAACAGCCTCTTAGCAAATAACCATAC